>OY744482.1:260521374-261121374 GCA_963556165.1 Tipula helvola | reverse complement strand
CAAACCAGACATATACCATTCAGACCAATTGTAAGTTCCATAGACAGTCCAACATACTCTTTATCATCATATTTAGGCAATAGTCTGAAGCCTAGGTCCGTAAGTTTGACCGATGATTAATCTACAACCGAGGATTTTGCCACAGTTTGGTCATAGTAAACGGTGGATAAATCCTCGGTTTTTAATTAATATTTGTTCAAACTTACGGACCCTAGTGTCGGGAAAACAAATTCTTTCATTCAAAATTCTAAAGATTTCAAAAATAAAATCAGTAATGTAACCATCCCTCCAAATTTTCTGCTAATCTCTTTAGAAGTCACCTCATTTACTAATGTCGATAACCAAATTGTAAAAAATATTATTAGTCAAAATTGGAGAAATATAAAAAGAAATTCTAAATCAAAATTAACAAAAATACAATTTTTTACTGCTTTGGATATCGTTTTAAATAATTCAGAATTTTCTTTTGATAACAAAATTTACAAACATATTTTTGGCTCACCTATGGGTTCACCAATAAGTCCCATTATTGCAAATTTACTAATAGAAAATTTAGATATTTCAGTTTTAAACTCTTTAGACTTCCAACCATTGTTCTATTATAGATATGTCAGTGATATAATTACAGCGGTACCAATAAAGAAAATTGATTCATTTTTAGAAGCTTTTAATTCGGAAAACAACAGAATACAATTTACTTTAGAAAGAGAAACAAATAACGAAATTTCATTTTTGGACATTCTGTTGATTCGTGAACCAAACGGCAAAATTTCCTGTGATTGGTACCACAAAGATACTTGGTCTGGCAGATATCTAAATTTTCACTCTAGGCTTCCCACATCTTACAAAATTAACACCATACAAATTTTAACCCAAAAAATTCTTAAACTTTCCGTTACTAAATTTCACAATAAAAATCTTAAAATTTTGAAAGATACATTATTTCGCAATCAATATCCTGAAAAATTAATAAATAACATAATTTTGAAACAAAGACATTTTCATATAAATTCGGTTTCCCGACCAGAAAATGATATGACAAATTATTTGGCCATTCCTTATGTAAAAAATCTGTACGAAAATATTAAAAATCTTTTCAAAAATTATAATTTCAAAATTATTGAACGGGCAGCCACAAGTTTAAACGATATATTTAAAGATAGCATACCTTCAAAGAAACAATCAATGGTGGTGTACCAGGTCCATTGTAGTTGCAACGCTACTTATACAGAACAGACTAAACAATTTTTGGAAAAAAAATTTTACCAACACAGAAGAGACATCAATAAAGATCAAAATTCAAACATTAGTGCACTCTCACGACATTTGAAAGATACAAATCACCAAAATAGTTTAGATAATATCAAAATTCTCGATAAACAAAACAATTTTAGAAAAAGATCGATTTTGGAAATGCTACACATTAAATCAAGTGCAAATTCAATAAACATTGTAGAAGATTTCGCATATATCGGAAACTCATATGATTTGTTCATCTAATTTGGTTTTGTCTCATCAAATTTATTTGTATTCAAATGTACCTACAACCTTTTTTACGTGAAAACACTTTAAGGCCTATTTTATTTGCCAAATTCAAAACTGGTATTCATTTCGGAATCGCGTCCCTGCTAAAAAATACTATTGGATTTTTGAAAACCAAGTACACAATGGGCATTCACGAATACCAAAATGATATTGGATAAAAGCAATTTTTTTGCAAATGGTCAAATAAAATAGGCCTAATTTTTGGAAAAAATAATTCATTTTGCTTTTGAGAATGAATCCGAATTGGATTCGAAAGCTAAAGCTATAAAATATTTTTTAAATAAAGAGCTCAAAACCAATAAAAAATTTGTTAAAATTATTTAAATATTGGCTCAATAAACATACATAAATATAATACCACGAAAAATATCACGGGCACTACATGTAACGTCAACTATAATAAGTGATTTTAAATGAAAGTTAACATATCTAGACATTATCCTGCGATTATGCAATTTAAATTACCTCGCTGCCTTCATCTATTCTACATAATATGTAAACATGATATAATAATCAAAATGACAGCTAAGATAGTAAAGGCAAGTGTCGTTATGTCAACAATTATACAGATTTTTCTCTAAAACACACATAACTGTAAAACTCTTCCTTTCACATAAGAGACAACCCCTTTGAAATCAAATTCTTAACAGATGTTGTAACATATCAATTTATATGTATATGCGGACTCGCACACACAATTGTTGTAATATTTCAAATTTAAGTAAAATTCAGTAGAAAACTGTAAAAAAAAACTAAAAAGAAATTTAGAAATTAGAAAGTTACACTCGCACCCCAAACATAGACAAAACATGAATACATGTTACGTAAGAGATTGAAAACCAAAAACCTTCGATAAGGGTTTAAAAGTAATTTTTTTTTTTACTTTGGAATAGCAAATGGGTGAGGAGAAGGCATGATTAGAATTGTACAATAAACGTACTTTTGTGTTTTTTTACAGTTTTTTCGCAAAAATACTTCGTCTAACAATAAACTAATTTATGATTTATGACGAGAAAGTTATCTTTATTGTTTTGATAATTTCACGTTTAAATGAGTATATTTAAGATTTATGACCACCATCTCCATGTATATAAGACGTCGTCCATATACACAGATAGTTACACAACAAAATGTTTTTTTTTATATTTTTGTTGTATCAACCTCATATATTTCACGGTTTAAGAACATTTTTTTACCGTAGTTTAGTTTTTTTTGTATTTGGTATTTAATCTTGAAAATAGGACTTGTTTTAGGACCTAGATATATGAATAGAAGAAATATGGTTCCACTGTTACCTTTATAATACGTCGTGTATATGTTTAAACGATAAACAATCTCGTTGGAATTTGATTTATTTATTGTTCGTTAATTTATTTTTAATTTTTATCGTGTATTTTATCATAAAGGCGACAAAATAAATTTTATGTTTCTTTCTTTAGTTATGTTTATGTGGAAGATTTATTTCTAAAAATTGTATATATAGAATTTAGTTTTTTACATAAGTAAATGCCATTGTCGAGGTTGGTCAGCGGTTTTATTCAATCAAAACATGTACATTTTATTCTAAACAATGTAAGACCTCACGCGCCGAGCTATACTTCTACCGTTTTACTATTTATTGTGGTGCAAGTTATATAAAAATTAGGTTTAAATTTTAAATTTCTCCTGTTGAGAAGTAGCTGGCTTGGATGAAGTACACGAACGGAAAACTTCTTCGTTATTTGGCCAATTAAAAGTGATATAACGTAAATGTTTTTATTTAAAATGGCGGGGATTTCAGGTCTCCATTTTCCAGATTTTTATTTTTTTTAGTGTTTTTTCTGGACAAAACTTGGCATAAGCAACGCTCGTATTGCTGTCAAATATACAAATATAAAGTTATTAATTATTTATAAACAAAATGAAACTTATTAAAATATATTTGGTTGTTCGCCTTTTTTTGATTACGTTTAAGGACGACAAGCAACATTTTATTGACTGCAATCAATATTGTTTAACTCATTCAAACCATTTCATTTAAAGGCAAAGCAGTTCATTGAGCATTCCTAGTTTTCCTAGTTACTTTAATTCGTTTTACACCTTAAAACCCTCGCTTTGACGATTCATTTAAATTCACGGCTCTGAAGTTTGTACTAGAATGCCACCATATACACATGATAAGTACTTACCTGATGTACGAAATGACTCATGTGCCATTTCTATATGGGGGTGAGGGGGAGAAAGGAATCTGCAATCTGGAAATGAATTTATTTCTAACGAATAAATCCAAAGAGCCGACTGACTGGCTAGTCATCGAACTGATGTGTTTTTTCAATAGAATTGACTGTGTTCGAACTGTAGTGTTTCCTCACTTATTGTGTCATTTTGAAAAGCCAAAGGGTACCTACTTGCAAAAAAAATTTGAAAATTAACAAATGGACGAATTTTGCATTCAAGGACATTTTTTCAAGGGACACTTCAGAGATCGACTCATATAGTGACTATACAGGCTGTAAAGAGCATACATTTAAAAATTCAAATCACTTATAACCCTTGTAAAATGATCTGTAGGGCTCTTGCAAAATTTTTTTGAAAATTATAATAACAAACTGACGAACTGCATGGACAACTTTGCCACTCTCCGAAACGTTCCATTCTCTAGCCTTCACATAGTCTACGGCTCATATCAAAATGGCCCTAAGTGTATGAATAAATGAGTGTAACCACTATATGAATTAACCACTGAGATTCATGCTATTCGGTATAATAGAAGAAAATGTCCTTGTATCGAATTTAATTAATAGTTAATTAAATTCGAGAGCTGAAATTAATGGGTTAACTGAGACTGGTTTTGCTAGAGTTATAAATTTGTGCAAATCAATTACCAAGCAGTGCAATTACCAATAATACCTGCAACCGAGGGGTTGGTAATTAACAATTCCTTCAAGAAATACTCTTTCATCTAATATAGTTAGTCTATTCAATTTGTGATAATTTAATGCTATTTACTGTAGAGTTGTACAGGGGTTCCAAGTCAATTACCATAATGCAATTAAGTGATTTTAATTTCTACTTAGCCATATTCAAGAATTTCATCTAAAAATCATTTGAGAATTCCATTTTCAACGCACATGTCAAATTTCACTAAAATTGTTTACAGAATAGCCAAATCTATATCAAACCAGACACCGTAGGGTGTATGATCCGAATTTTAGTCACAATGCGAATACGCTCAGAGGAATTTCCAAAAACTCCGAATAATGTAAAATCCTGGCTTGCAATAAGAATTTATTCTGTCAGTGATGACGGTTGAGAGACTCATGTCAGGTATTGTGCCGACCGACAATGCAACTTTCATCGTATAAATAAAAATTCTTTAGAAAAACATTTTAGAAAGCTACATCCAGCAATTATTTCTATAACTCTAATTGTTTCCTTAAATATAATGGAAACCTTAAGAGGTGTCAGCGCTCAATCCATAATATTGGCCGAAAAATGTGATTACTTTGTATCTGGATGGGAATGGTTTAAATCATTGGCCGCGTTCAGTACAGCGCGGCCATGCAAAATTGTCTCATGACTATTAGCAAAAACAATACTGTATGCTTTTGTGTCTCATAACTTCACTGAATCACTGCTCATTATGTACAGCAAAAGCTTGTGTGCTTTTCTTTGCAGCAGATATATGTCATCCAAATGTTTTTAAACGTGTATTTATAGTCGTTACTGCAACTACAACTCTTCTTATGGTAACAGTTTTCATATTTATAAACCTCAATATATAATGTAACAACATTTATAGTGGTCAAAATTCATCACTATAAACATTGATACAAAATAACGAAAGCAACAAAATAAATTCGAAATTCTCATTGAATTGTTGGCATGATTTTCGAAAATCGTTGCTTTAATAATAGCAATAGTTATATCAATAAATTCGAACCTAAGTTTGATCTTATGTTAAGAGATTTCTTTATTAATTTGAACATTTTAAAAATCTACAGAATTTTAAAAATTAAAAGGATTTAAAAAATTAAAGACTAATGAATTTAAAGAATATAAAGAATTTAAATAATAGATTTAGAAAAATGTTTTAAAATTTTAAACAATATACAATAATTAAAATCTTAAACAATTAGAGAATTTAGAATAATTAACCAATTCATTGACTTAACAAACTTGAATGAAATTGTAAGGGACTTCGACATTTAATGTATCAATGAATTTGAGGAAATTTGAAGTATTTAAAGAATCTCAATATTTTTTATAGTATAAAGAATTTAAAAATATTAAACAATTTAAAATATTTAAGAATGCTAGTGCCGATTAGAGCCGGTAATCGGCTAACAGAGATATATACTTTAGTCGCAAATATTTGGAATTGCATAATGAGCTGCTAGGAATATTTGTTTTTTCTGAAACTATACTAATAGAGTAATTTCTGCCAAAACTGATATTCAAAAAAGCCAGAATGGCTGCCTGGGATTGAAATGTATGTTTACCTGGCGAAAATAGCACTTTTATGCCGATTTTTTTCTCGGCATATTGTTGAATGCCACTTATGTCAAGTTTCACTCATCTTGTTTCTTTTTTGTATTTATACAGGATAAGTCGAGTAATTTTTTTTACAAATGTAATACAAATTTAAATTACTCTAAAGTTACCATGGAGCCAAGCAATCAATCTCATCAGGCTATAGCAACTGAATTGCTAATTAAACTTATTTTTTTTTTTTTATAAATGTAAAAAATTTTATTTTCTTTTTCTCTTCAAATAACATTGATTTAGTTTTACTTTCTTTTACGTAAGTAAAATAAAGTATAGTAATCATGAAAATTTTCGACTTTGAGATTATTGAAGATTTATCTGTTGAGTCCGAAAAAGTGGGTTTCGAAATGATGTCTGTCTGTCAGTCCGTCTGTCTGTCCGTCTGTCTGTCCGTCTGTCTGTCTGTCAGTCTGTGTCCTCTCTACAGCCCAGATGGCTTAACCAATCGAACTGAAACTTCAGATTTAAGCTTTTTGGATAAATTGGGAGGTCCCAGTGAATTTTACTTCAAATCGGTCCACCGGAAGTGGCCACTCCCTTGGGCCAGAAAATTTGTTTTGCAAATATCTTAAAAAGTATAAGGTTTACAAAAAATTACTAATACAAAATGTTTCCAAAAATCAAAAAAAAATAAAAATAAACAAATTAAAAATTAAAAAAAATTAAAATTAAAAATTAAAAAAAAAAATTAAAAAAAATTTAAAAATTTTATAAAAAAAAAATTAAATATTGTTTTGCCAACACATAAATATATGTGTATATATAGCCTAATTATGCTAATTATAATTAATTTGCACACTACAGTGACATACTTCCGGTTTTTAATGCAAATATTACATAATTGAATGTGGATCATTTTCTCATGTTTCTTAACTTTTTTAACGACTTATTAGGGTTTGTAATACTTAAGTATATATATCGTTTTATAATTACAAAAATATTTCGCAACTCCTGCCCCCCCCCCCACACTTTTTACAGGGAGTTACAGCAGTTCTTGCATTTGTCATTTTAATTATTGTGTGTATTAGCCCAATTATGCTAATTATAATTAATTTGCACACTTCAGTGACGTACTGTATGTTATAAAAATATTTAGCCTACATGTATGTTAAATTGCCAAATCGGTCAACCGGAAGTGGCCACTCTCGGCCCGAAAATGTGTTTTGCACATATTTTAAAAATTATAAGATTTACAAAAAATCACTAATACAAATTCCAAAAAATTAAAAGAAAAAATTTAAATTCATAAATATCACCTTTTATTTCTTTTACGTGTGTACTAATGAGTTCAAAAAATTGAGTTTTGAAGTGGTGTCTGTTGGTATATACATATGACTGTCAATTTGTAGTCCAAATGGTTTAAGCAATGAAACTGCAACTTCATGTTTAAACTTTTTACATAAATTTTGGGGTCCCAGCTCCCAGCTCCCAGATTCCGTAAAACAGAAAATTTATTTTGCAAATATTTCAAAAATATACAATTTACAGAAAACATGAAATAATAAAAACAATCTTAATTAAGTTTGCGGGATATTTGAATTATCAAAGTTTTTCAAAATTCGCTGTTCGTAAAAGAAAGTCGTGTGTTGGCCACACCTCCATTTTTAATGAAATAAAATGCCATAAAATGTACGAAGCGTTTAAAACAAACGGCTCGTATAATGCAATAATAGAAGTAGATGGTGAAGCATATAAGAATATAATGAGGATTGGTAAACTAAATATAGAGTGGGATAGGTGTGTGGTATATGAATCAAACAGAGTGTTAAGATGTCTTAAATGTTTGGAGTATAACCACAAGGCCAAAGACTGTAACATTGGTGCGTGTTGTTATAAGTGTGGTGGAAATAATCATTTGTCTAGTCAGTGTGAAACAACTGATGTAGTGTGCTTAAATTGTAATAGAGCAAAAATCAAATTAGGTTTAAATGATATACTAGACATTCATCATGAAACAAGAAGTGTCAATTGTCTCGTTTACTTGAGAAAATTAAAACAATTAAAACTCAGGTTTATATTTAAATATACAAGGTTTAAATAATAATTTCGGTGAAGTTGAATCACTAATCTTGACTCAGAACTTTGAATTCAAACCCATCTATCAGATTTTGATAGTGATAACCTAGTGGAAATAGAAAATTATAAATTATTTAGAGCTGACTCCTTGTCACGACATACCGGTGGCGTTTGTATATACATAAAAAACTATTGGAATATTGAGGTGATCCAAAAATATACGTTAAACTTAGACTTTTGGTGGTTATTCGTACTAGTATGCTTTAACACTGTGTTATTGTTGGTAGTATTCTACAGAGCACCTAGACAATTAAACGTAAATGCAGAATTTTTTCAAAATTTTAATACTTATTTGAGTGAAATTTGTGATAAAAATAGTCAAATTTGTAGGCAGATAGTGAAAGATTATACAAGAATTGCGAAGACATCAAGATCAATAATTGATTATGTGGTGGTTAATGATACTAATAATATAACATGTGATGTCAAAAGTGAGTTTAAAATTAGTGATCATGAATCGATTGAAATAATAATAAATAAGTCTGGTCAATCAAACAATAAATTTCGTAGTGCGCTTTGTAAAAATGATATTACGACAATTTATTATAATTCAATCAATTTCAAAGCAGAAAACTTTAGTGTTAATTTGCATGACGTGGTTAAAAAATTCATAGGATATAAAATTGTTACAAAAAAAGTGTGTTCATGGTATACAGAAGATCTAAAAGTTCTAAAACAAAATAAAGTTAGATTGTATGAAATAGCTTGTACAAAGGACTCAGAAACTGATTGGAATAATTATAAAATTAGTAGAAATATGTATAAAAGCAAACTAAATTATGCAAAAAGTGACTAAATATATTAATCACAACATAGAAGATTCAAGTGATCAAAAGGAAATGTGGAAAAATTTTAAAACATTCGTTTTGAAGAAATCTAGTAGTATTATTAAAGATGTTGTATTTGACAATATTACTTTCTTTTACGTAAGTAAAATAAAGTATAGTAATCATGAAAATTTTCGACCTTGGGATTATTGAAGATTTATCTGTTTTGAGGTCCCCTGAGTCCGAAAAAGTGAGTTTCGAAATGATGTCTGTCTGTCAGTCTGTGTCCTCTCTACAGCCCAGATGGCTTAACCAATCGAACTGAAACTTCAGATTTAAGCTTTTTGGATAAATTGGGAGGTCCCAGTGAATTTTACTTCAAATCGGTCCACCGGAAGTGGCCACTCCCTTGGGCCAGAAAATTTGTTTTGCAAATATCTTAAAAAGTATAAGGTTTACAAAAAATTACTAATACAAAATGTTTCCAAAAATCAAAAAAAAAATAAAAATAAACAAATTAAAAATTAAAAAAAATTAAAATTAAAAATTAAAAAAAAAATTTAAAAAAAAATTTAAAAATTTTATAAAAAAAAATTAAATATTGTTTTGCCAACACATAAATATATGTGTATATATAGCCTAATTATGCTAATTATAATTAATTTGCACACTACAGTGACATACTTCCGGTTTTTAATGCAAATATTACATAATTGAATGTGGATCATTTTTTCATGTTTCTTAACTTTTCTAATGACTTATTAGGGTTCGTAATACTTAAGTATATATATCGTTTTATAATTGCAAAAATATTTCGCAACTCCTGCCCCCCCCCCCACACTTTTTTACAAGGAATTACAGCAGTTCTTGCATTTGTCATTTTAATTATTGTGTGTATTAGCCCAATTATGCTAATTATAATTAATTTGCACACTTCAGTGACGTACTGTATATTATAAAAATATTTAGCCTACATGTATGTTAAATTGCCAAATCGGTCAACCGGAAGTGGCCACTGTCTTGGGCCCGAAAATGTGTTTTGCACATATTTTAAAAAGTATAAGATTTACAAAAAATCACTAATACAAATTCCAAAAAATTAAAAGAAAAAATTTAAATTCATAAATATCACCTTTTATTTCTTTTACGTGTGTACTAATGAGTTCAAAAAATTGAGTTTTGAAGTGGTGTCTGTTGGTATATATGTCTGTCAACTTGTAGTCCAAATGGTTTAACCAATCAAACTGCAACTTCATGTTTAAACTTTTTACATAAATTTTGGGGTCCCAGCTCCCAGCTCCCAGATTCCGTAAAACAGAAAATTTATTTTGCAAATATTTCAAAAATATACAATTTACAGAAAACATGAAATAATAAAAACAATCTTAATTAAGTTTGCGGGAAATTTGAATTATAAAAGTTTCTCAAAATTCGCTGTTCGTAAAAGAAAGTCGTGTGTTGGCCACACCTCCATTTTTTTTTTTATAATAACCAATTAAATGTTTGCTATAAAATTCATGAGTGCTAAAATTATTTTTGCTTGATTACAGAGTTCATTAAGAATATTTGCCTTTATGGCGTTGTTACACTACAAACTACCTTAACACTAACTTAAAACTAGAATGAATAGTTAATAATACAACATTTCAGAAATATACACGTATGTTATAGTCGAATACCAACTATGAACGGCTAAGTAATTATTTGTGAGACAAGAAATGAACTCTTCTAAGAATTGAAGCCCCGTCCGCTTATGCATGGAGCGATCTGTTTGACTCAAATTTGTAATTTAGTGGACGTGGCCAGCTGTCGAGTATATGATGTAGCGCCTTATTTTGGATTCTTTGTAGATCCATTTTTTGAGTTTTAGTTGTTGCTTCGTACCACACTGGGGATGCATATATGATAAGAGGCCTGATGTAAAGTTTGTAGATCAGTAATTTCTTATCTAGACTGAGACACCGTTTCTATTTAGAAATGAGTACAATTCTCGAAACGCTCCAAACGTCTTTGATCGGTCTTTTTTAATATGCTCAATAAAGCCTAGATTGTGGGGCAATGTTACCCCCAGATACTTTACCTGCTTTACTACTTCAACACTTTTCCTGTCAACAACGATATTCTCCGCTATTTTAAATTTGTTGGAATAATTTTGCTGTGGATAGAAAAACATGACCTGTGTTTTTGCTGCGTTTATCCTGATTTTCCATGTCTCGTAGTAGCTAGTCAGTACGTCGAGATATTTTTGAATTCAGAAAATCGTCGTGTCGTCAGCGTAAATTAAAAGTTTAACTTCTTTGTCTCTATGAAGATTGGTATATCTGCTATAAATAGTACATATAGCAGTGGTCCAGAACTGAGCCCTGAGGCACTCCTGCTTCGATACTGTCTATGTCCGAGCTAGCATCTTTGATAGAAACGAAAAATTTTCTGTCTGACAGGTATGAATGAACAAATTTAATTAGATATGAGGGTAGGTTAAATTTGAAATTTGATTAGTTTGTAAATCAGTCCCTCGTGCCATATCGTGTCAAATGTCTTTTTTATGTCCAGAAATGCCGCAGCTGATATTTTCTTTCTTTTTTTGGAGAATTTTAAATGTTCGAAAATCCTTTTAAGAGCATCCGTCGTGGATTTTTTGGGGATGAAACCCATTGGGGATTTTTGCCATTTTCCATGAGTTTTGGAAGTAGCCTGTTACTAATACTGCATTAATTATCTTTACCAGCAATTTGACACCTGTATGTGGGAGATTTTTTATTGCTTTGTTGGCAATACCATCCATCCCTGGCGATTTCCTGTTTTTTAGTTTTGCGATAATCCCTCTAACCTTTTCGCAGCTATAGTGTATTCTATGCTCTCGGTCCTCTCGGCTTGTTTTGTTCTGAAGTAGTTTTCTATTGCCTCTCTGATTTCTTGATCTGGATCAGCGGGTTTCCTATACACTTCACTGAAATAATCCGCCAGTTTGCACGCTATGTGGCCGGAGTCAATGATTGGCCCGTCTGTATCTTCCATAGGTATGATTTTCTCCTTCGACCAGCCCTTAATCCTTTTTATTTCCTTATATAAATTTGCTTTATCCGGACTAAGATCGCTTAACTTTTTCGTGAATACCGACTGTTGATGATTTGAAATTTTAGCGTGGATGTTCCTTGTTATTCGGTTAATTAATGTGTTCGTGAACAATTGTGGCATTTTTCTATGCACATTTCGGAGTCTGTTACGAATCTTCATTAATGTGATAAACTCCCCTGGTAACTGTTTGTTTTGAAATGATACTTTTGGGATAGTTTTGCTCGTGGCCATTCTAATGGCTTCCGAGAGTATCAAAACACTTTCGTCTATCTCCACACTGGACTAAATTCGAACTTCCATCCTATTTTTAATTTTACTATGTACAACATGCCTGTACTTCAGCCAGTCTGCATTTCTGTAGCCCAGCGCTTGTTTTCGGTCAACTTGCATTTTGAAATTATACCTGCCACGGATATTAAATACAATTGGACGATGGTCTGAGCAGAAATCATCCGTCACAATAACCTCTCCTTCTATGTTGATGTTTCTGGTGACCACTAGGTCTATAGTCGCATTACCTCTCGTATGATAATTAGGTGCAAACAATTCCAGGTTGTTTCTATCGATGTACTTTAGGAGGTTTCTGCCATTCTGATTTGCGCCGGTACAGTTCCATAGAGCGTGGTGTGCATTAGAATCACCTGCGAGTACCAGATTCTTACTGTCGAACTTTGATATAAAGTCTAGGTCTGTTTTCGTTATCTTATAGAAATATATAGAGATAATGGTGAAGGTTTGATTCTCACTTTCGTTTACTAATGAAGTAACAATAAAATGTTCCCTAACATACGCCTTTGGTTGGGCATGCCTGATTTTGTTTAAAATAGCAATGGCCGTAGACTTACTAAACTGATGCAATTTGCATTTCTCTAACTCGGATTTTTTTTAGATTGAGCATGAACTGTGAAATATTTTTTGTTAGAGTGAAAAAGTCAACGCCAAAAAATTCTACTGATTTGTCGAAAAATTCATTTAGCCCGCTACTATTTCAAGCTAAAACTAATACTTTTACTAACATAGCTTGAGTTAAAGAGCTTTGAACAACTTTTTTAAAATTCATAATTGGTTTTGAATTTACCCAGATACTCCTGCCCACTTCCACAGTTCGCACAATTGAACGGTACGTTTTTATCCTGATTTCTAGGGCATTCGTCTGGATTGTGCCTGGATTGTTTACGCAGTTGTATCCGAGGTAGCAGTTTGATGCGGCATGACCAAAGCCCTGGCAGTTTCTGCATTGGAACTCGTTTAGATTCCTCTTCGGCTTCCATGTTATTCGATAGTGGCAGCAGCTCCTAATTGCCAGCACATTCTCTATTTTAACTTCGGGCAATAAGCTTATAGTGAAACAGGAAAGCTGATTTTTGGTGTTATTTTCTGCATTTGTTTTATACATGGGATAGATTCCTTTAATAGTGACTCCGTTTTTCTCTAAGTCTGACTTAATTTCTTCAATGGGCGTATCATAGTTACCACCTCTCATAATTAGTGTTCTTCCTTTCTCGTCTTTTGGTGTGTATGTATAAAACTCTGTTGTTTGTCTTTTTTGAGCATCTCCTTTATTTCGCAAAATTTAGCTTTCTTGCTGACTGTGATTGTGACATTTCTTGAGGTGACCTTCAGCATGTCCTCGGGATATTTTGCAGTAATTCCCTTTTTAAGCTGAGATATCTTTTCCTTTGGAAAGTCTCTTAAAATCATGGGCGGTGGCTTGTTTGATTTTGATGAACTGGTGCTCTTATTATGCTTTGTGACCTGTTCGGCCTGCTTTAAGGTCTCGTTGCATGTGGCGTCCACTGTTAGCGGAGTAAATCTCCCGCCGATATTAAATTGTTGGAGCTCTGGGAAATCGTCGTTGTCCATTTCGGAATCCGAAGAATAGTCGTTGTCTTCCTGAAGCATCTTTTTCACTTTTCGTTGAATATCGAAATCGTTAGCAGGATTGCTATTATTTGAATTTTCCGGTATTGTGCTATGCAGCTCTGGAGCTGTCGACTGAATTTACTTGGCGCTGCGTTGATTTTATTATTTATGTAGCTTATGAGTTTATCGTCTATAGACGATGTTTTTGATGACTTTTTTTCGGCATCGTGCCGCTATTTCCTGATTTGGCGTTAACCACCTTTATTTTAATTTTACTCACTTTCACGATAAAATATTTCTTTATTTTTGGCTTATGCTTTAATTAATGCTCTTTTCGGCCTTTCGCTGGTGTGGCTCTTAACTATTTCTATTTGTATGACATCTTTTTATTCTTTCTGTATATAGCGCTTCTCGAGCGTCGGGTATTTAATTGTTCTTGTTTATTTTGGGTTTTATGTTTTTTATTTTTATTTTTCAGTAAAAGAAAAACAAACGTGTGTCGACATTAAAGTCTAAAGTAACTGTGCTAATTACACATTTGATTTAGTGAAAGTTTTAGTGAATTATACGCAATACATATTGAATTCTTACTAATTTCAATTTTTAATTATCTAGTTATGTAACAGAAGAACCTTAATTTCAAACAGAAATCGTATTTATGCGTTAAATAAAATAAAACTGAAATTATTAAGAATTTAATATGTTATGCATATAATTCACTAATACTTGCTTTAGAAAGTAATAAAAACTGTATAATTAGCTATTCAGACGCTAAAGTCTGATGAGACTGACTGGAAAATAATGATGTTTTTCGTAATTCTCATTCAGATCGAAACTGAACTTGCAAAATTCTTGATAATTTCGCTCCTCGTATATTTTTATTTTCAATTAAAGTATTTACGAAACACAAAGTACCTTAATTTGATTTACTTGCACCTTAATTAAAAACGATGCTGGTTGCCATTGCATTCGATACTAATAGTGTCATTATTTTATTTTATGCAAAACTTGCATCGAAATCGCTTTTCCGACCTCATTAGTAATTAAATTTTATTCGAAACAATGGCTGCATTTAAACTCCGTTTCCGATGCAAATAATATTTAAACTGATTTCGAGGCAAGCTTGTAGCATCGCATATCACAAAAATTTTCTACTGTGTACTGTTCGTCATGATAATAGGTTGTGGTTGTTCACATAATATAAAACATTCGTATAAAATAATATATTTTTAAATTTTCATTCAAAATTACAATGGCGGAACGCAATAGGGATATACAATTTAAAATAATTTTAAACAAAATTAGGTCTTTTCCTTATATTTTGTTCTAGGTACCCGGGTGGCCGGGTGTGCGTTGAGTAAAGAAAATTATTCACACAACAAAAAATAAATTTTATCCAATTTCTATACAAAAATCTATAACTAATAGTCAATTCTTGGATGTCAAGAAGCTAGAAACGTTTTCTTCAAAATTGCAGTCCCCACAAATATTTAAAATTGAAATGGCTACCCGGGTAGCCTGGTGTGTACACAAGGGTTAAGAATATTTCATTCAATTGCCTAAATTTTGAAAATACTTTACTTAAATCACGTATACTCAGCTAAAAAATGGAGGTGTGGCCAACACACGACTTTCTTTTACGAACAGCGAATTTTGAGAAACTTTTATAATTCAAATTTCCCGCAAACTTAATTAAGATTGTTTTTATTATTTCATGTTTTCTGTAAATTGTATATTTTTGAAATATTTGCAAAATAAATTTTCTGTTTTACGGAATCTGGGAGCTGGGAGCTGGGACCCCAAAATTTATGTAAAAAGTTTAAACATGAAGTTGCAGTTTGATTGGTTAAACCATTTGGACTACAAGTTGACAGACATATATACCAACAGACACCACTTCAAAACTCAATTTTTTGAACTCATTAGTACACACGTAAAAGAAATAAAAGGTGATATTTATGAATTTAAATTTTTTCTTTTAATTTTTTGGAATTTGTATTAGTGATTTTTTGTAAATCTTATAATTTTTAAAATATGTGCAAAACACATTTTCGGGCCGAGAGTGGCCACTTCCGGTTGACCGATTTGGCAATTTAACATACATGTAGGCTAAATATTTTTATAACATACAGTACGTCACTGAAGTGTGCAAATTAATTATAATTAGCATAATTGGGCTAATACACACAATAATTAAAATGACAAATGCAAGAACTGCTGTAACTCCCTGTAAAAAGTGTGGGGGGGGGGGCAGGAGTTGCGAAATATTTTTGTAATTATAAAACGATATATATACTTAAGTATTACAAACCCTAATAAGTCGTTAAAAAAGTTAAGAAACATGAGAAAATGATCCACATTCAATTATGTAATATTTGCATTAAAAACCGGAAGTATGTCACTGTAGTGTGCAAATTAATTATAATTAGCATAATTAGGCTATATATACACATATATTTATGTGTTGGCAAAACAATATTTAATTTTTTTTTTATAAAATTTTTAAATTTTTTTAAATTTTTTTTTTTAATTTTTAATTTTAATTTTTTTTAATTTTTAATTTGTTTATTTTTATTTTTTTTTGATTTTTGGAAACATTTTGTATTAGTAATTTTTTGTAAACCTTATACTTTTTAAGATATTTGCAAAACAAATTTTCTGGCCCAAGGGAGTGGCCACTTCCGGTGGACCGATTTGAAGTAAAATTCACTGGGACCTCCCAATTTATCCAAAAAGCTTAAATCTGAAGTTTCAGTTCGATTGGTTAAGCCATCTGGGCTGTAGAGAGGACACAGACTGACAGACAGACAGACGGACAGACAGACAGACAGACAGACGGACTGACAGACAGACATCATTTCGAAACCCACTTTTTCGGACTCAGGGGACCTCAAAACAGATAAATCTTCAATAATCTCAAGGTCGAAAATTTTCATGATTACTATACTTTATTTTACTTACGTAAAAGAAAGTAAAAATTATTACGATTGATTTGAAACTTTTATGCTCAAAATAGTACCTTCAAAATATTAGTTAAAATATGCAATATTTATTTTCAAAAATTCAAAAATTGAAAATAAAATTGAATAAAAACCGTTTCTCGAAAATAGACGTTAAAGGCTGAAACAGGGGTACTTGAATTAATATCTATAATTAGACATTACATTCTTATATTTTTTATAATCAATTTTCATTCAGTTCTTTATGAAAGTTATGTTCAATATACGCTGGATGTGGTTAATCTGTCCCGTAGTTAGGTACGATAAGTGAAATTCTAGCACAAAATTCTGATTTACAAGAGAATTTGTTAAGTTATTTAACGGTCAAACTCTTGGTTTCTGGGTTTGTGGCTATATCTTTGATCAGGATTAAACATCAGGTTTAATCAAATCACGCAATTACTTTACGACTATATACTCAATTCAAGAAAAAAATAGTTTGAATATTATATTTTAAGAATGTTGAAATTTGTAAATTAGGAATAACTATTCTTTATTATTTAAAAATAATTCTTGATTGTTGTATATTAAGAATAATTGGAGGATTACCTTTACCAAATTATGCACATAATTGTTACCTTTTTCAACTTGAGATTATAAAAATTGTTTGTAAATTTTTTTGTTCGGTGTTTTGAGAATAATTTTCTTGAGAGAAGCATAAATCTTTTTTCGGTTATCAACATGTTACTTCTTACACTTTCTGCCGAATGTTGTTTTTCATTTTACTTATTGATTTATAATCAGTTGGTGTTTAAAATTAAAAGCGTTCAAATGTGTTTTATTATGGTAAAAAAATGTGAAAGTGATTAAATTAAATAGTGCCGAATAATTATAAAAATTATTTTTCAAATACATTTTTTAAAAAAGTTCGTATAGTGACAAAACAAAAGTTTTCATTTTGAGATTGGAAAAAGTAATTAAGGAAAAGGATTATAAAAATTGAAGAAGTGTAAAGAGTGATGAAATTTAAGAATATTTCAAACTCGGTGCGAGGATATTAAAACAGCTGCCGCGAAATTCAGCCAAGACACGATATTGGAAGAGATCGAAACTAATATTAAATTATTCGAGGACGAATGGCAGGAGTACCGTGAGCTGGAAAAGCTTATTGATGAGAAGCGTTATTTTTTAAGCTTAAGCAAGTGTTGGTGCGAGCGAGAAAGGAACGGGGAGCTGAAACATCTAAACATTTTCATAATGCTCCTATGGATGAGCTAATGGCCAATCAAAAATCGTTTCTGCAAGAAGTTTCGGTTTTAAATAAAAGAGAAAATGAAGTTAGGCTTCCTAGAATTAACATTCCTACCTTTTCTGGAAAGTATTCTGAATTCCCCTCTTTTAAAGATCTTTTTGAAGCCTCAATCGACAGTAATGCCAAAATATTGACAGTACATAAATTTCAATACCTAAAAGGTCTTTTAACGGGGAAGCTGCCGCATTAGTTCGGCATATTGCCGTAACTGAAGCAAATTACATTGAGGCATGGGATAAAATAAAGCAGAGGTATGACAAAAAGAGGCTTGTGATTTCTACGCTGATTCAGCAATTTGTAGATCAACCAGCAATCTCTAAATTATCAGCGAAAGCCCTTTAAGAAGTTTTAAGAGGATTAAAGGTATTAGGTGCCGAAGCAGAGAGAAGAGATCCATGGCTAATCCATATTTTTGTGAATAAGTTGGACGGGGTTACTAAACAAGCTTGGGCAGCTGAGACTGCTGAGGAGGATTTTCCCTCTTTGGAAAGGTTTTTCAGATTCTTGAACAAACGAAGTGATTCTTTGTATACTGTCGACTCAAATAAATTGGCACAACCAGCAAATAATCGTGTTAAAAGCCTTCATTCCGCTCCAATAGAACTCATGTGCGTCAATTGCTCTAAAGACCACTATCTTAGCAAATGTGACCAGTTCCTTTCGTTAAGCATACATGAGAGGAGGGGTTTTGTGTCGGATAAAAAGTTATGTTTTAACTGTCTATCTCCAACCCACCAGGCAGTTATATGCAGATCAAAATTCAGATGCGGTAAATGCCATAGGAAGCACCATTTGACTTTACACCCAGAAGATGTGCAGCCAACAGAATCAAATGAAACCTTAAACTGCAACGCAATAAACATTTCTTAGGTGAATGTTATCAATAAGGTCCAAAATCACAACGATATTTTACCGAGTTTTCAATCATTACTTCCAACGGCGATGGTTCAAGTTGCGGATCGATTCGGGAATTTGCTAAAATGTCGAGTATTGCTCGACTCCGGATCACAGGCATCATTTATAACAGAGGCATGCATGCAGCGATTGAAACTCCTTAGATCAAGGGCAAACATTTTAATATCTGGATTAACATCAGGAAAAATAGCTACCAGAGGAGCAGCTTCAGTTAATGTACATTCACTGCACAATTCAGAAGATGAAATTATAATAGATGCCCTGATAATCAATCAACTGCCCACTAAGCTACCTAGTTTTGATTTCAAGTTGCAAGATTGCAGTTTTTTAAATAATTTGAAACTAGCTGATCCTGATTATAACAAAGTTGGGCCAGTTGATATTTTAATCGGAGCCGATAGATTCTTTCATGTTATCAGGAATGGGCGAGTCACTGATCTGGATGGCGCTTTAATTACTCAAAATACAATTTTTGGTTGGGTTGTTTCTGGGATAACAGACAGTAGCAACATCGAGAGAAGCGAGACAGTTCATACCAATGTTTGCACTTTTAATCTTCATTTGGATGTCGACATTGATACCACCCTGAAACGGTTTTTCGAGCAAGAAGAAATTCCAAGTCTCAAGATGTTGAGCCCAGAGGAAGCTGAGTGCGAGGAACATTACAGGTTAACACACAAGCGAACCAAAGAAGGAAGATATATAGTGGAGATTCCGTTTAAAAAAACAGCAGGTCGGCTTAGTAATTCAGTGAACGCAGCCAAACGGAGATTTCTAGCATTGGGAAGGAAGTTGCAAGCAAATCCTTCGATCAGAGAAGAATACACTAAGGTCGTAAACGAATATCTAGATTTGGGATATTTACAGCCGATTAAAACTGGCGAAAGCTTTGAAGATTCCAAATGTTTTTATTTACCGCATCATTGTGTATTCAAGGCCTCCAGCGAGACCACTAAGTTAAGAGTGGTGTTCGACGGATCTGCGAAATCATCGACTGGAGTTTCTCTCAATGAAACCATGGTGGTGGGACCAACAATTCAGCCCACACTATGGTCCATTTTAATGAGATTTACATATTACAAGGTAGCATTGATCGGCGACATTGAGAAAATGTACAACCAAGTTGCAGTTGCTGAGCCAGATACGAATTTTCAACGCATGCTTTGGAGAAGTGAACCATCAAACGAACTCAAGCATTACAAGCTTAGCAGAGTCACTTTCGGTTTAGCTAGTTCATCATTTTTAGCGAAACGGACCTTACAGCAAGTAGGTTACGATAACCAGCAAGGCCATCCAAACATCGTTTCGCATATACTGGAAGATTTTTACGTTGATGATTTCATCTCAGAAGCAGATACGATGGAGGAAGCTCAACATCTGCAAAAGGAGATTACTCATATATTGCGAACAGGAGAATTTCATATACGAAAGTGGAAGTCAAATCTATCTGACATTATGGCGATTGAAGATATAGATCCGATTTCAAGATTTCAGAGCCCTATCGAAGCAAAAATATTAGGACTTCAATGGAACGCCACTGAGGACGCTTTTCCATTTAGACTGGTTTTGGATAATGAGAAAAGAACCACGAAGCGTCAAATCATATCTGAATACTCAAGAGTTTTTGATCCTTTGGGTTGGTTGTCTCCATCGATCATTCTGATGAAAATAGTGTTCCAAAATCTGCAAACGGGTCCATCATTAACGTTCCACTTAACCAGGCAGCAATTCTGGATAGTTGGAGGAAGAAGCATCATACGAAATATTGTTAAAAAGTGCATCATATGTTTCAAAAGCAATGCGAGGGCTTCCAAGCAGCTGATGGGAGACCTACCGATAGCGAGACTGAAATCAGCGAGGCCATTTACATCATGTGGTGTGGATTATGCGGGGCCAATCCAGCTAGCGTCTAAAAGAGGGAGAGGCGCTAAATTGATAAAGGGTTATATCGCCATATTTGTCTGTATGGCGACAAAGGCTGTCCATATAGAAGCTGTGAGCGACCTGTCAACTGATGCCTTTATTGCCGCTTTGAAAAGATTTGTTTCGAGAAGAGGAGCACCCGCTCATATTTACAGCGATAACGGTTCGAATTTCATTGGAGCAAAACGGCAGATGAATGAGGTATACGAAATAATTTCTAGTAATAACCATAATTGTCTCGTTGCAGAATATTTGTCTAAATCAGAGATACAATGGCATTTAAATCCACCTGCTTCACCACATTTTGGAGGCTTATGGGAGGCAGCCGTCAAATGCGTCAAGACGCATCTTATCAGGTGTACATCTAATACTCACCTAATTTTTGAAGAGATGACTACCTTATTGAGTCAAATCGAGGCAATTTTGAATTCTAGGCCACTTTATGCAGCTGTAGATGACGACGTGTTTGAAGTCTTAACCCCAGCGCATTTTTTAATTGGCTCTTCGAATTTTTACTTGCCAGAAGAAGAGATAAATGAAGAAATACCTGTAAGTAGATTTACCAGATGGCAATTTGTGCAACAACGCGTTCAGTCGTTTTGGAGAAAATGAGTTCCAAATATAGTTCTGGAGACTGGCTTATTTTATTTTGTTTCTATGATTAAGATTCCTGCAAACCTTCTATCTACTGTTGATCGCCGTAAACGGGTCCTTGGGCAATACAGGCTTGCTTGTATGTCGCATATTGAGTGAGTGTTGTTAGTCATTAAAAGATGATTGAAACTTGTTGCGTTTTAACGTTATAAAACAACAGTCGCATGTTATAGAGTTCCGGTTGGCCGACGAAATTTACATGATGAATTCTGCCAATGGCGCGTAGACGACGTTTCCTAGGCACCCATTTACTTGATGTTCCTACCCATTTATAATGTTTTGGTATCTGCCAATAATATTGGTAAACTATTTCCGAATTTATATTTAAACGACGGTCTTCTTGTTCTTGTAGGCTCAACGCTTGACTATGTAGGAAATAGGCGTCTACTGTTGAATTCTACTGTCTGCCAAATTTTCTTGTGCTTGGTCGTTATTTGTGATTTTGTATCGGCCGGATAAATGGATGTCCAATCGTTGAACGAAGTGACTCTTCTTTTGTATCTCATTACCGAATAATCGCCAGCATGCTTCTGGCGAAGTAATGCATCTACTACACACATTTTTAAATTTTTAAATTTTTTTTAAATTTTTTTAAAAACACTTGTTAAATATTTCGCAAAATTATATTTAGATAAGCATTATAATGACCAACGTGACTATTATGCCGTGTTATTCGATGACCATGTTGGTCCTTTCGGTATACGGCATGTTCATGTAAAAATTCGTTGGTGATTGGTGTTATGTTGATCCAATTTCTGGTCGTAGCGACGTCGGTACTTTGGCTTCTCGTCATCCATTAAAGATGTTAAATCTTGGGAATCCTTGGGGAAGTCGATACCGCTTAGACTTCACGCATCCATTTTTGTTTGTCATACAAGGTGCATCTGGGTTCAGATCCCTACATGGATTATGAATCATTTATTTTAAAACTAGTTTTCGCAATTCAGGACCATCGTTACCATAGGTATTTCAGCTGATATAAGATCGTCTAGTTCTTTCTATATCGTTTCTCAGATTTCGTCAAATTCAAGTTTGGCAATTCTAGGGACGAGAGCAAGTCGATCTTGGGTAAGCTGTTTTAAGGTAGTTCCATCGTTTAGAGTCTATAGCAATACGTGACACTGCTTTAATTTCAGGCCAATTGCGATTGCAGTTGATAGTAATGAAGAAATCTGGCGATCCAAGACGGCGAACAATAGTGTTCTGTGTAATATCAAGTTGAACCAGAGAATGATTATGGTTGACTTTCTCATGAACAACAGCTTACTTTTCCTTAGCGAGTGTATTGATAAAGCGGTTAACTGCGGCGTAATTGTTGCTGAGAAGCTTTTTTGAATTGAACTTGATCCACTGAATGCGGTCACGTTCCACTTTAATATAGGTATCGGCGAGGTATTGTTGGAAAGTCATCCACCAAAATTAAAGTGTTGAACATGACATCGCGTAAATCAGGGACCATTATATTTGTTACTGGTGGAATGAGCTTGATGAATTCCGGCCGAAAAACAATATGGTATACTGTCAATTCAAGTCGCGTAAGATATTGACGGCTGACATAAAGTTTATATAGTTTGATATCTGTAAAAAATCCGTACGTTATACTTTCGGATAAAACAACAGATAAGTGAAAGGCTCTACATGATTGTCAATATTCTTTCAAACATTTACCAAGCGTTTTACCAAGTTGATATGGACTACCATTTCGATCTCTAGAAAACTTTGATCAGCGTTTAGGGTGAGAATGGCACATACTTCCTTAGATGCGGGAACGTTAAATCTTCTATAATCGGCACCTTCTGGTAGCGTAAACAGGAGCCGAACTTGTGGTGGTGTCTCCGATGGTGTTAGACAGACAGCTGGTAAACTTTTTGTTCTATTTCTCGCATCATCATAAACTCTTGCACGAACCTGTTTTGAGATCTAATGATCTGCTCCAGCAATTCAATTAGAGATTGACTGATTCCATGGTTAAGCGGATGTTCAAGTCACTCGGCAATAGCATCATCGGGGTCCAGGGAGTACATTTGGCCGTATTGTAGTCGCTCCAATTCACTTTGACCATTTTGGGTCTGATGAACTGCCATATTCATTTTATGGTAAATTGGTCCGCTTACAATAAAACTATAGAAATCATGATTGCTACCGGTGCGATCGTCGTTCACATTAAACGAAGCCAGAGCGAAGCAAGCATTTAAATTTCGGTCCTTTTGTGGAATTGCTCAGCATGTTGATGACGTTGTAAAAAGATTCGCATTAAGTCCACTTTGATTTTGCCGTCACTAAGAGAATTGCGGTTGGTTTGATTGGGTACACGTCCTTCGGAAAAATGAACAGCTCCACAAGCTTTGGTAAGTGACGTGCGCATTGACAGCGTCCTTGTAGGTTTGCAATTGATTCTGGGTTAGGGCTCTGGTATCAAACATTACGGCGTCGTTGTTCTCTCGCCGATCAAGTTCCTCACTGGTTTCGTTGGCTAACCGTTCATTTGCACATTGTCGCAAGTGTGTCAGTCGCTGCGAATATTCTTCATCGGTTTCATTTGTTCGCTGCGACGTGATTTGTTCCAAGCGTGATGTGTTTCAGTCGCTGAGTGTTTTCTTTGGCGGTTTCAGCTGCTAGAATTTTGGAGATTTTTGGACGTTGACTTGGGTTGCTCTTGTAGACATTGTTCATCCAATGGAAGGCAATCCGTTTCAAAGCTGAATTCGAATGGCAAAACACCAATTGTTAAAGGTCCTGCCTGATTTATATTTACGTTTCCATATTAAAATTTTCACCTCTACGTTTTTTAGGACATCCTGTAGGCATCTTCCATCTATCAAATCGGCAAACCTTAAAAATGACTCTTAAAAATAAGCAAAATGCTATTTTGCTATCCGGTGTGAAACCGATAGTAGTTAGTTAGTTAAAGTTAACTAACGAGTATTTTATTTTGTAAAACTTGTTTTATTTAATAAAAAATCACACACACATTTGATTCAACATTGTTTATTTGATTATTATTTAATATGACTCTGATTTATGTAACATTTAGTAGTCTTGCTACTTTTTGATTTTTAAATGTATTAAAATCTCTAGAAATCAAATATATAAACAGAAAAATGTTTAACCATATTCAACTTTTAGAGCGGAGCTCGGTGGCCAGGGACTTAATTACTAAATTATCAAAATTGATGACTATGATTGATTCATTTTATTCTTAATGCAAAAGGTATATGTGTGAATCAAGCAGAGTATGCTCAAATAGCGAAAAAAATCATTATTTCTTTTCTCAAATGAAGCATTTTATCTACACTACTCCAAAAAATTAAAGGAACACTAATTTTTTTCAATTTTTTTAGTGTTTTTTGAAGAGCTGTATCTTAGTAAAATACGGTCGTACAAAGATGAAAAGAAAAGCATTTTAAAGCTTCAAATCTCTAGTTTTGAAACTTTCGAACGGAAAATTTTTGTGAGATACCGTTATCACGCAATCATAAGAAAGAGCGCGAAGAAAAAAAATTCGAATTTTTTTTTTTTTTTGAAAGGTGCCATGGGCTCGGGAAATTTTTTTTAAGTTAAACCAATGCATAGGTCGGTTAGCCTGTTAATTAGGCGTAAATTTAATTTCATTCTGGTCTCTCTATGTCAACTTTTTGCTGAGATATCTGACTTTGAGTCAAAAACGATCCTTTTGCCTTTGATCATCGATATCTCAGCAACCAATAACTGCACAGTAAACTTTAGGGCAGCCTTAAAAACTTCAGTAAATTTCCTACAAGACCCTTTAATGACTAGTGGAAAACAAATTTTTTTTCACCCTCAATACTGATTTGAAAAAAGTACAAAAAAACGACTTTTTAGGTTGTCTTAGTAAATCTACCGTTACTTTACCGTTATTGATGAAAATACTAATGTTGCCAGGTCATTTTACAGTTTAATGTACTCCTAATAGCCCTGTATTATTTTCAAATTGATCCATCCAACAGTTTTTTCGGACAGATTGATCAAAGTTTTACAAAACAATTAAAGGAACAAGTATTCATCAAAATAAAAAAACGACTTTTTTCACATTTTGCGTTAGTTACTTGTTAACCCTTAACGATCGTACGATTTTTTTTGTAATACTCGCCGATAAGAGACGATAGAAAATTAAATAAAGTTCTGCAATATGACCAATAATTATGGAACTTGGCCATTTCTCATCCGAATTTAGTGAAATTTGGTATGCACGATGGAAATGGGATTCTAAAATGATTTTTGGATAAAGTTCTGGAATATGGCCAACTACGATGGAACTTGGCCATTTCTTAACCGATTTTGATGAAATTTGGTATGGGCGATGGAAATGGGATTCTAAACTGATTTTTTGATAAAGTTCTGGAATATGGCCAACTAGGATGGAACTTGGCCATTTCTTAACCGATTTTGATGAAATTTGGTACGCACGATGGAAATGGGATTCTAAACTGATTTTTCGATAAAGTTCTGGAATATGGCCAACTAGAATGGAACTTGGCCATTTCTTAACCGATTTTAGTGAAATTTGGTCTTCGCGATGGAAACGGGATTCTAAAGTGATTTTTGGATAAAGTTCTGGAATATGGCCAACTAGGATGGAACTTGGCTATTGCTGAACCGATTTTATTTAAATTTGGTATGTACGATGGAAATGGGATTCTAAAATGAATTTTAGCTAAAGTTCTAGAATATGGCCAATTAGGTATGCGCTTGGCCATTTCTTATAAGATTTTGATGAAATTCAGAATGTGTAATGAAAATTGGGTTTTAAAATTATGTTTAGATGAAATTCTGGAATAAGCCGTATTAGGATGGAACTTGGCTATTTTATATCCGATTTTAAACAATTTCAGCATGTACTATAGAAATAAAACTCTAAAATTAGTTTTGGTTAAATTTATATGATTAATTTGGAAGGCGAAAACCAAAATGGTTATTCCATGTATTTAATGATTTATTTTATCAATAATTTAAGAATTTCATTTTCATCGAGAATGCTGAAATTCATAAAGATAGGATACAAAATTTCCAAGTTCCACAACAAATGGACAAATTCTGGACCTTAATCCAAAAATCAGTTTAGAATCCCATTTCTAAGGCACGTGCTGAATTTCATCAATATCGGATTAGAAATGGTCAAGTTCATACCTAGTTGGCCATTTTCCAGAACTTCATCCACGAATCATTTTAGAATCCCATTTCCATCGTACATGCTGAATTTCATCAAAATCGGATGAAAAATGGCCAAGTTCCTTCCTAGTTGGCCATATTCCTAGTTTGACATTGATGATATCGAGCAATATTTTTAGTTTGAATATTAAATTGCACTATGTTCTATTTGTACCTTCGCATAATTAATTATATCTATTTAAATATAACGTAGTTTGTATTTTGTTGAAGTTTATTGTCTTCTTTTACAATGTTTCAATATAGTATCTGTATTTTAATGTAACTAAGATTTATATTTTTATTCAAATTGCTCCACTACAGACATAATGTCTAAAGGAGCTGTACTTTATTTCATATTTATATTGTATTGTTTTAATTAGCTATTGATTTTGTATTTATATTTTTTTTTGTTTGAAATAAAGATAATAATAATAATAATAATTCCAGAACTTTATCCAAAAATCAATTTAGAATCCCATTTCCATCGTACATGCCGAATTTCATCAAAATCGGATATGAAATGGCCAAGTTCCATCCTAGTTGGCCATATTCCAGAACTTTATCGAAAAATCAGTTTAGAATCCCATTTCCATCGCCCATACCAAATTTCACTAAAATCAGATGAGAAATGGTCATGTTCCATAATTATTGCTCATATTCAGATCTTTATTTAATTTTCTATCGTCTCTTATCGGCGAGTATTACAAAAAAAATCGTACGATCGTTAAGGGTTAACAAGTAACTAACGCAAAATGTGAAAAAGTCGTTTTTTTATTTTGATGAATACTTGTTCCTTTAATTGTTTTGTAAAACTTTGATCAATCTGTCCGAAAAAACAGTTGGATGGATCAATTTGAAAATAATACAGGGCTATTAGGAGTACATTAAACTGTAAAATGACCTGGCAACATTAGTCTTTTCATCAATAACGGTAAAGTAACGGTAGATTTATTAAGAACCTAAAAAGTCGTTTTTTTGTACTTTTTTCAAATCAGTATTGAGGGTGAAAAAAAAATTTGTTCTCCACTAATCATTAAAGGGTCTTGTAGGAAATTTACTGAAGTTTTTAAGGCTGCCCTAAAGTTTACTGTGCAGTTATTGGTTGCTGATATATCGATGATCAAAGGCAAAAGGGTCTTTTTTGATTCAAAGTCAAATATCTCAGCAAAATGTTGACATAGAGAGACCAGAATGAAATTAAATTTACGCCTAATTAACAGGCTAACCGACCTATGCATTGGTTTAACTTAAAAAAAATTCCCGAGCCCATGGCACCTTTCAAAAAAAAAAAAAAATTCGAATTTTTTTTCTTCGCGCTCTTTATTATGATTGCGTGATAACGGTATCTCACAAAAATTTTCCGTTCGAAAGTCTCAAAACTAGAGATTTGAAGCTTTAAAATGCTTTTCTTTTCATCTCTGTACGACCGTATTTTACTAAGATACAGCTCTTCAAAAAACACTAAAAAAATTGAAAAAAATTAGTGTTCCTTTAATTTTTTGGAGTAGTGTAGAAGACTAGGAAAATGTATGAATCATGTATAGATTACACTCTTTTGTCGTGATGTTTTCTCAAAGTAAGCATTACATACTTAATTTTTTTGAATATACTTATACTTCGTTCAATATTATTATCAACCAATATGAAGAAGATATGTGGTGAAACTAGAATATTGTTGGTGACTGTTTGGTTGATTAATGTGATAAAAACTATACTTAATTTGGAAAAAACATTTACAGTTTTAACACACTAATTATTCTTGTGTTTAGAACAATTTTGAAAAATGTATTCTTGAAAATAGAATAAATATTCTCAAAGTGAGTCTAAATTTAAAAATGATTAACAGTTTTTTGGACAATGCAACTATCATACTAAGAATAAATTACAGGAATTTATAATCTGCATTCGCTTGAAATACTTTGAAATGAGAAACTGTATTTACTTAAATCATAACTTAAGTTCTTAATATCAGATTCTAAAAAATTTATAATTTTTTTTAGCTGTATTCTCAAATTCAAAATAATTTGAAATTAACTATTCTTATATCTTGTCTTATTAACTATTCTTTTATTTCGCGCTTAGTAAGCATCTAAATAATACCTAAAAATCTAATAACTTTAGACTAATAGTGTAATAAAATAAACTGTATAAATATATTTTATTTTGAAATAGTGGCAAAAACTGTGAAGTACAAAATTGTACTAAGTTACTGTAAGTAAATGAAATCCGCATAAAAACTGCCCAATTACCACATTTTTGTACCAAGTGTTTCAAGTTGAAAAATCGAATTATATTAAGTAATATATGTATAACTAAAAAAAGAATTACCTTGTTATAATAGAAATATAAATAAATCAAATAGTGTGTTGATTACACGCATGTCGGTTTTCATTTATTAAAAAAACCGTAGTTATACAATACTACACAATTTTCGTCATCAACTTACATCTTGTTATCAACATACATATAACATATACATGCAACATGACATCACGCAACACAGCTAAGTGGGAAAATTATAAACAACATTAGCTTCTAAGTTACGATTAATTTTGTTTTTTACTAATTTAGATTAATTTTTAGGGTAGTAGGGTGTAGCTTAGGATTAGTATATTATTCTTTACATTTTTCTATTTTTTTCTCAATTATTCTTATCGGTTATTGTTTATTAATTTTTTTTCTTTCAATTTAATTTTTTCGTGAGAATAAATGACAGTATGAATTTTAACTTTTGGAATTTACATTTTCTTGATTGCTAGAATTAATATGAGAAATTAGAAGAATTTGTGAACTGAGGATGGACTATAATGTAGGTATTTAGGTAGGTAGATTGTTAGTGATGCTGTGGTATGTCCGGTCACTCCCGATTTCTTTCTGCGGTCTAATACCGACGTGTGCACCTTGCGGAAAATCCCACCTCCCATTTCCCTGAGACCTAGCCAGAACTAACTGACCGCCCGTAAGCTCTGCACTCGTATTTTTCATTAGTCAATCTTACAATTCACAGTTTTTAATAACACTATAAAAAATCTTGAAGATTACTAGGACTGAAAATATATTCAACAAAATTATTTTGTCAAAAGTATCAACACTAATAGAGTTAGCTATATAATTTTAGAACTAAACATAATAATTTCTTTTAATTATAGGAACCTGTAGACATCATTAATTGATTATTTGGTTTTTAAATGTTTTTAGCATTTTCTTGGTATCGACCGCAAGCTTAAGTTCAACATTAAAAAATAAAAATATTAAAACTCACCTTTTTTATATACTTATACCAGTGTAACTTGTGCGGGTTAAATCGTCTATCTTTCCAAACATTCAACCCACCACCAAAGGCCACATAATAAATGCACACCCCCCGCATAATTCGCTCAAAATTCAAATTACACCAAAACCGTAAATAAAAAACAAAATCAATATGCGATCGCGCCTTTTCAATATTTTCTCATGATCATAAAAATATTCACACAATAAAAATAATCATTAAAATCGTAAAAAAAAAACTTAAAATTAAATATAAAAAAAAAACAAAAAAAAAATAATTATTATCTTTTTAACGATTATTTTTATTGTAATTTTTTAATTTATTTTCATACTTAAAATAATTTAATATGTAATCGTACAAAATAAATACTTAAAAAATGTATTTGGAAAATAAAAAGCGCACGACACGACGCGTTTATAACAAACAACAACAACAACAAAACAAAATGTTATAATAAATGTAATAAAATATATATTTTATATAAGTTAAATTAATAAAAACAAAATGTGTAAATATTTATTAAAATTAAGCTTAAAAAAAATCAGGTTTTTATTATAATGACTTTTTAAATTGACAATAGCTTTTTTATACATTTTTTAATATCAATTTTATTATTGTTTAAGATAAAGATCCCGCGCGCGCGGAATTAAAATAAAGTCAAAAAAAAAAAAAAAAGATTTAATTTATATTGCATAATAAAAATTGATTTTTATTATTTTGGCTTTTAGAAAAACGATTGATGAAAAATTTATTGTATTTATTTTTTTTTTTGTATTTATCATAATATTTTGGAACAGGTTTGAATTATTATATAAACATTTTTTTTATCGATCACCCGTTATATATTCACCTTAGTATCATAAATTATTTCCGCATATTTACTAAGTAAATATTTCATAATTTATTAATGAATCAAAATATGTCGATCGTAAATTTAGGTCTCATGTAATTAATCATTAACGCTTGAATGAGCTTTAAACAAACATAATAGAAAAGGGAGGGATCTTAAAATTCCGAATGATTTATTTTCTTATTTTTATAAATAATAATCGATATTATTCTAAGTAAAGAAAATAACAAAACGCTCTATTTGGTATATTGTTTTATATTTAGAGTACTATTTATTACATGTATTTAATAAAAAAAAAAAATTATATATCTATTTGATATAAATGACACAATTTAAATTGATTTCCAATTAGCTATTTAATTAATTGCGTGCGTTTAAAGTTTATAGGCCAATGCGCCGACCAGATGAAATTAGATCAGTTTCCCGCGCTTATGAAATGTGTATGTCTGCAAATGAAAAGAAAACATTTAATTAGTTTTTATATTTATATATAAAATAATTTAAAGGTTTTGAATGGTACAGGTATTTATAAAGTAGTCTATAGTAGCTAGTATAATTTCAATTTTTCTGTTTTCTGCATGTAAAGCTATTCCTACTTAAAAATATTTTTTACCAAAAGAGTCGCTTATTTCGTAGTTATGTTGTAATTTACAATTATCCGACTCAGTCATCCAACTCTTCTTCCACTTAAAAAATTGCCAATAAATTAAATACATAACTATAAAAGCGAGGTTGATTAAGAAAGTGAATGAATACCAGTAGAATGTCAGTATTTATGGCTAGCATCTGATTGGGTATGCAAAAAATGAAACGTAACTAATTAACAAAATGTATTCAGATTTTTGAATTTTGGGTCTCGTACTATGAAAGGATGGCTATTGAAATTCGTACACTACTCATAAAGAAGGATCGGAATTTGAAAGGTGCCAGATCGCACAAGTATATCACGAAGTCAAGGAAAAGGAAATATTAGTAATAAATAGTTCTTCAAATAACGAATTTCTAATCAAAATTAATTTTTAGCGATGTAGGTATAATTTATAAATCTGTGGTATTAAACAAAAACAGGATAACCGCAAAAATTCACTTTTTCAGTTTTTGCTGCTGTTCACTCCAGCATCTGAAGCTTCACCTTATAATCTAAATAATTTTCCAAAATCTTCATTATTTTCGAAACAATATGTGGAAAGGAAAATTAGGTATCTTAGTAATTATTGGAATAAAGCTATATTTTTGATTATTTTACTGTTTTAATTAATACATTTTATGCATAATTGATAATTGAATTCAATGTAATTAAAAAGATTAACATTATGCAATACGTAAAATAATTCAAAATATTAAAAAAAAACTCAACTCAAATTTAAATGCGTTTTCTCAAAACTTTGATATTTGCAGATATCCTGTTTTTTGTTTAATACCACAGAAATATTCATATAAAATCGGCCGTGGCCACAGGGAATTGAAAACACATCTACTGATGCCAAAAGTTATAGTTTCGTCTATCCTGAGTGAGTGCAACCTATCTCGCCATATTGGTTTCAATGCTCCTCCCATTGCCCACTACATATGCCTTTGAATGAAACTCGTGATTAAAATTAATTATTCCTTCCAAAAGAAGGATTTCTCCTTATATAATTAGCTGGTTTTGAATTTTTTGTATTTCAATGTTATAAGATTCTTCTATATTTAATGGTTGTACATCGACCACAACAAAGCCATTAATATGTATATTCAATTTGAATATTTCTGCAGTTTTTCTTGCAAACTGGACATTTGATAAATGAAACGTCTATTTTGCTTTTGACGTTCCTCAAATTAATTTCTTCAAAATTTCCTAAATTTTTTGGTAAAGTGTGAAATACCTTTGTGGTTGAGTTGTACTTAATTTTAATTCGCACCGTTTCAAGAATTAAAAAGGTTCAAAGCAGCATCACGTTGGTTGTTGCATCTATTATCGATTTCGTCTTCGATTCATTATCGATTTTTAGATACTCCATTATTAATCTACTTCTTTAGATGAAAATAATTGCATTTACCTGGTGTGTAAATATGAAACCGGAATTTACCAACAAATGGCGCCACTTGTCAATACACCTTTCGACAAACGACGCCATCGGCGCCTTTGTTTTCTTATGACATCTGTCAACAACATCCAATTCATAACCATACAAGTTTCATACAATAACGCACGTTTTCTATGTGTTAAAAATGTCGAGTTTTGTGTCTACACATTACAATTTGCGGATATCATTGATTTTTTGTTATTATTTGTAGAAAACTGCTGCAGAATCACATCGAATGCTTGTCAAAGCTTACGGTGAGCATGCTCTTGGTAAATCACAATGCTGTGAGTGGTTTAATAAATTCAAAAGTGGTGATTTTGACGTGAGAAACGAGGAACGTGGAAGACCACCACAAAAGTTTGAAGACAGTGAATTGCAATGGATGACGCTCGAACGCAAAAACATCTCGCGAATCAATTGAAAATGAGTCAAGAGAAGCCATCTCCATACGTTTAAAAGCCATGGGAAAGATCCGAAAGCTGGAAAAATGGGTTCCGCATAAACTGAATGAAAGTCAACAGAACAGTAAAATAGAAAAACCACTTTCGCAATGTTGCTCGCCAAATACAAAAGAAAGTCATTTCTCCATCGAATTGTGACTGGCGATAAAAAATGGTTCTTTTTTGAGAATCCAAAGTGCAAAATGTCTTGGACAATCATCCAAGACAACTATCGACATCGACTGCAAGGCCAAATCGCTTCGGATGGAAGATAATGCTCTGTATTTGGTGGGATCAGAAGGGTATGATTTATTTTGAGCTGCTAAAACCTGGTAAACCCGTAAATACTGAACGCTACCAACAACAAATCGTCGCTGTAGTTCTATCTTGGCGTAAGCGCCAATATTGGTTTTGAGAAAATCAATATTAAAGTTTAAATGGTTAAATCAGTTGATTTTTTCTACTGAATTCCAAAAATGTTTTATAAACTAGATTAATAATATCATTTTAAACTTGTACAACTTAAATTTTTTCCAATAAGTCGCACAGTTTTCCTGAAAAATAGGAAAATTATTTGAAGTTTAGAGTTATTTTAGTGTAAGTCACACACTTATTTTTTTCGAGGGGATATAGAACAAAATTATGGAGTTACACCAATATTGAAAATACAAATTTAATCGAAATATACGAAGACAAATTTGGAGATACACTTTTATTTTATAGGAAAATTAAAACGAACTGAGGGTTCAGATTTGTAAAGGCCAGTTTTGGCAGTTAGTAGAGTAGTTTCGCATAAGATCTTTAAAGATAACTTATAAGTATACCTCAGTGCATTGTCCTAAGTAAAGTTTTTAAAATAAAACCAATAAAACCAAGTAATTATGTAATTTATTAAACTTATCTAAAATAAACCTATTATATTTATTAAGTTTTCCCAAATATTTTGGGTTTAAAATCATAAATCAATATTTAATTCATAAAAAAATCACAATTACATATATCACATTTCATTTCAATTAGTCTTATATAATATGAATTCAATTTTAAGTTAAAGAGGTATTCCACCATTAATTATTTTTATGTTTTTTCCTTATTTCAAATAAATAGAATAAAACTGTTTGTCGGTTTCCGGCATGTAACACAGCATCGAACGAAAATCTTTCTTTTTTTCAAGCGGCATTTTATAATTATAAATGCATGCGCCAACGTTGGGTAGTTTGAAAACTGTACGCTTGGATACATTTTTTCGAGTGTCTGACAATTTAATTACACAGGTGGTTAATATCTCCTTGCCATGTTCTTTTCGGTATTTTACTTGAGACAAATTTGATTGTTCATAAATAAGATTTGCAGTTGACGTAAAAGGCGGAAAAATCAACCCAATCGACGCAGCATTATAATTTTTAAAATCATCACGTCCCATTTGTAAAATTTTGAGTTTTACTTTTGTATAATTCATATTTAACAACTTTCTTATCAAGCCTACTGGGCTATATATTTCGGGATGTCGCATGTATTTTTCGATTGTGCTGTGAACGGCATCAATTTCCTGCACTTGCGAGTGTCCAGGTGCCGAGAATTTTTGTTGAATTTCAACAATATGGGAGTGCTTCTCCATAAACTTTAAAATAGCCAATGTCGTTATTCGGTTGCGATTCTGTGGAATGCAAGAATCGGACCAAAGTATTATTTTGTGAACCGTAGGATTATCAGTAATAAATTGTTCCAATATTTTAATTAATAATGATGCCAAGTCGTTGCCTGTTCTTCCACTCATGGCTTCATGCCATATCGCGCAATACGTAATTTTATTTAAACTAGAGTGCGCCGTTAAGTTATATACAGAAAACTTGCGCCTGTAGAAGAAATTAAACACTTCAGCCCGAGGTAAACTAAACACGTTTTGTAGATCATAGCAGATTACTGCTGTTAAGAGGTCTGTTAAATTGCGATCGGCGTTCCTATTTGCTTTTGCCATTTGGTTGTTTTAATGATCAATTTGAATCGAGCTTTGCGTGAAAAACGACCAGAATATGTTAAAAGGCAACACAAAGTAAATTTGCTTCATGATATAATGCACAATCACACAAAGCAAAACCGGTCATGGAAACGTGGGAAGCAAATTGGGAAATACTTTCACATGCGGCTTACACGCCGTACGTGGCTCCGCCCAGTTACCACTGACTTGCATCGATGAAACACGGGCTTGCTGAGGAGCACTTAACTTCCTACGATTGAGTCAAACACACATAAATTAAAAACCAAAACCGCTGTATCATCATTTCTTCTATATGAAAAGCAGTTTTGCAGAAAACCTAGTGTATTTCCGCCTACTCCTGATAATATAGCAATTGGTTTTACATTTTTCTTGTCGTTTTTGATTTTTAAATGTTCCGTTTGGTATATCTGCGTATGACCCTTTAATCCATATGCCTAGGTGAGATGAAAGTTTTCTGTTTTTTCTTCCAGTTTCCCTCGTTCCTCATGTCATCTAGATCTGATTGTCTATAGAAAAAAATTTTAATTTAAATTTTTTTTTAATATTTTTGATAACTTCTCTTCCATCAGGCTTACAAAATGGGAGAGAGACAAAATCCTGAGGGTACAAAATCCCGAGGGTAATCCCGAGGGTACAATATCCCGAGGATACACAATCCCGAGGGTACAAAATCCCGAGGGTACAAAATCCCGAGGATATAACATCCCGAGGATACTAAATCCCGAGGGTACAAAATCCGTAGGGTATAAAATCCCGAAAGCCTATGCAAATTTTAAAATTTAATTGGGATTTGCCTGAAAAAAAACAAAAATTTTAAAATCCGGAAAAAGTGTAAAATTAAAACCTCCCAAAAATCTGCTAATTATCAAAATAAATTCAGAAAAAATGTTTTGTTTAAAATATATGAATAATAAAAAATTCTATTTTATAGGCATTTTTAGATCAGTGTCACACCCGACTTGAAATACGTGTGGTACAACTATCCGAGTTAACGGATAGTTGTACAACACATGGATAGTTAGTTTTACTACCTTACATACCTTCGTATTACGAAATACATTTTTTATAATTATTAAAAATTAATACATATTTAGCATTTTTAAGTTTGTTTCAAAAAATTATTTAAAAAACCGTAATCCCGAGGAAATCCCGAATAAAATTAAATTCCGCGCGGAATTTAATTTTATTCGGGATTTCCTCTGGATTACGGGATTTTGCACCCTCGGGATTTTGTACCCTCGGGATTTTGTACCCTCGGGAATTTGTACCCTCGGATTTTGTACCCTCGGGATTTTGTATCCTCGGGATTTTGTATCCTCGGGATTTTGTCCCTCGGGAATACGTCACCAACCCGTCATTATCCATGAAATTTTCAGTTTTGCTTGGAATTTTGGTTTCAAATTCTAAAGCCGTTTCATTTGTATTATAAATACGAGAAACATGACTTTTTGAAAAGTCAAATGAAATCTCGACATATTTATTAAAGTATTTAATAGCATAATATGTCTATAAATAATTTATAAAATTCGTCGATTTCCGAATGTTGATTCCGACATATTTTCTTTAATTTGTAATTTAAAAATATTCACCATGTGAGAACAGCAGATTAATGCAATTATTTCCTCTTGTGTCGGCCTAACATGGTAAACTACGATATCATAAATATAATTTATAGATTCATGAACTGAATGACATTAAATTAAAAATATTTAAAATCGAAGTAATTAAAGCCCAAGACCAATCTACAATAATATATTTCGGAAATATTACTCCTGCTGATTTCCTCGCATTTTTGAAATTTATTAAAAATTCGGAGATAGCCTTGATATCATGTTGCGCCGAGACCATTTAAGCAAATCTAAAGGATCATGATATCGTCGATTTTGATAACAAAAGCGTAGTACAATATACGAGAATAGCCATGAGGATGACAACTTGGATTTTTAATCACGCTTCCTGTTGCGTCGAGATAAATAATGTAGACATTATGTGGACGTAAAAGTATAAGTTCTCATCATTATTACTTGGAGTGGATGGGAGAATTTATGTATACACCTGTCAATATAATTTTCGAGACTTTTGTGAAAGATACCACCAACATCACAATGACGAATCACATCAGTCATCTTATGACTTTCAGAACGGATTTTTCTGCAAACCTCATCAGTGTTTAGCTGTTACGTGTTTTCGCAAGAGTAGAGGTCTGTTTCTGCAATGATATCTAATTTGAAGTTATGTGGTCTTTTGAGACTTAAGATTTACTTATACTCGTAGGCCACGTAGGGAACAAATACACAGCTCCAGCGGCAAGACGCTCTTTAATATCCTTCACTAAAATATTGTCATTAATCAAAAGATACCCCAAGTATCTGAAACTTGTGACTCCCCACCGCTAAGCTTAATTGCATTCCGCAAAACAATTTTCAACCCACCAAACAAATTAAATCAAACATTAAAATACGTGCATACATCAAATACTTTGAAATGCTACACATTATAATCTGCACAATATCATCTGCAGAGGCACATACCTGATTGGTCTTCTGGAATAAGATGTTTCCTGAGGTATTTCACTTTTAAGAAAGATAATCTCTTTGATCGGAGATACAACAACTGTTAAAACCATAAAAATTATTAAAAATTCTAAATTCTGTGAAGTATAGTAAAGTTCATCACAACTGGATCAGGTTGGCCACATAGACTGGCGTAGGGCCAAGTTATCCGAAAATGAGGGCTATTCGAGAATGTGGGAAAAACCTTGTCGACATCTCTGTGTTCCACATTCCGTGAAATATAGTATGTTCATCACAATACGATCAGCTTGGAGATATACCATAAATAGCTATATGGCTTAGTTATATTCTAAAAAGTGTGCGGGATCTTCGGGACATCTCCAGGATTGGCGCTAAACAATTATTTAAATTATCAAAAATCAATCAACTTTTAAATTATCTGAAATACAGTATAAGGTTCAACAAAATTGAATGTTTTTGGCCAACGAGATAAACAGATGGTCTTGCTATCTGAAAATGATGAAAATAACCTGTTTCCTTTGCAGGGTTTAATAGTACGAAAAATCCAAAATTACAAAAAAATTTAAATTTTCATATAATCTAAATTCTAATTGGAAAAATACCTAAGACCCTATTCCTACTGACAAGTGACTTTTATGCTCGATTCATAACATCGGGAGCGACATAGGAAAAAATACCATAGTATTGCAGTAAGAATTTTTTCAACTCTATTAAGGAACAAGTAGGAAAAGGAACAAAGAGAAACGAACAAGTAGTAGGAGGGGCTTATGCTATTTAAAGGATTAGATTGATTGAGAGTTCGTAAATAAATACTATGGTATTTTTTCCTATGTCGCCCCCCGATGTTATGAATTCAGCTTTAGACACATTAAAGTTTAAATTGGCGATACTCGCCAAATATTTTATATTATAATCTGAACCTATATTGTATTCCTCAAAAAATGTATTTTGTATTCAAAATTCATTTATTTATTTTTTTCAAAATTTTCCTATTTGAGATATAGCCATTCCAATCAATTTCCCGCATATGCTACTGAATTATGTCTTTTATACACACCACGTAATTGTACGCGTATTACAATTTACATGAATTTATAAGTTTGAATGGTCGGTAATTTATGAAAATACTTTTCTCATTTTCTGCAAACACATGTATTTCCGAACTCATTATTTATGTATTCAAAATCATTAATTTTCCTTTTTTTAGAATATCCATCCTTGAAATATTGACCTTGAAACCAATGATCGTTATTTTTGGATTCGTTTTGCAGTTGCGCAGTAGCACAACGACGAAAAATTTCAGTTGGTCACGAATCACGATTAGAAGAAGATCGTTTTTCTACGCTACTATGTATACGCTCATTTTGCTCATTTAGTCCATTTTGTTCGGTCTATGAATAAAGCAAGAGCTAAAAATTACAGAAATATAATTAGCTAGTTAGTTGATTGCTTCTGAAGTGTTGTGATAATTTTATTGGTGTTGTTGATTACCTTTTTACCACAACGTTTGATTCAAATAAGTAAATATATTCACGTTATATTTTATCATGCATTCTATTTTTGAATACGTCCAATGAAACTAAGCTACAGTAAATAATTTCTACTTATTCAGAATGGCATCACGAACAAATCAATTAACAGACGAACAACTGCTCACAACCTTCAGTGATTCTAGTGAAAACGAATCTAACATAAATAATGATTGTAACAGTGACAATGAACCAAATGAATCTTCAGATAGTGAAGAAGATGTTTGTGAAAATGAATGAGACGAAGCGGATGAACAAGTCGTCAGTGAGAATGATGAAACAACGGAAGATAATACATTGGTAAACGTATCTACCGAAACATACACTAATGGATGTCATCTCCATACAGGAGCGGACGTACTATAGGCTTGCCACCCGTCCTCCTTTGTGGAGGACAGTCCTCCTTTTGAAAGAAGTTTCCTCCATCCTCCCGGGAGGCAAAAATGTCCTCCACATTAAAAAATAACTTTAGATTCCTTTTTAAACCAGTTTTGAAGGAGTTAAAAAATTCAATTACTTTCGGAAGTTTTACTGATTATTTGCGCAAATTACAGGAACTAAAATTACGTCTAGATTTTTATAATAGAACTATGAAATATGATTTCCAAAACTTCATGTAAATATGCAGTTTGCCTACTCACATTACCAAATTTATCCTGAAGTACCCTATCCTGGAAAAGTAAACAAAACTCGAGAAGTTTCCTGATTAAATTATATTTTTCAACTGACCCATTACAGAATAATGATTATTACGTTCACTTGTTTCTTTCAATGTACAGTTAACGATGATACAATATGTGTTTACGTTAGAATTTATCCTAAACAAGTAATAATATCACGGTAAAGAAGTAATAAAGTTACACGGTGAATATATTATAATTTTCTAAACTACGAAATTCCAGCATCACTGTAATTCTAGAAAACCTATAGATGATAAAATTTTGTAAACCAGAATTTTGATAGTATGAATAGTTCTTTGATCAAAATTAATTAAGAAAGTGAAATCTCGTTATAACGAAGGCAAAGGAACCGGAAACCAAAGTCTCGGAGCCGGGAGTCGGAGTCGATGAGTCGGATTCGTTTAGCGGAGTCGGAGTGGGAGTTGGAAAAATACTGACCGACTCTGACTCCACATTTTATATTTTTCTTTCTCTCCGGTATACTTTAACTTTACCTTAGTTACAACAAAACTCCAATCAGTATATTTGACCTCGGCCAATTTGATAAATAATGAGGAAAATAATATCTTCGCAACAGAAAAAAAAAATCATCGTTAACACATAGAAAAATCTTTCTGTTTGATAACGAGATGTTATTGGCTGGAAATTATTTCGACTCCAAGGTTAGAGTATTATTAAGAGATGATCAACAAAATAGAGGCAAAACGGCGCTATGTAATTTGGCAATGGTTTAAAATGATTTTTAGATATTATGAAAAGCCCACAGTCACCAAGAAAATCCAGTTAAAGAACTAGAAGAAAAACATGAACTCGAAATTTTTTAGATGACCATAGAAATCGAAACGATTTCGAATTACAAAAATTATGGACTAAATTTTTTGATGGCTTAGTGAAAGTGGTAAAAATCAACCGAAATTTTTGTTATGTTTAAATTATTTTCTAATGATGAAAAAACGCGCGGTTCAACACGAGCAGTAACTATATGTAGCAGTTGGAGTCGTAGTCGGAGTCGGATAGTCAATTTTTAATACATCGGAGTCGGTGTCGAACTATTTCACCGACTCTCGCTATATTGTATAATGTCGTTGCAATATATTTATAAAAATGTAAGATTTTCTTAGTTTACTTCCTTATAAATCATTTGGCTGGCGATGGTACTGTTCCGTACCAAAGTTTGGATTTTGGCGAATGAAAATTTCGTTATAGTAAAAATTTTGTTAAACTGATGTTCAAAATAAACAAAATATTTTTTGTTGAATGTCCTCCACTGAACTTTTTAAAAGGTGGCAAGCCTAGACGTACACCTAGTCATAACATAATTAAAGATGGTACACATAAAGTAAAATTACCTCCTGGTAAACGCGTCGATTCATGTGTTGATGCATTTAGTTTGTTTTTCACTGATGAAGTTATGAACATTATCGTGGAAAATACCAATTTACACGGTGCAATGCTTGATGATAAGTGGAAATATACAGACTCCATTGAAATCAAAGCTCTCATCGGACTACTTCTAAATGCAGGTATGAACAAACAAGGGATAATAAACTATAATGAATTTTGGAATCCGTTATTTGGTAGTCCGATATTCCGTGCTACTATGTCTAGGGATAGATTCGACACGCTCTGCGCGTCGAGCACGAGATAAATTTGCTCCATTTCGAAGAGTTTGGGATCTAAATAAACGAAAACTTGCTGAAACATTATTTGCCTGGTAAAAACCTAACCATTGATGAACAATTAGTACCATTTAGAGGCCGAGTAGCCTTCCGTCAGTATATCCCGTCGATACCCGACAAATATGAGATGAAGATTTTTTGGATCTGTAATAGCACTACCCGCAGTTATCCTCTGTATGGGGTTCCTTACTTAGGACAAGAAGGGCCAGAGCGAGGAAAAAATTTGGGCCATAAAATCGTCGGTCAATTGTGCCAACCATTTGAGAGATCTAATCGAAATATTACGTTTGATAACTTCTTTACAAGTTATGAGGTCACACAAGATTTACTATCGAAGGGACTAACGTGTGTTGGAACTCTTCGTAAAAATAAAGCGTGCATTCCAAAAGAGTTTCTTCCATACAAACTGAGAGTAGCAGAAACAAGTATGTTCTGGTTTCGTAAAAATATGACGTTGGTTAGCTACGTCCGAAAAAAAACCGAGCAGTTTTGTTAATTTCATCTATGTATCACGATGACGAATTAGATGAAAACCACAAAAATAAGCCATCGATTATATTGTACTACAATTGTACGAAGGGTATGGGGTTGATACTCTGGATTAACTTGCACATTCATTTCCTGTAAAGCTTAAATCGAATAGATGGCCAATGGTGCAATTTTTTAATTTAGTTGATGTTTGCGGAGTAGTAGCCATGGTCTCTGGCTAAACTTTTATTCAGATTGGAATAAGAAAAAATTAAACGTACGCAGGAAAGTATTTTTGAAGCAGTTGGTTCAGGAATTAGTTATTCCCCAAATACAACGACGAAGCACAACGAAATTGACAAAGGGCGCAGTTGCGACAATCGAGAAGGTTTTAGGCAATACAGAGACTGCAGTATCAACCGTACAATTTTTTTTATTTAAATGATGCTCTATTTATCGGCGCATTCATAATAGCATCTCTATTTTACAGTTTGCTTATCCTGAGAAAATTGCTCCAAATTCAAAAATCATCAATAAATTCTAATATCCTAAAAAACAATTAAAATCAATCAGCTTTATTCAATCAGGAAGCTTTGTATAGAGTGTACTAATAATTCACTATTACAATATTGCCCCATTTCCTACAGGCAGCAGGTATTTTTTTCAGAGTTTGTAAGCTTAAATATATCGAATTCTCTACTAATCCAAAAACAAATTCAATCGATGATTTAGCGAATGGGCTTCCTGTATAGAGGTATTCTTAGCTTGCCCAAAGCGATTTGTAACGTTATTAACGTCAACTGATTTCGTTGCGAAATCGTCGTTTGAATGCGATTCAACTGGGACAGCGGCTCCAAGAAGTTCGTGAAGTCCAAGTCAGTCGCTGGACAGTTAGCAGACGATTTCGAGAAGGTGGTCTGACTGCACACAGACCAGCAAACAGTTCGCTCGAGAGCATTTATATTGGACAGAAGAACAATGGAGAATAGTCTTGTTCTCTGTCGAGTGCAGGATGTGTTTACATGGCAACGATGAATGAGGAAGAGTGTACAGGAGATCAGGAGAGCGATTTGCATGTTCTGGGGAGGCATATCACTGGAGACGAAGACAGATCTTGTCGTCAATCAAGGAGATTGACTTCTCAACGATACATTGAGGAAGTACTCCCTTTTGCCGGGTTTATTGGTGAAAACTTCCTGTTCATGCAGGATATTACGAGGCCGCATATACGGCTGGTATTGTATACCAGTATCTTCAAGAGGTGGATTCGCCTGTTAGGTATGGAGTGGACAGCTCAAAGCCCGGACCTCAATCCCATCGAACATTTATGGGACGAGCTGAAAAAAAGAGTTCGAGCCAGAGATATTGCTCTCAAGTAGCTACAGCAGGCGAAGCTGTCATTTGGGCTAAGGGAGATAACACTTCTTCTTCTCGATTTTTACCCCAAATTTTGATGCTGACATATTCACAAAAAACGTATAATTCAGATGTTGGCCCCAAAAATCACTTTTTGGCGCGATAAAGTATATACAAATATGGTACCACTGAGGTGTTGAAATAGACTTTGAATCTGTATTCAAGAAAATTAAACAAACATTGGATTTTTTGATGTTTTTGAACTTTTGCTGAAAATTGATCAATGTGCGAATTTTTTGCACCCAAGTGTAGTTTTTTCCGGTTTTTTTACTAGAACTTTAGTAGAATAAATACAGGAAATCTTGTATTTCAGGTAAAATTACCAGATTCAAGTAGATTGTCTAGTATGCTTACAATTACATCTAGTGAATTTTTATTTACCATGTCGTTTACCGTTCATAAAAAAAGGTAAATGAATTTACAGCATTCAGCGAATTTACTCGAGAATTCGACCGCAGCCTAAGAATTAAATAAGAAACCTAATCAAGCATGTTCGAATATTTTTGGTTCCATATACCTATAACTTCGAAATATCAATGCTTTTAAGCTTACAACTTCGAATTTATACTCGTCTACTAATTTTCTGGAGGGTATATGGGCAACAGCTTCATTAAGTGTTACCTCTTATTTTTGAACACGCCCAACGTTTTTCCCAAAAAACATGGCTAGAGGTTAACATTTTTATATGATTTTAGTGAATTAGGTATAAGTGAATTATTTGTGTCCAAACATTTCTTTGCCCTCATTTTTCTTTTCTCAAGCCATCGAAACTAAGCATTTACCAGATGAAATGGTACAAATACTAATTTCTACGGTCGTATCAAAATGTTGTTATGTTATATACATTGAACATCGTGATTGTGAGCATTATATGGAATAATCAAATTCAAAAATTTAGTATTGCTTTTAAAAAAGGTAAGTAAACTTTTCAAATGAACACACGCAATTTGCCTACTTAAAATCAGTAAAATTATACATTGTCTGATATCCATCAAAACAAGTAAATAGGTATGTACTTTCAACGAACAGAATTTGCAAATTACTTGTGACTTATAATTTATCTTGCCAATTGTACCAACAAAGGTAAATATAGCACCTAGCTATATACATTAATATATGCCGATCATTCCATGTTTTGTTATTATGAAGCTGTCGCACCACTTGAAACATTAGGATCAAACCAATAAGGAATGCATTTGTTGTCAAATACGCAACATACAAAATAAACTTTCCAACTCTGTCAGACCATCACCATTTAACCTTTTCATATGATTGGAAATACCAAAACAATACAACTATCACAATAGAAAATTAAAATAGTTGGCAAGGTGTCAATAATAAATTCACACGAAATGGATTTACAAATTTAAACCCACAGTTAAAAAAATGAAAAATACGTAAATCATACTCCTGTGTATACAAAGTACATACATATGTACAAAATTACACAATTCATACTCATAAAATCATTACATCTTTGTACAAAAAATTATGTGCAACAAAAATTCAAAGCAGCATTTATTGCAAAAAATATTTATGCATACAAAAAAAAATAAAATTCTAGATTCAAACCATCCCGTGTGCATGCATTGCAAAACTAAACAAAACATAAAAACGCAAAAAAATTAAAAACCGATAGCAACAACAACAACAAAAAAACATTTTTTTTATTCACCATAAAAGAAACAGATGGAAAAATTATCCAAAAGTAGTAAAAATAAAATTATGCATTTTTATCTATTCATCTTTGTCTGTCGCACGTAAATTTGCCTATACATAAGTTCGACAAATATATAAAAAAATTATAAAAAAAATGCATTTTAATCCTGACATCTATTAACGAGCAGTGCAAGCTATAAAATACATTCCATTTAAAAACTTATTTTTACAAACATTAAAGTTTTGGAATGTTAATGCTTGCCAAAGACATTAAAATACGAGGAAACAAAATATTTCGTATCGAAATCACATTGTATTGTTCAATTAATTTACATAATAAACATAGATTTTATGTTTCAATTTAATTTATTACAAAGCATACGAAATGAATGAAATTTTTTATTTTTAAATTGAAAACGAATGCAAATTAAATTACCAATATTTATTGATGTTGGTGTTTTTTATTGATAATACGAGTATAATATAGATTGACAACAATACATTTGATATTATTGTAAAGGCCACGATTTTTTTTTGTTTGTTATTACTTAATTTAATTAAAACATTACAATGTTTTCTATGTATTCTAATGTGAATGCTTCATTGATTACCTGTGGATTTACGTAATCTATATTTGGAAAGTGTTTTTCATCAATGGTGAAACGCGATTCTTTTCTTAGTAAACAAATAAATAACTGAATATTAGTACAAGATAAACCGTTTTGATAAACGCTTTCAATTCTTAGAAAAGGTAATGTTCAACTCTAACCAATTGCCACTAAAATGAAGTTCTAGAATTTAAAAGCTACCTTAAGGAATAATTTCTAATAATTTTAAAAATTTAATGAAACTACTATTGTGGTTGAATTGGTTGAATAAAAGTTAGGTTCACAAGAAACATAAAAAAAATGTTTCAATGATTGGAAATTGTACAAATTTATTAACGCGCAGTTTGAAGGGAAATTAAGCTAAAATTTTTGAATTTTAGCATTATTCTTGGGTTCATCAACTTCCGTTCATTATTCTGATTATCTAATTCTTAATTCTGAATTTTTGAAATTTAAAAACACATGTTTCCTACAAACCTGCATCAACGACCAGTTAAAGGCAACATTATTCGTGCTATCAAAAAAACAACAACGGATACATATATTGGAAAAGTGGCCGTAAATTAGATTCAATGGATATACTAGACCTACATTAGTGGCATTGATTGTTCTTTCAAATAAAACAGAAATCATTGACAGTTATTTTTTTTGTATTTATACCTTTGAATTAAGATCATCTACAAACAAAGATACTTAAGAATACTGTATTCAGTATTACCATTTGGTTTTATGCAATGACAATGAAAGCTCTTAAAGATACTGTCAGAGATATTTTGGTATACCTATAGCATTATTTCATTATAGTAATTATAGGGAGTGAACTCTCGTTCTATAAAAAAATGCAATAAACTAATCCTTCTCATTTACATCTATAGTTAACCATTTGTATTGTTACGAACTGGGCTTTTTGAGTTCATCCGGATTTTGCAATTAAAAACATTGTGTACCTTTTTATGTCACTAGGCCTAATTTTATTTCACTCTATACTTTTATACACTTTGATATTTGCTTTGACTTCACTATTTAAATCTGTCGTTTTTGCTTCTGAGGGTTTTATTCACCCATCTTTGACTATATAACCTAAATATTCGTCAGATTAAAATCGGGTTTTCCTCTATTTAAAATGCAGTCCAAAATCTCAAGTTCTGCTGTACACTTACTGCTGGGATGATTATATCATCTAGATATACTAAAATATGACCAACATAAATTAAATTTTTAAAAACTAGATTAATGTAACGCTGAAAAGCTAGCGGTGAAACACAAAGTCCAAATGGGACTCTGCAAAATTCATAATGCCCTGATGGTGTGATAAACGCTGTTTACTTTCTGCTATGGTCATCTACTGGAATATGGAAGAAATCATTTTTTAAATCTAGTGTCATGAAGAAATTTGATGAGTCCATTACAATTTCTCTTTTAAGTCTCCTATAATAAACTCTGCATGTCCTCTTGTTACCATGCTTTTTACTAACCAAAACAATTTGTGAAGCGTATTCTGAAACACTAGGTCTGGCAATACCGAATTTTATCCATTCCAATATTTGCTTTAGAACTTCTGCCTTTTCTGCTCAACTTAGTCGACGAGGTGGTTGCGATACTGGAACTTCGCTTCTTAAGGCGACTTTAAATGAAAAGGGACAATATTTTACCTTGAGAGGTTCGTATCCATTAACTAATTCTATGACATACTTGTAAAATTGTTTTGCGCCTACATCTACTTCATCTTCTTTTCCTACTAGTAAACAATTGAAAGGAAACTCTTCTTTGTTATACTTCCATACATTGATTTTCCCATTTTCAGAACATATAATGCCTTGTTTCACGATGTCGTATCCAATGAGGAATTTTATCGGTAACATACTTGACTCCACTACCTTAATCGTTGCGCCAAAAGTTTCACCATCAATTTCTAGATCAGAAATACAAGTACCCAGCGGCTTTACTTATGTATTTCCAATTTCTTTGAGTTCCTCAGTCTCGTTGTCCGTATACCCCAAACCAAGCTTCTGAAATTCGTCCTCTCTAATAATCGTGAAGTCACTTCCTGTATCAATTACCGCTTCCAATTTGTTATTATTTAGAACCACAGTCCACTAATTCGAACTTTTCCCCACATTTGCTAAACACAACTTATTTCCCAAAGCACCATTCCCTTGTGGTTTCGATCGACTAACATTTTCATTTTCCTTGGAGCAATCTGGTGCGTATGTCCAAATTGCTGGCAATTTAAACATCGTGGTTCTTCACTCTTTTTATAACAATTTTTTGAACGGTGTCCAATTTTTCCACAATGGAAATAATGCTGGCTTTTGTTGCCTTATTGGGACGTTAAACATTATTGCCACTGGAAGTAGATGGTGTCGGCTGTTTCGACTTGAATTCTTTATAGATAAATAATTTTTCTCGAAATTCGCTCATTGAACATGCACCATATAGTAATACCTTGTCCGCTGGAGCATCGTCTATAGATACCATCGATTATATAGCTGATTATGGAGGTATCATCCAGACCTCCCATCGATCCAAGTTATCGCATGTTGTATAAGTAATCTCTTAATGACTTTTTTCGCCGCTTTCTGCGCTGTCATAGCTGGTTGTGGGCAACGGTTCTAGAAGTATTTCTAGAAAATTCTGATATTAGATAAATCTTGCCATTTTGCTGCTTTCCCCGCAGTACCCTTTAAAGATTGCTTCACAAAACTTAGACACTGCAATGGACTCAGACTATACCACTTGATAATTCGCTCGAAATCATCGGCCCATGCTACATCTCTATACGGACCACTTTCATTAAACTTAGGAATGTAATTGTTCATATCTCGAAACTGTATTGGACAGATAGCGCCATTGTTCCAGTCGTCTATTCTCGAATATTCTGTGACACTGCTGCTTTCCTTCAGGATTTCATTTTCTTCTCTCAATTCCTCCAACTCCTCTTTTGCTTTAAGTAATTCGGTCTCAATGGAATCACTGGCATCCGCTGCTCTTGAATTAAACACATTTTGCTTTATTTTGATAAGGCTTAATTCAAACCGCTTCAAAAATGCATCTTTCCCTTGCTCTTTATCTGCAAGGTTCTTCTTTCGTTTGGTGTTGTTTCCCATTTTAAATCCGTTAACTAATTTTACAATTAATTGGTTATTTGCGATTTGAACCGGCCGGCACAATATGCTGATATGTTTCCCGTTTTTTTTATGTGCGAATTACTTGAAATTTAAGGTTTACCCTCTAATCAACTTGACTTAAATTTTAATTGGAATGCATAAAAATATTTATTTCAGCTAATGAGTTCATGAATTACGGAATATTTTTTACACTTTAAAAGTTTAATATAACACAGTCGGTTTTTGTAACGGTTAACGCATGCGGCTTTAATTTTTTACACTCTTAATTTTCACGAAAATTAAAAGTTAATTGTATTAAGTGAATATGTGTTTCACATTAAAACTATTCGCAAAATATTATTTATTTTAAAATATCGTCCTTAAACTGGGTGCACTTTTAGTTTCAAACGCTATTAGATTTAACCTTCACTTTGACTGTACACAAATATTTTTGCATCAAAATGCGGCTCAAGACATTAATTCTCGTTTATTTTATTTAGCCTACTATACGTCTCAACTTTTAGAAATAATTCCAAATTATGCTCCGAACATTTTCCTCTATCAATTATTTGGAAGACAAATATAACTGCAGTGCTAAATAACAGCCTCTTGATACAAATGTTGATGAATCAGAGTCTGGTATAAACGAATAATTATTTGGAGTTTATTTATTTATTTTTATATAATTTTGATACACTCTATTTTTAGCCTAAGTTCATTCTCAAAATATAAAAAAAAACTTTTTGTAAACTTGCGGCAATGGGTCTCCTCGTTTGGGAAATTCTTAAAGTAAATATTACCATTTATCATTTATTAATGGGCTTTTGGTGAATTTAGTAACATTTACTCCGATTATTATTTTGTACAGGTTCAGCGGCGTTCTCCGTTAGGTTCCATATTTCAAATTTTACAATAAAACAATCTTAAAAAATTAGAGGAACACTAAAAGCGACTTCTTGACTGGAAAGTCAAAGGCTATAATTTTAGAGAATTTTGTAGTTATAGGTACATACTGAAACCTGATGCCGTTTACGCATTTGATTTATCTTTAGAGTCGGCTCTAGATTCGGGAAGAGTTCTAGAAGAGGGACATATATAAATAATTTTTTTTTCTTTTGTTTTTGTATTCAAGACACTGGGTTAAAAAACTAAAATCAATTTTATCATCGTTCGATCAGAGTAGACATTTTGCTGGAAATGTTGCTAAATTAATTAAAATTGTTTGTACACCAGGAAATGACAAGATGTAGGCAAGAGAGGACAGCTTCAAAAACTCAACAGCTTCAAAAACGATGTCAAGCAAAATTTGCTACGGTTATACAGTTAGTACAAATTTGGGTGATCGCTTGGGAATATGATGATGGAACGAAATCTCGCCCCTCCCACCGCCCACCGTCCATGGAAAAATAGTGAAGACGCAAAAATAAAGTAACATACCTTTCCTTTCCTTCGGTCTTATTGTGTGTAAAGGGTGCACGAAGGGCCCGGAGTCATCTGGAAGTCTTGCTTTGGCTTGGTTGTACATTCTGATCAATCGTCCAATATTATTTATTTTGATAAATGTTTTTACGAACACACACAATATTTAACAAAAATGAACTTTTTCACTGTGCACGTTTTTCTGATGCAGAATACACACTTGGTGATTTTAACCTGTACCTGTTTTTGCGACGTTCACTGCGCGGCTTCTACAAGAGAACTGTAGCTGGCCTAAGGGGCATATTAGTGGACAGCTCAAACTTCTTTAATTCACTGCGCGCATTTAAAGAAAGACCTGGGTAATTTTAACACGCCGGGCCCACCGTACACCCATTACATATAACACAAAAGGAAGGATAGGAAAGGAACGTTAGTATCGATAGACTTGACCCGGTTACAAATACCTTTGTAATCAATAGTTGTAATTTGTTAGTATAATTTATGATAAATTAATTAGCCCAAGACAACACAATTTTAATCTACATGTTGATTGGATTCTTGTTTCTCTGGAAGCCTTGCCCGCCCCGGTTACTCAGGTATCTGTAAAATAGTTTTCATTAAATTACATTCAGTTATTCTAAGTATTGTAATGTCCCACAAAAATTACCTATATATAAAAATTTCGTTAATAACTGAAAAACTAAACAATTTAACGAATTGATTTGTATAGCTGGACGATGAAATTTTATACTATTAATAATTTCAAAGTGACATTTTGATTGATTTTGGCCCGCTTTGCCAGACGCTGCATAGCCCAGACTATGTGGTGTTGTTTAATTCATCTAGCCGCGATCTATCGAAACAAAAGTTGTGATAAACTGTAGATAGTGATTGAACAATTAAAATTAAAATAATTAAAATTAAACAACAGTTAATTATTCAAAATTTCCAATTATCTGCGCAAACAGTCGTTGCGATTTAAATAACTCAAATCAAAATGTCATGGCTTACTATTCACTGACTACTTAATGCATATCCCGCACAATTCATTCATTATTCACACACTATTCCCTAATTCCCGCTGATTATTACACATTCATTAGTGATACTCCACTAATCATGAGACCAACATCCATTTCTCATCACTCAATGAATAAAGAGTTAATTTATCTTTCACCTTCTCGTCTTTGATTAATAAGTACATTAGAAGGAATAATCAGTGAATAATGACTAGATAATCAATGAACAATGAGTAATAAATGAGCGAAAATTTAATTAATCAACGAATAACGAGTTAGTCAGTAAACAACGAATGAACAATAAGTGAACATCAATAGTGAATAATGAGTGAACAATGATTGAACCGAAATAATCATAGGACCAAACGTAGTTGACTGTTATTGTATCATGTAAGGAATTAAATATCTACAATTATACTTTTGTTTTAGCTGTAATTGTGACTTAAATAATTTAGAAAATAATTTAGTGTGATTTGAACGATATTCCCGAAAAAAACTAAAATGGGTCGTCGTAAGGAGTTGACGGATAAGGAACAAGGACAAATTTTGGTATATGGGGAATTTGGAATGACAACCAGGGAAATAGCAGCCGGAATTAGGACAAGTAAGACACTGGTAATAAATTTGCTGAAATTGGGAGAACAATACGGCCAAAAGAAATCTAGTATACAGGGGGAAAATCAGTTATCTCTACAAGAAACTTTTGAAAGATTAAAAGATTGGCAGTCCACAAATCGAATAGCTCCTGCTGAGATTCGGCGAGGTCTCAATCTTAACGTGACTGTAAGACGGGTTCAACAGAATTTAAAAGCTAATTGTAACTTGAAGTATACAAAAAGCGTTGCAAAACCACGATTGAAAATTCACCACAAACGTGCGAGGTTATGGGAAGAGTAGTGGACCCAGGTTGTTTTTTGAGATGTTTTGGTGGTGGATCGTTGATGTTTTGAGGGCTATGGGATATTATGGGAAAACCCCTATATACATTATCTCAACAAAAATTAATGCCACAAGGTATGTGGAATTGTTGGAAGATTTACTAACCATCTATGGAGACGAAATTGATGGTACAGATTGGACATTTGAACAAGATAATGAGAGGCCCTATTCATTCGGCTAAACTAACCAAGCAGTTTTTTAACTCTACTGGTATCCCATTATTGGATTGGCCCGCCTGCAGCCCAGATCTTAACCCGATCGAGAAGCTTTGCTTAAAAGAAGCTATAAAGATCGAATGAACTAAAATTAATCAGGAAGTGATCAAAAAGATGATCAATTCTATGCCACATCGCATGCAACATGTAATAATCAACAAAGGTGCCAATACTGACTATTAAATTCTAACAAAAAATTTTTTAATAATATTTTTTTTTTGGAATCAAAATGATTGTGGTCTTATTATTATTTCGTTAGGATTAAATATTTAAAGTTAAATTGTAATTATTTGTAACAGTACCGCACATGAAGTTTCTACTGGTTTAAGTCAACTATTACTATTTAGTTATTTTTTGAAATAATAATTTCTTTTTTTAGTACTATTATTCAATTAAAATATTTGTTTTTTTATTTTGGTCCTATATCATTATTTCGTATAGTGTATAATAATTTTCTAGAAAATTGTCGCGTACATTTACAATCCAAAAAATTCGTGTTGTACCGATGAAAAACTCGAAAAAAAGAAAATAGATTCCAATTCCATCATAATACACCAATTGGAATCAAATTAGATAATTGTGAAGTTCGCAATTGTTAATCGGTTACAACATACAAATCCTACACTACTACAGCTTGACAATCAAAATTTACAACAATGGTTGCCATGCAATGTTTACAAATTGATTATGAGTACAAAACGTTTGACAGATAAATATTTTTAGAAAAACTATTACAATATATACTTGCGTGTAAAAGTCTATATACCCTTCAATCGCTATTGCATTCGGGTCAAAAAACAATGGTACCTATATTTCCATGTGCAATAAGTAGTTTTTGGAAATATTAGATAAACGGAAGGTGTGTGTAAGGTTTACGTTTGGTGAAATTGAAGAAAGAAGGAAAATCCTAGCAATTTGAGAATTTAGTAATTACAAATTTGTAAATATTAGAATTACGCTGCTTTAGGTACACATTATACATTAATATAGTTAGGAATTGTCATATTAAGGCATTGCCTCACGCATAAACGGCAACCAGCACTTTAATACCATCAAATTCATCTTTTCACAAAATTGTTTCATTTGCAATATCGAAATTATTTTAAAATGGTTCAAATCTATAAGTACTATCTCATTCTTAAAAAAAAAAATTAAAACTGATTGGCGTTCATCATGCTAAAATCAAAACATAAACTTACGGTTTCTTGAATGAAATTAAATCAATTTTAAAAAATTTCTAAGAATAAGGTGGTGCTTTTAGGTTTGAACTAAATTTTTATTAATTTTGATATTGAAAATGTAACAATTTGGTCAATAACTGAATTTGACGGTTTCAAAGTACCGGTTTGCCGTTTGCGCATTTGGCATATCGCCTATACGAATAAGCTTTGTACAGGTACGATAAAATGGTTTTAGAGGAACAGCAGAGGACAAAACGATTTCCGAATTGTTACCACAATTTTTCTATAGCCATAAGCAAGGATGTAAACTGCTTTTACAAATTTCATTGGTTTATGCGCGTGGTGAAATACTTTGATAAATATTTTAACCTAATCTAATTATGACAATTGTAATTTTGTCAATTTTTAATACTTTAATATTTATTACTTAATTAGTTCATTTTCTAAATCTTTCTAGATTTGATTTTAATCCGGATTCTGTAAGCCATTTTTCAATTACATTTTTCAAAATGATTATAATGTTTAAACTCCATTCTTTGTTTCAGATCACTAAAATCGGATGATTTCGTGTCAAACTGGGATGTAAAGTTCAAGACTTTTAAATATGTAGGAAACCAATTCGTATATGACTATTAATATTACCTAAGCTGCTGCGTATTATTCCACATCTAAATACTAGAAACTAAATATTTTTAGGACACTAAAATGACAGTCAAATATTTATTTGGTGGAAAAAAAATTCTACTGTGATTGTTGATTGTTCACCCAAGCAAAGAAATGTAAACCGGGTTTAGATCGTCTTGATGAACTACTATATTAAACTAACTTTCCAAGCGAAATTTACAATAATTAATTAAATTCGAAATAAAAATTATTCATTCAATATTATTCTAAATATAAAATAAAATAATTCTTATTACCTTTACCAGCTTTCATGCATAAAAATTCATTATTTGTTAAATAAACAGAAATTTATTAATTCAATACTTTACAGCCAAATATATGTTTCAAAAATCTTAAATTATGTCTAATTATCTTCAATTACACTTTTAATTAAAGTACCTATATTTTGACGGGTCTTAATTAAGATTAATTCTATATTATTTAATATTAATTAAAGAGATTCAATTATAAAACAAATTGTTATTTAAATTTATTCACCAAACTTGTAAATAAACCAGATTTAATTATGGCTTTCACTAAAAATTATTCCAATTTTCATGGTTTTTAACGAATTTTAAGTAGGTAAGCAATTTACGGGCATTTTTTCAACAAGTAATTGTATAGATTTATGGTTTGAACATTACACTTTTCAAAACCTACGTGTTCAAAATTTGATTCAACAATTTAGTGTGAACTTCATTTAAGCAAGAAAATTCGGATATTCTCTGCGATAAGCGGTAAGTCATTTTGATGAAATTTTATGAGATGGAAAAACAAAAACTAAAAATAAACCGGAACTTGGTGCTTTTTAACGAGCAAAAATAATTAACAATTTTAGAAATTGCGATTTGCGATTGTACCTAAATTATAGGCGTACGAGATGAGTTTTGACCTTACATCCTCTTGTTGTTAAAGATAATTGAAAACAGTGTTTATAGTATTTGTTTAATAAAGTGAAAAAATTACTTGTTATTGTTACCTATTACGAAATAACTTTGCCACAGGGTAGAAAGCTAAATCAGAAAGTAAAAAGCTTCCAAAGTTTCGAATTACCACTTTCAATTTGCTATTCCGCAATAACTCTATTTACAATAATTATCAGGTGATCAGTTTAAAAGCATTTCCCCATGCAAAACGGAAAACCGTGATTTAAAACCGTAAAACCCAATTTTTGGTTAAGTTGCTTCACTTTGCAATATGCAAATTATTAACACTTATTTCTAATCGATAAGTTCCACCATATTCTAAGGAAATATTATTAAAATTGATTTAATTTCATTTAAAAAGCTCCAATTTTATGTTTTGCCGGCCGTCAAGCAAAAATCCGTTTATCGAAATATAAAAACTAGTGGTCGCCCAGTGGTCGAAATTCGACCGTAATTCATCACATTTTTAAGTTTGAACGTTGTTGAGGTTCTTTTGTTAAAGAGTATACCTCTATAATCATTGCATATTATTTTTTTGCATTTTGCCCTACTACGACAACTGCGAGCGTGTACAAATACGTCTTTAGGGAGTATTGGTTTGCCTTAATTCCCTGCAATACCTATGAAATTTAAAATATAATAGTAACAGTTGAAAAAAAACACTTGTCTTCGATTTATTTTTTTATATAAATTCATTTTCAGTTTTAATTTTTTTGTGTTATTATAGAATCAAATAAACGCTAATATCCTTCGGTTTTTCCTTGCGTTTGTTTTATTGCCATATTGATCAGGTCTCGCCAAAGCTACACAGTTATTTTGCCCATCTTTTCGAATTATATAAAATTTAACCCACTAAGTGGCCACTAAGGCCACAATGGGTGATTATGTACCCCAGGCCAAATCACCTTAATTTAAGTTATCAAAAACTACGAAAATCATACTTGTCGCGCCATATATAGGTTGTCGAGGAATGTAGGTTACTTGCATGGCACATAGAAGGAAGAAAAAAGTATTAGTAGCGCGTATAAACGAAGAATTTCGGAAGGAGTAATGATTTTTCAATAGTAATGATTTGTTTTCTGAAAAACGTCATTTTTCCTGACTTTGCGCATATATAATTTTTTTTTGGCAAATTATCTTGATATTTTCTCTTGTAAACCATATTAGAAATTGAAAAACATGTTTCAGAATGTCCATGAATTATTTGGAGTCTCAATATTTAAAATTTGTCTTTCTAGACCGATTTTTTGTCTGGGAGTGAAAAATCACCCCAGTGTGGCCGCTATGTTACGGGAGCGAAGTGTGGCCGCTAAGGGTTAAATAAAAAATTAATACAAAATAAAAAATGAAATAAAAAATGCGTGGCTCATAGATTTTCATATTATATTGTCTATTGAAAATAAAATATGTAGTTTAAAAGTGAATTTAATAATTCAGAACTTCTATGTAAACGATGTTTTTGTAAAACTCTTTCGTCATTTGCTAAATGCCCTTGGCCATTATATTCGGAAATATAAAATCTCAAACCATCGAATGATCGAACTTTACTTGGTGCGACGAGCAATTGACCATGTGTAAAAACTTGCTGCCTTAAAAAAATTCCAATTTTTTCAAATGTTTGTCCTTGAGATTTATTTATTGTCATCGCAAATGCAAGTATAATTGGAAATTGAGTTCTTTGAAAGTTAAATGGTAAAACAGTACCAGAATATTGCGTGCGGTTCCTGTTAGGACTTCACAATCAATAACATTACGATACATACACTTGATGCGCATTCTTGGTTCATTGACTAACGCTTCCTTTGTATTTAAGTTTCTGATCAGTAAAACGATGCAATTAATTTTCAATACTAACTTATATGGTGGCAAACCACTAATAGTCAAAGAATTCTTAAACTACTGGATAATTATTGATTTCATTGTCATCATCACAAATTATTTTATCGTAGCTATGGTAAGTTTTTTGTTCACCCGGTATTCGATTAAGTATTTCAGTATTAATAAAAGTACAATTATCATTTTTAGATGCTATAATAACTGACTTCAATATGTTATCTGAGAGTAGTTTTTCGGAAATATTTCCATACACCTCATTAATAATATTATTTTCTTCTCCTATTAATTGCTACGGTATTTCAATAATATTTTCATCAAACTGATCGAATTGTGGGGCTTCATCATTACCAATTTTTTTAAGAATTCGACAAATTATATTTCACTTGGCAAGGCTCTCATATTTTCAGTAAACGTTACTTAATGAAAATACACAAATTTATGCCAACTCGTGCGTGACACAATTTTCAATTAAAGTTGCACGTGATTCATGTGGGACAACTGGTAAGATTTGCCGAAAATCACCGCACAAAAGTATCGTTTTCCCTCCAAATAGTTTATGTTTATTATTTTCATCGCATAGATCCTGTAGTAATCTCTCTATGATTTTCAACACTTGCAGTGGGAACATAAAAATTTCATCAATAATTATCAATGATGATGAATTTATGTAAAGTCCATAGCTACTATTTGCGGTAATATTCGCTACAGAATTTTCCAGAATGGGAATAGGCAATTTAAACACATTGTGCAAAGTTCTACCTCCAAGTAATAAAGTTGAAGCTATGCCACTGAACGCTGTTGGAATGTATCGAAGATTAAGCGAATTTAATTTGTGAATGATTGCTGTTTGTGTGAATGTTTTTCCAAAACCTGCATGAGCGGTTAAACAAAAAACATTAGATCCAGTATCATGATGCAAAACTTCACGTATCACACGATCAATTAAATCACGCTTTTCAATATTTGCAGTTTCATAATGCTCACAAAACAGAAACTCTTATTCTATTGGATCAATAGCATTTGCTTCGTCTGTTCTCTGCGAATATGTGGGAACTGGTAAACCAAGTTCTTGACATGACAAATTATGAACATTCAAAATATCTTCAATTTGTAATAGAGCTCTATGAAAGGATACTTCTTCGTTGTTATCTATCAAAAAATCTTCACTAACATATACTTTAAATTCGTTCCATAGCACGAATGCATTGGATGGCACATTTAATGCATAAATGTAACCAAATAAATTTCGCATTTGGTTTGGTGAATGTAGTTCTTTTGCTTCATTTAAACATTCGCGCCATTCACTATCATTTGAAGCAATGGCGCGAGCATGGTACGCTTCAACAAAAAAAGTGTGTATAATTCCATTGTATATGTTCTAACATCCTCAAATGATTTTGGACCACAGACATGTAATAAAAGCAATCGTAAATGGGAAAGTTCAATGTCTTTTGGTGATACTACATATGTATATGCGTGTAATGGTTTTATCACCTCCGCGTCTTCTGTTCTTTCATTTTTTTCGGGAATCATCCCACACATAATGCAAAGGAATTTCAATATACTTATATTCATGTGCTGAAGGATCTGACCGATTCAATTCAACAAATGCTAATAATTTTGTTTGTCTTGCATTTTCAATTGCTTGAAATTACTAAAGCTAAGATTATACAAGGTTTAATTTAAGTAATAAAATGTACTTACCTACTCACTTTGTTGAAAACCTATTGTATTATAATAATTAGTCGAGAGCTAGTCAATTCAAATTACTGCTCACTTTTGCACCATTATGTATGTTCAAAATATAAAACAAACGCTTAGGTGCCTAGACATACACTCCACCAGGCTATTGAAAAAACGAATATTTGAAATCACACAAAATACACAGCAAATCCGATTATAATTATCCGATTTTGATGAAATTAAGCGTGAACGATGGAAATGGGATTCTCAAATTATTATTGGATGAAGTTCTGGAATATGGCCAAGTATGATGAAACTTGCCTAGTTCTCAACCGATTATGATGAAATTTGACTTGTGTGTTGCAAATAGGATTCTAAAATGATTTTTAGATGAAATTCTGGAATATGTCCAATTAGGAAGGAACTTGACCATTTTGTATCCGATTTTGATGAAATTCAGTAAATACGATGGAAATGGGACTCTAAAATTATTTCATCATTTATCGTGATGCTGAATTGCATCAAAATCGGATAAGAAATTAAGAAATTTCCAAGTTCCTTCCTAATTGGCGACATTCCAGAACTTTATCTAAAATTCATTTTAGAATCCAATGCAGAATTTCATCAAAATCGGATTAAAAATGGCCAAGTTCTTTCTTCATTATTGGCCATAATTCAGAACTTTATATAAAAAATCATTTTAGTCATTTAATGACATTAGTCATTTTAATCATTTCCATCTTACATTCTAAATTTCATCAAAATCGGATAAGAAATTTCCAAGTACCTGAATTTCATCAAAATTGGATAAGAAATGACCAAATTCCTTCCTAATTGGCCACATTCTAGAACTTTATCTAAAAACCGATTTAGAATCCTATTTCCATCGTACATGTTGAATTTCATCGAAATCGGAAACAAACCCTTAGTTCAAGGAACCTCACTACAACCCAAGTATCACTACTTCAAATAAATGATTCATTTTTATGGAACTGAGTACAAGTTTGAGTTCCATTATATTATAAGATTTCATATGAAAAGTGAAACAAAAATACTAAACCGATGGAACTTGATATATGTGGGTTACCTAAGTTCCATCGATAATTTTGATAAATGGAAAAAAACTTGGAACTTATGAATGAGTTCAATTTTTGTTATACTTGGGAACGGACACCATTTTTGGTTCCGTCGAAGTCCTTTGTAGTTAGATTTCTCTGTATAAAAAAAACTTTAATATTACGTAATAATTGGAGTTACATGCATAACATTTTCGTTGATGAGTGTAATTTAAAAAAAAACCTATTTCATTTACATACATTCAAACAAAATCATTTTCATTCATTCATTCACAGAATAAAATTAAAGTATTTTGATTTACTACTTTGATCGTTTGGCTTTTACGTGTTTGTATTGTAAAGGAAACTACCTCAATCGATTTTTCCTGAACTATCCAACCGATTTTCGTTTAACAAAGATTCCGCACACCTACAGAAGAATACCTTTCGAATGGCGTAATTTTTATGAAAATCGGTTGGGTAGTTTCGGTGTAAAAGGGGTACAAAGTTTTCTGTTCACGTATTAATAAATAGATTGGATTTGACGGTTTGAATTGAAATGCCGGTTTGCCGTTTGGTGGATGGGGCGGGCCAATGCCTTAGGAAATAAAGCAGTCCAATAATTTGAAAATTAAAAGTTTTGTCTGATAGAAAAATTTTCTTCAATTGTAACAAATAATTTTGTAACAAATTTTATAGATAATATTCCAGGGACTGACAAAATCAATTTAGAGAGCTGTTCAAAATTGATTACTTTTGAAAGTTTCACTGTGTTTTTCTTCTGCGTTCACTATATGACACCTAATAAACGGATTACAAAACAATAAATGCTGGTCCCTAAAAAATGTATTTTATCCATCCCTAAAATACACCTGTCAAATAAGTGTTGCATTGCTTCTTAGTTTTCAAAACCACCAAAAGGTACTTTGTACGTAATAACCATATGCATCGCCGTATATAGCCCGATTAAGAACAACGTACTTAATGGGAAATATGTTCATTCCAAATTCAGAAAGTTTCTCATCGTTACAGGTCCAGTATACATTTGATGAGAAGAATTCAAGCTCCGACGGTGATGATTTATCTGAACAATTCAATAATATTGGACCTTGTTCCAGAATGCTAATTGCTGAAACGTTGTTTCAACACAAAATATATGATTTGATTAGTTCTTCAAAAACGAAAAAAATAAACAAATCGCAAAAGTGTATCTACAAAATTCCTTAAAATTGTTTTATTGATTTACCGCTAAGAAAATTAGTGATTCAAAAGTGAAAAAATATTCAATTGTGTCATTTGCTTTGAGTGTTTCTGCTATGGCAAATTCGTTTTTAAGGCTTCCTGAAAAATATTAAAAATGTAGGTAAAATTTGGTGATGAAATAAAGAAAAAACATTAAAATGCATTTTCATATAATTGTATTATTTTAAACCAGTGCTTCTCAAATTTTTCATACTGCGGCCCCCAAAATTAGAAAAAATAAAATCCGCAGGGCTCCCAAAAATTTTATTCAATAATAAAGAATTTACAGCTAAGTATTTTGGCATTCCTCTTCAAGGATCTCAGATGTCCCGTGCAGCTTATTAATATTAATCCATATCCGTGTTTCACAATTTAAAAAAATATTCTGTCAACCCAAAATATTCCTTCAGCTTCATCCGATTTGTGGGATTAAAAAAATGTATAAACGCAAAAATTCTATAATTCCAGGAAATTATTAAACATTTTGAAAAACTTAAAATGATTCGGCATAAGGAACTATTAAAAATTGGATGTACCTGTAAAAACTTCGGAACTAAATATTTTAACTTGACATATGAGTGGAGCAGAAAAGTTAACAAAATGGCTATCTAAGGTTAAAGCTAAAAATTTTTGAGCTCACTATTCTGGATCTGTCAAAATTTAATTGTTGTATGTTTTTCTAATATTCGACCGCAACCCCGATCCAAATTTAGATCAGATTTTATTTTCAAGAACTAGGTATCCCAAAATTATTGAATTTTTAAATTACCGGTTTTCGGTAATTTTTTAATTGTAATATCCGTATAATTTACTGAAAAATTGACTTTGCTAGAAAAACTGTAAAGAATATTCCTCCTTCCCTTATAAATTCTATAAGTCAGAATTGAAAGCTCATTTTTTTCATTATTTGAATTCAGTGCCGGCTCAAGACTTCTGAGCGCTCTGCGCGAAATTGGTAGAACCGCACTTATTTTTTTTTAATTTTAATAAGGAGAGGAATAATGAAATTGACTGCGATTTAGCAAGACGAGTCTACTAAATTTTTCGTGTTTAGTCGCAATTATGTTAACCTCAGTTTTACTATAGTTAATCGTATAACGTATTTTATTGCATAAAGTACGAGTATACCTGTAGCTGTAGCTGATCGTTTTTAGCTAAATTGGTTTTGCCAAACCGCAATGTTTTTGCGATGTTCTGAATCTTTACGGGAGTTGTTTGAATTTCTGTGTAATATGCAAATCCAGCCCCGCTTTAATTAGTTGCAATAGTCGAGTGTATACTGTAGTTGCTTCCTTCGTAACGCATCATTATACGACACTTCCCAAACTGAGCGATCAAAGCAGGTGTTCAAAATATCGTTAGAATATTATTTTATAGCAAATTGGTTTAAAGGAGAGATTAAAATAGAATTGAGGAAGGGATTACAAGTTTAGCTTAAAGTTAAAATTTTAAAATTATCGGTTAATCGAAAATTTTACTTATTTACTTTATGGTGTATACTTTATGTTCGAAATATTATTCCGCAATGAAAATTCTCGAAAATTCGGTTCAGTTGGTGATAATGACTCTCTTCTATACGTCAAAATGTTGACAACAGAAAAATTGGTTTTGATCAAGTTTATCGGAAAAAAAACCATAAATTATCGTTACCTTATCGATTATTATCGAAATTTCAATTCCTAATTTGAGGTTAAGTGTGAACTCTACAATTTTAATTTGTTGAGTACCTCGCGGATACGAGTAAATCCTTTCTTTTTGGCAATGTTTCTGTTCTACTTCCAATTTTTTGAGGGCAAGATTTTTTATTTACTTAGTGTGTTGCTAATTGTTTTTATATTAAATGATTTGACATGATCAGTTAACCTTCCGTAAACAAAGGTCAAAACAACAAATTTTAAAGATAATTGTTCAATGTTCAAGGGATAAGATAAAAATTCATTAATGTTAATATTGTAACCTTTTTCCAGTATTTAATTTAATTTAAAAAAGTAAATTTAGTACTCATTTTGAAGACGATTACAAACAATAAGAAATAAATTCAAAAATCTAAAAAAATCACATAAAAGCTGGTAATCTTTTATCCAATATAAGGTCCTACAACACTATATAAGAGGCTTTCCCAAAGCATAATATATATGTCGGTAATAAACCGTTTTACCATAAATCGGTATTGGATTCTCCCCGGTATTGAAAGCTACCATTTAAAATCTAAAATAAAATTAAAGTACGAGTAACCTTTTAGAATTACATCATAAATACCTACATACTTTTTTAATATCCATAACCAAGCAAATTTTCATAGATCTAAGTTCCTATAGCTTTACGTTAAATTTAGTTTCTAAATTTCCAAGAAGTTACATCGGATATCGACCTCTGATTTAAAAATAGTGTTGCTTCATGAAAGGCCATAATTTTAACCATGATTTTTTTGTCTCGCAGATCAGGTTTCGTGATCTGAAATTAATATTCATGTTCATTGTAGAATAAGAACTTCCCTAACTAAATCCTCGTGATTGTGAAATTCATATACACGTCACGTATCTTACAAAAACCATTAACAGCAAAGAAAATTGTACCGGCCATTGATAATAGGTAGATTCAAAAATTGGTATGCGAGGAAGTTATGCTGTTCCCGGCAACAACTACACGGCTCCCTAGGTGGTCCCGGCCCACAATTTAAGAAGCACTGTTTTAAACAACCATTTCACCCCAAAATAATATAAATTAAAGAAATATTTTTGAAACGAAGAAATATTGCGTAACCGCACCTGAAGAAATATTATATTACGTTGTAACAAGAAAATCGTTTCTCTAGTGAAAAATATTGAAGTTCCCTGGAAGAAGAAAACCCGACGCTTACAAGAAAACGCAAGCAATAGATTCATAAATTATTTTTTATAGCCAAGGAATTGCAAGTTCCGTTTAAGAATTAAACAGATGCAACCAAGAAAACCTACGCATTAGATTCACAAATTCATTTCTCTAGTCAAGAATTAGCAAGTTTCGTACAAAAACTAAATGATTGCATAGAAGAAAATCCAAACAATAGATTAGTAAATTTTTACTCTATTCAATAAAGTATGTGTTTTCCAGCAAGAAAATATCTGTGTATTAACAGAAAATGCTACTTAAATAAAGAAACGATATTTCTCACCATAAGAATTTTTAGTTTTCAATCAAAAGAATCGGCTTCTACAAACAAACCGATTTCGTTAAATTTAAGAAACAAGAATTAACCATGAAGAGAAACCATATTCTCTATGTAATCACGTTTTCTTGTATCAAAAAATTACTTTTCTCATATCAAGCAAATAAAGATTATTTTAGTATTTTAGAAAAATTTCAAATTGAAAAATGTAAAGTTTGTAGTGAGAAAATTTTGTTTAGCTGAAAAATTATGTACAAATTTTCTTGAATTAATGCGTCTTTGCGTTAGTTTCGGCTTGAGATTAATAAATAGATCTACCTTTAACATCCTTAATGAAGAATTTGATTGCGATATTGTATCTTTATCTCCTTTTTATGTAAATACCATGAATTACCTTTACATAGTTTAATACATTATTAATTAATTGTTTTTTTGTAGAAAATGCAATCTACATTTCCCCTTTTCAATTAATTAATTATTATAAATAATATATTCAGACTTGAACAAAGCAGCTTTCATTTTAAAACTATAAACCCATCTTCATTATAACTTCTATTAATTAAAGCATAGTTGAACAACATTTTGTTTGGCTTTGTTTTAGTTTTTGTTTTTAGTAAACTATTTTAAGTCTTTCTATCCAATCTAAATTCAAAAAAGGAAACAGGTGACACTAATAATTTCATGAACAACAAAAAAAACGAAAGATACAAAAATAAAAAATATTTCATTTTCAAATTCCAATAAAATATTTTGGTTTAATAAATTTAAAAATGGAACTCATTAAGAAATTATAATATTCTATTAAATGTATTTATTTATAAATTTTATTCCAAATGGAATTTATAAAAAAAATTGAAACATTTAAGTAGGTATAAGTTCAACATCTGCATTTTAAAATGAATTTTAAATTATATTTTTAAATGTACAAAATTAATGTATACATGTATACATTTAAATTTTAGAAGAGATGAGCTGCACTTCAACGGGTTTTAGAAAATGTTGACCCAAGTACAGTGAATTGTATATTTGCTTCAATAAGTAATAATATGTCGATACAGAGTTGTGCGCACATTGAATTAAATCTCTCACTATATTAAATATAAATGTAATTAAAAATAAAAGCCAAATTATAAATTTAACTGACCAAACATTTCATTAAAAAATACAACAACAAATACTTTCATTCCGTATACATAGGTACATACAATATATGGGGTTCACAATTTATTTATGCTTACAAAAACACAAAAATTTTAATTTTATTTTCATTAATATTTTTTTTAATGCTAACCACATAATTACTATTTTAATTTTGTATTTAAATAATTTTCGGGTGTACTATTTAATACAATTTTTTTGTGTTGAATTTAAATCATCATCATAAAACATACAAAAAAAAAAAAATCATTTAAAAATAACACACACGATTTTTTTTTTATTTAAATTATTCAATTTACCAAGTGCAATTTAATTTTGGTGTTACTACACCAGTTTGTTGCACATTTTTAAAGACATAACACAATTGGCGCTAATATGAGTTAATGTGCAATTGTTATTCGACCACCTAAACATAACAAATTATCAATTCTGTCATTTTGTGCGATAATAATCAAACATCCATTAATTTAATTTATGTACGCTTCATAAAATGTTGTTTATTTTATAAACTATACGAGTATGTTTTATTTACTTATATCTGTAATTATATTCAATTGTTTAGCCATAATTGTTATTTCTCATAATTTAATTTACAGTAAAAACCATTTATGTAAAGTTTAGTAAATAAACGCAATTACAAATATTTATATAATGGTATACATAATATTCAATTTATACATTAAATAGACATCATTAATGCACGTAATTATAGTTATTTACTCTCTGGCTGGAATTGTTATTGTTTAGTGGTCAGATGAGATAACAATAATTATAGTGTAATTAACTGCATTATGGTGGTTTTGGTATTGTTTATAGTTTTCAGTTAGTATTATGTACTAGAATGTAAAATGCGAGATAGGATCGATACAATAAATAGCAAACTACTGTTTACCAGGAGAATGATTGAGATTTCTGAGTTTAGTCGACTGTTCCACGGAATTGTTCAATATTTACAAAATTATTCTTTTTCATGGAGTTTCGAGGAGATCGGTAATTGATTATTTTGAGGTATCAGCACCACACTGAAAAAAAAGAGTATTTGAAGATTATTTAGAACAACCGTTCATGTATTTCTAATAAACAATTTTAATTTATTTCAAACTATCAATTTTTGACGCAACTAATAAGAATTTCGCTGAATTTTTTGTCATAAATAATTATTTATCATAAATAACTCAAAAGGTCAGTATTAACGAGAAATGTTTAATTATTTTATTTACATACTTTAAGCGTTTGGGTGAAACATATATTGTTTCTTACTTAAGTATTGTATCTAAATATGAAAATCATTTCTCACAAACATATTATATTCTTTGGGAGAAACAACAAAAATAAAGAGTGTTTGCGATAAACAATTTGTGTTTGTGGAAAAGAATTAATACTTGTGCAACCAAACATCCGTTAGAACACATTTCTAACGCATATCATTTATATTAAAGTGTCATCCAATTTGAGTTGTGTAGTGAAATAAAAATTCAAATAAAATTACTTTTGCTAAATAAAGTTTAAGTTTAAAGTGTTAAAAGTGTTTTACGTAAAATATAGTTTTGGTAAGTAATGAATTTTAAAACGGTTATGTTTGTGTTATGATATATGTAGTTTCATATACGATATATAGAGTTTGAGGTTATAACAATATATTGTTTATATACGTGCGTAACATGTGATTTTTCTAATTAATCTTCCAGTGAATAAAGTTTTAAGTGAAATTTGCATTTTTAGAATACAATTTGTTACATTTGTTGTGCGTACTTGCAAAATGAATAAATATTTTAAAGCCTTACCTGTTAAATATAAGAATTTAACCGAAATTGTCCCAGTGATGGGTAAGGGAATTTTCACATATGAAATATTTCACCAAGCCGGTACATATATTTATATTGCTAATTTGTTAAATTTCATAAAATTTTTAAAATCTTTTCTTAAATATTTTTCTTTAGTGGCATCACATTTTTCCTTAAAAAATAACTTTAAGTTTATTCATGAGCAAAGTGGAGCTGAAATTAAAAAGGATTTTTTTTTACCGTATGTTGAAACATACGGCCACAATTTGATTTTATTTGTCGAAGAGTTGTTCGAAACGCTCAGTTTTATAAATATTGTTTCTGAAACACTTAACCAAGAGGCCGACTTTAATGAGTCTGCCAAATCAATAACACCAACGCATATTGAAAGTTTGACATACACTAATGAAGTTGGGAATGAGAATATTATGTCATGTAATACCGACAATGCCGATAACCCACAAAATATTACTCCTAATATATTTCAATTTGAAATAATTAGTCACCAAAATCAAACAGTTGGAAATAACAACAATCTGGGTAATCAAACAGCTGAAAATAATGGTGGTTTAGAAGACGATCAATCTCATCCTAGTTCCTGTAAACTACGTCGAACAATATCGTGCAAGGTGAAGGTGAAGAAGAATTTCAACATTTTGAACAACGAAACGAAAACCATCACTACATTTTTGAAATCAATATTAATGTACGAGTATTCAACTATTTTTCTCCTTTTTAAATAATACCACAGTTTATCAATGGTCGTAGAGTTGGATTTTGTATTGATGACCTTTCAGATTACTATCTCACTATAATAGTGAAAATCTTGCAATATTTATTATAATTATTTATTTTTTTATCTTATTATTTATAGAACATTCGAAAACTTCTTAATAAGTCCACAAAAGAAATTCTATCAAAATATCAAACAAATCCGGCGTCTTTATCAAATACAGATCGAGTCAATATTTCTAAAACCATAATTAATGGAATCTTGGATAAAAATCCTGAATTGGTGTAAGTATTTGGTTATATTAAAAACAAAAATAAGTTTATTAATGCTTCTTTTGTATTTTGTTATTCCAGATTGAAAAGAGCAGATTTCATAAAATTATCTGACATAATCATAACCATTTTCAATAAAGATACCGAATCTGCCAGTGTCTACTACTCCCCAGCAGAGTTTGGCCACCCGGCGAAAGGAAAACTTTTTAACGCCTACTTTAATAAAAAAAATAGTTTGTCACAGGCTGGTGTTATCACACGGCGAAAATTGTCGAACAAAATTACAAAAATTGACTTACCGGACACTAATAAGCAATTGTCGAATGAACCTGATTTATATATTCAGTCACATATAGATTTTTTAACGAAAAATATAGTGCCTTGGGAAAAAGTCGTCGAAAGCTGGGAAAAAACGTTTCATGAGCGAAAGAAGATATTGGATACAAATATCAGTACGAAAAATTATTTGGAAAAATTTGCTTGCTTAACTGAGCCTAACAGTTTTGAACTTGTAAGTATACTTATTATATAAAATTTCATATAAATAAGGAATCTCTTATCTAAATAAAATACATGTTTGAAATCAGGTCGCCATAGACGCAAAATATCGGTATCCATCCATACAACATATATTGCAAGCGGAACTAGTCACGGTGTGCAATACGCTTATCCAGAGAGCCAAACAATTTAAAAGCTCAACAGCACTTAAATTTCTTAAGATTGCCTCAGACAATGGTTAGGTTTATCAAAATTACAAATCTGTAGCAACGTGTAAATATAAACTACCTTTTTTATATAATTTAGATGTATGCCAGGAAACCAAAAATATCATAGGTTTATTGTTGTTGCCCCATATTCTGCCAACCACTTTTATTGCCGGAAAACTTAAGCCAAGTAAACTTGAAGTCCAGGAAAGCTTTTTGGATCATTTTCAGGTAGATATAAAATTAATTACTTGTTTCTATAGATCAGTTTCTCATCGCGTTTACATTTTTCAGACTGAAGCAGAAGCTGATATAACACTTCCAAATTTTAAACAGCCCAGAGTTATATTAATTGGAGATATATGCCATGCAAAAGTTTTTATTACCGTCGCTGATAAAAAAGTTTATTTTGACAATCCCATTAAAGCCTTAGAATGTTGCTTTTATTATTTTTGTGGGCTGAATATTAAATATCCGGAAAAATGCAAACACGTATGGGTTTTTATCGAAAAAGTTTTTTTTAAATTGGATATCACGCAAAACAAATTTCCTTCGGTAGATTTATTGATTAAGTCTTTAGCATAATTTTATTTTAAATAAATTTGGATTGAATTTTGACATATAAATTGTTAAATCATGATTTCGTGCCGGATTTGCCAAGAAAAGTGAACCGAGAATTTCGGTTCACTTCACTTTACAAACATCATTTGAATAAACATAATTTCGATAGTTTCTCGTGTAGTATGTTAGATTGTGCAAGAAAGTTTAGTTACCTGGAATCTTACAAAAGTCATTTGCTCAGACATCACTCGGACATGTCGGATGTTTCAAGTTCACAAACCTTAAAACAAACAATTGGTACAAACAATTTTTCTGTCACGAATTTATCGATACCAAAAAATAGTTCTACTAATATTGAACACTTAGTAGAAAATACCTATGATTTCGAAAAAAATGTTAAAAAGGACATTCTTAAACTTATAGTTAACGTGTATAATGAAAATTCTATTTCAAGGAAAAAGATTTTAGAAATATTAAATTTAAATTTCTCTATTTTCAAATCTCATTTAAACCACATTTTTCATAAAACAAACAGTTCTAATGATGAAATTTCACAATATTTACAAATATTGCATGACTGTTGTACAATTGGTTCAGAATATTTTCTATTCAAAGAATTAAATGCCGCTGGTTATCTAACGTATCCCGTAACTCATTTAATAAAATCTAATATTCAATTGTCGAACAAAAATTGTGAAATAATCACCATATATAATAAAATCACCATAGAACTAATAGATCTATTCGATTTATTCAGCAAGCTTTTTAATACTACAAATATGCTGAATGATATTATTAATAACATCGAAGAACTCCAAAATACGAAAGATACATTTATTACTAATTACATACAAAGTAATAGTTGGAAACTGAAATTAAAACAAATTAATCCTGATGACAAAACTTTAATTTTACCACTTTTTCTCTATTTTGACGAATTTGAACCCAACAATCCTTTGGGATCGAGTAGTAATAAAAAAAATTGGTGCTGTTTATGTTATGTTGCCTTGTATGCCAGATTATTTACAATCACAGCTATGTCAAATTTATTTGGCAATGTTATTTTTTACCGCAGATAAAAAAAAATTATACCCAAATTGCAACTGCAGAATTTTTACACCGTTAATAAAACAACTAAATAGATTACAAGACGTTGGAATATTATTAAATCATCCACAGTATAATAAAGTTTTAATAGTAACTGCTTTGATTCTTGGTGATAACTTAGGCCTCAATCAAATTTTAGGATTTGCAGAAAGTTTTAATGCTAATATATACTGTAGATTTTGTAGAAGTAATAAAAACACTACACGTGATATGCGTGTACAAAAAGATAAATTTATGCGAAATAAAATAAATTATAATCAAGATGTTAATCTTTGTAATGTAAAACTGACAGGAATTAAAGAAGCTTGCATTTTCAATGATATACAAAATTTTCATGTTACCGATAATTTAAGTGTAGATATTATGCATGATATTTTGGAAGGAGTGGCCCATTATGACCTTATGAGAATTTTAAAACAATTTATATATATTGATAAATTTTTTGATATACATTTTTTGAACAGCAGAATTAATTCTTTGGATCTTACGACTTTGTCCAACAAACCACCCCCAATTAAAGAAGAAACATTGCTTTCTGGAACAAAATTAAGATATTCGGCTTCTGAAATGAGCATTTTGGTATTTCATCTTAATTGTTTGGTTGGAGATATGGTACCACGAGAAAATGAACACTGGAATCTATATTTAACACTAAGAGAAATTCTGTTAATCCTGGTTACAAGAAAAGCAGATGAAAGTACAAGTAAACTTTTAGGAAATATGATTTCAGATCACCATGATCAATTTATGAAGCTGTTTGCCGAAGATTTAAGACCCAAGTTCCATTTCTTAATACATTATCCATACATTATGAATGAAATTGGTCCTTTGCAAAATATCAGTTCAATGCGGTTTGAAGCCAAACACCAGCAATTCAAAGAAATCGGTAGAGCGACAAAATCTAGAAAAAAATTGCTATACACACTCTGCGTCAAAAACCAACTCAAATTTAGTTATTTACTTTTCAATTACAATGAAATTTATGATAAATACAGTAAACCAATAGCAAAACCAGCAAAGCTTGCACATACTGATTGCAATTTTACAGATAAATATAAACTGCCAGAGAACTCCTTTACAATAATTAGTAGTATAGAATTTAAAGGTGTCACTTACAAATGTGGATTGGTTATAACTAATCAGTATTATGAAGATGATATTCCCTTTTTTCTGCTTATTAAAAATATTGTACAAATTGAAAATGAGTTTATTTTCTGTTGTCAAGCCCTTGATACAGTTACGTATGATCCACATTTAGAATTATTTTTGGTGAAGAAAAGCAATGAATTTGAATCTCTATTTTTCAAAGAACTTGCAAATAAAAAAATTTATAATTTAATTAATTTTAATAATAATTTATGTATAAATAATATTTAAAATAAAAATTGAGCTATGAAAATGTTGTTTTTATTCGAAAATTATTCAAAGCCGTTGTGATTTTATTTTGATTTTGTTTATTGTTAAATACCATTAATATCGCGCCTAACCGGAAAACGATGTTTATTTGTAATAAGGATTAATAGGGAAGCTAGTAGAAAAATGAGCAATCCTTACAATCAGAAAACAAATACTTTTTCTGACTGTAAAAGTATTAATTTTTCGGCTGATTTTCAAATTAATTCCACAAATAAATATTATTTTCCGAAAGACACAACTATTTGGAAGAAACATATGACTTGTTTGTAAATAACACATCAGTTATTTGTAGTAATCAATTGAAAAATTTGAATTAAACGATCCTTGTTTGGTTATATCATTATTATTATTTGGTTTAAATGTAAAGTGTTTGTTGCAAATAGTTTTCGTGATTCGATCAAATAATTTCTTGTTTGTCAGAAACCCATGCAATTTGGTGCAAACATAAATATTTGTTGTCCCAGTAAATGAATTGTTTATCCCAAATATATTTTAGAGTTTCTCCCAAACCCGGTGTGGAAGATTTAAGTGTTAGCTGTAAAAATTGTTTGAGGTAACCAATATATTTTTTTGAGTGCAGAAATACTGGATGATGTAATCATGCAATGGTGTGATGCTATCATGCACTGATGTGATGCTGATCTTGAAAAGTGTCCAACAATTTCTAATAGATTTAGAGGGATCCCAGTAGCTTATTAGTGGCTAGGGCATCCAATTCCATAATTCGAAATTCCGGCATTTCAAAATATCGGCCGACATTTTGGTTTCGATTATTCCGGAATTGAAAACACTAATTCCGGAATTAATGAATTTCTATTTTTCACACTAATTTAGGTAAGTAGTCTGTCTTGTACATACTAAAAAAATATATTTTTCATGATATGACACCTAATAAACGGATTACTGGACAATAAATGCTCGTTCCTTGAAATTACCAGATGCATTTACATATTTCATTTTATTCGTCTCTAAAATACACCTGCCAAGTGTGTTGTATTGTTTCTTAGTTTATAAACTGAAAAAAGGTATTTAGTACATAATAACTATAAAGCGACAAAGAAACGAGTCCGACAAAGAAACAAATTTTGATAGTTCATTAGCTGAAAAATATCAAAAACCGTGATATACGTTTTTGCGTTTCGAAATGGACTTTAATTTTGGGACGATAGTAGTGCCCTACGAGGCTAAAAGAGCGTATTTAACAGTATATCACCATTAAAATTATAGTCCAAATGGCACAAGCCTCGATGCGTCAAGTTTAATTAGAAAAAACAGGAAACACTTGATTTCAATCATTGCCAATTGTAAGAACGGTAGTAACTCGCAGTAGCAATTAAATGTGTGTTTAAAAATATTTCCGAACTTTTTTTACATTTATTTTATAAGGAGTGAGTAGGAAAATAAATGTTTAAACAAGCATTTAATTCTAAATGCGATTAAATATCGTTAGTTAGTCTGGGGAGACCTATCGCAGCGCTTTAACTGCGGGAAAAATTAGTTTCAGTAAGGGCGAAGGGCCCAAATTCTGTGCCACTCTAACTAACTCACTGAATTTTTGGGTTTTATAACATTCATAGAATTTATAAGATTTACAGAATATTTTGAATTTATGGAACTGACAGACTTGAATAATTTATAGAACCCATAGAATCTATAATATTTAAAGGATTTATAAAATTTATAGGTTTTAAAAACATATTACAATTTATAAGATTGCCAGACTTAAAATTTATAAAATTTAAATTTATAGAAGTTATCGAATTTACAAAATTTATAAGAATTTAAGAATTTATGAGATTTGTAGAATGTAAAGAACTTACAGAATTTTAAAAGTTTATGCGTAGGATTTATAGAATTATTCATAGAATTTATAGAAATTATTGAATTTATAGAATTATTAAAATTTATAGGATTTATCGAAATTATTGAATTTATAAATTTTTTAAAAATTATGGAATTTGTAGAATAAAGAAAATTTGGGTGTATAGAATTTTTAGAACTGATAAACTGGAAACAATTCCTAGAACCCAATGAACTCATAAAATTTAAAAGATGTATAATATTAAGTGGAGTTTATGTAATTTATAGGATTCTTTGAATTTATTTCAGAATTTACAACATTTATAGACTTTGTAGAATTTAGAGAATTTGTAAAATTTATATAATTTATCGAATTTAAAGAATTTATAAGTAAGAAAAAGATTTGTAGAATTTAAAGCACTTACTGAATTTTTAAACTTTATTCAAGAATTTATCAAACTAATATTTTTTAACGAAAATATTGAATTTACGAAGTCAGCAGAACTGTTAAAGTTTATAGGATTTAGGGAAATTTTTAGAATAAGTAAAATTTGGGTGTATAGAATTTTTAAAACTTACAAACTTGAAACAACCCCTAGAACCCATTGAATCTATAAAATTTAAAAAATGTATGATATTTGTGAAATTTATGTAATTTATAGAATTCTTTGAATTAATTTATCAAATTCATAAAATTTATAGAGTTTATGAATTTATTAGAGTTTATAAAATTTATAGACTTTGTAGAATTTAGAGAATTTGTAAAATTTATATAATTTATCGGATTTACAGAATTTATAAGAAGAAGATTTGTAAAATTAAAAGCACTTACTGAATTTTTTAACTTTATTCATAGAATTTATAGAACTTATAAATTTTTAACGAAATTATTGAATTTACAGAATTGTTAAAGTTTATAGGATTTTTCAAAATTTTTGTATTTATAAAACAAATAAAATTCGAGTTTGTAGAATTTATAAAACAGACACACTTGAAACAATTAATAGATCACAAAGAATCTACCAAATTTAAAGAATTTATATTATTGATACAATTTATAGAATTTATAAATTTTATAGAATTTGTAGATTTTATAGAATTTAGAAAATTCATAAAATTTAAAAATTTATAGAGTATATAGACATGTTATAACTTAAAAACTGTATAGAGTTTATTGGATTTTTCAAATTTACAGATTTTATAGTATAAATCCTAATTTATAGAATTTAAGAAACTTATTGGATTTTTAGACTTTATAGAATTCATAGAATTTATAGGATTTACAGAATTTATAATAATTGAAGAATTTATGAAATTTACAGAATATAAAGAACTAACCGAATTTTAAAACTTATTGCATGGGATTTATAGAATTATTTATAGAATTTATAGAACTTATAAAATTTATAGAAATTATTGCATTTACAAAATTTCTAAAGTTTATAGGATTTTCCGAAGTTTTTTGATTTATAAAAAAAGTAAATTTGAGTTTGTAGAATTTATAAAATACTTACACTTGAAACAACTAATAGAACACAGAGAATCTAACAAATTTAAAGAATTTATATTATTGATACAATTTATAAACTTCGTAGAATTTGTAGATTTTATGGAATTTATAAAATTCATCAAATTTAACAATTTAAAGAGTTTATAGAATTTATAGAATTTTAGAAACTTGTTGGATTTTTAGATTTTATAGAATTTGTAGAATTTACTGAATTTATTGACATAACTAATCCTAGTCGTAACTACGATTTAGTATCGTTCGTACATATTAGCAATGATTATAAAAATATCTAATATTTTAAACGAAATAAAAGAAATTTGTGTATTTTTTGTAAAATTTTGATTTTTATGATAATATTTTTTAATATATTTTTTAAATAAAATAATTTCCAGAATCAATTCCGGAATTCCGGAATCGAGAACATTTCCACTCAAAAATTATATTCATTTAGTTGGTGTCTTAGCAAATGAAAATAGTTTAATGAAACGTAAGTTTAACCAGTTGGAAGAGAGACTCGATAATTATGATAATAAAATTGGTATGTTGGAGGCTGAATTTGACATCCCAAATGAATTACAAAATTCACGCAATATTGTTGTAATTGGGCTACCTGGTGGTTCCCCGGACGTACATGAGTTGTTTATAAAAATAGCACGCAGGTTAATGCTGCTTTGGAAAATAACCGGATCAATATGTTGCATGATTTCACGAGATTTCAATCTAATCTGTACTCAGAATCTAAAAAATTTAAAATCAAATTCAACACACATTGAGTGATGTGAGTGATAAACGATTAAATTTAAATTGTTTTATGGTTTTTCGTAGTGACTATAGGTTGATATTTTAAAATATGTATCTGGTATGTCAGCAAAACAAGCAAGCTTTCACCCTTTCAGAATCCGAGGTCAAAGCTAGGAATTTCTTTTTAAATAATTCGATCTGACCCTCAAATAACCTAGAAGTTTAAATTCAGGGTCACCATCCGATGTCTCCCTCCGAACCCAATAACTTTTAAAGATTATATTTGGATTAGTGTTTCCCCTGACCAGATATTCAGATACGTAATTTAAATTGGACACTCCGTATATAATACATAATATGTACATATGTATATTAGACTGAACCAAAAAAACGCACATTTGATTTTTCCACTGGATTGTTCATGAAAACCTTTCATTACATATAAAAATGATTCCCTAAAATTTGTATTGAAAAATATTTAAATTTAGAGGTCGCTCGCTAGTTTCCGATTTATGAACGTTATATCGTTAGTTTAATACTTCTAATTTCAATCTGACCATTCTACGAAAATGAATACTTGATATTTGGTTCTATCATTCTATATTATAGAAAGAAAAGTTTGTCTGTATTAAAATCAATAGATTCTTTCGGCTTTTTATAGACAAAATATATTTACAATAATGGCCAAAAAACATAGTAATACAAAAAAAAAAAAATTTTGCTATATTTTTATGCTGGAAACACATGAGCAGAATTTCTGCTAGCATCGCGGCCGTCAGAAATTCAGGTGAACTACATGAGCGTCGTTTTTGATAAGCAGAATGTTTTTTTGTGGCATTTATTTGATACATATTTAATTTTAATGTATAATTTTTTTAAATGAATTGTGCATTATTTTGTCACAAATTAATTTATTTGTATCCTCCATTTTGGCACTTGTCACACAAAACGTATTTTCTGTCAACAAATTCAAAAAATTGATTGGAAAATATAAAAAGTATACAAATTGTACTAGATTTGTTTTCTTTTACGTAATGTAGCCTACTGATTCGCAGCAAAATTAGAAATAGAGACACGAACCAGAATTCTATATGACAAGCAGAATACATGTATTTCAATTCATTTAAACTTGTGTATTCTAATTTTGCTGCTTACAGAATTCTGCTCATGTGTTTCCAGCATTACTATATCGTATTTGCCACAATTGTTTTTTCGAAGCAGGTTTGTATTAAATATTGTTCCTTTCAAAGAAGCCGTGGTTTTAGTTATAATTCTTCCTACTGGATACGTACTGTAGTCTGCATTACACAGAATTATTAAAAGTGTGGAAGAATTCCATTGTTCGGTTATGAGGCATTATATCAAAAATATTTACCTTTGAAGAAAATTAAAACTTTTACTTAAGTAAAACCATTCAAGAAAGATAAATCTTCATAGATAAATTGTATAAGGAATTTGATGTCAGATCAAAAATGAAACTTGAATCAATAACAGTAGACAGTATAACGTACGATAAAGATCATAAAGATAATTCTTTTTCTTCTTTGATAAATGTCTTTAACTAATTATATATGTAATGACAGTGACATCAGCTGTGAGTCAGATTCATCAAATGATTCGTACGATTCAGCAGCAAAGAAGCCGCATAAATTTCAGAATAAAAATATTTTAAATGCCTTCAAGAGGCGCAATTTTTATGATTTCAACGTTCGGAGTTGATACTAATAATATCCCATGCGTTCGCGTGAAACTGTTCGAAGACATTCGACGTCTTCGAAAGAATGAACTGAAATAGCTGAAAAATTAAAACAAGATTTTGTTGATAATAATTTGTGTCATATCACACGAAAAACTCGATCGACCGGCAGTAATCGTTACTGGTAAATATAAAGACCAAATTTTAGGAGGGCCAGAATTGACATCGTCAACTGATATCTGTGGATGGCTTATATTATTTATTGTTTTAAAATTTTATTATTTCGAAACCATATAAAATAACAGATATAGAACTGTCGACTCTTCGAAAATTTAATTTGTTCGTGATAAATGTATACTTGAATAATATTGATTTACTTGTGAACTTCCCACTTTTGATCCATTGAATGATTTAAATCTATTAAAGGATATTTTGGAATATGAAAAAATTAAGCGTGTCCAAAGCAGCTTTTCGGACATTTTCAGAACGTACTTGGTACCTACATCAAACTTTAGTTGCCTTACTTTTTTTTGGCTCCCGCATTAGCATTCAGGATGAAAGATTAATGGTTAATGCTTTTAATGAAGAAACAAACAATAATAAAAATTTAAAATAAATTTAAGTATTAAAGGGAAACGTTTAAGAAATGAAAATTATATATTTAGCAAAATGTACACGAATTTGTTGCTATCACCAACTTTTCACTCACTTAAATAAACGAAAACCCAAACGAATTTTTATTTTATTTTTTATTAAATTACAACAAGTTTCGAACTCTTAAAGTTCATCTACGGGTATAAAATTTGCAACTCACATTTTTCTAAATATATAATGTATATAATGTATCACTCACGCGATTCCGACAGCAATATTCTATAAATGAAAATTAATAATTTTATATCGTCGAACATCAAATTTGTTATTTTATTATAATATTTCTTCACCCTTTTTGGACAAAGATCCTGCATTATGGTTTGCAGATATTACTACAATGAAGCAGTACAAAAAATTAAAGAATTTGAAGTGACAAAATAGAAAGAATATGCAGTTTTCACAGCAGAAAATTTAAATGATCAAATAAGTTGTAATGAAGCACAGAGCTTACTTCAAGCTGTGTGAAGCACAATAGGTAAGTTTTCCCATCTTGCACTTAAGTTTTGTTACAATCATTTTACCTAATTTTAATTGTATTTTAATTTTTGTTCATCTACTACTTACAATAATTGAAAATTTTAAAGATTACGTATTATGTGTTGATTATTGAATTACACGTATTTCCTGAATAATTCTTAAAACCCGTAAAATCCGGTTTTTACAATCAGCATTTCGTAACTTCAATTTAAACTTTCTCCCATTTTCTAAAGTTAAACTTTAAAATAATGTTGCTTGATGGGTAACTGCTGAAGTACTAACTTACTCTAACTGGATAAAAAAAAAGATTTTTCACAAATTTCACCTAGTGAAATTGTTCGCTTTGTTTGTTATGTTTTTTGTGTTTTCTGTGGAATATATCATTTAACAATAACTTCTAAATAACGGTGCTTTATTGAGTATTACTCTGACAAATGTGAAGTATGAAGTCCTATACTTCCCTTCTTTTCAAAAAATCGTTTCTGTCACATATTAGCGATTTAATGCCAACTTTTTAATTTTTTAAGGGATTTTTCTGGGTTATTTTACTCATATCTCAAAAAATTTCTACCGCAGAGCAAAATAATCTAGCCCATCGTATTCAACGGATGATAAAACATAATATCAAGTATTCATTTCCGCAGAATGGTTAGTTTGAAAATAGGAGATTAAACTAACTATATAACGTTCATAAATCTGTAACTAGCTACCTCTAAATTTAAATATTTTTCAATACAATTCTCAGGGAATAATTTTTATATGTAATAAAAGGTTTTCAAGAACAATCCCGTGGAAACTTCAAATGTGCCGTTTTTTTGAGTCAGTGTTATTTTATTTTATCGGTAATACTTTTAACTGTAACCTCATATGCATTTCATGACCGAATACTACGGAACAATACAACTCTTTCATAGTTTTCAAAAAAACATAACATTGTTTAATTAATATTTATTGTTTAAAATACTATTATTTTAAAACGTATTATTATATTCTATGTATTAGAGGAGTTGATTTCATTTTATTTGAATAAATTTAGTTAGATTTTTAAACTTCTACGTATGTTTTTGCACGAATGTCTTTTATTAAGTAATTTAACATTGGAGCTAGTCAGTTCTGTATCGATATCCAACCTAAGCAGACGTGTTTATTTAAATAAGATAAAATAAATTTATTTGTGTTTAAAAATAAACATTCAAATTAATATTTCACTTTATATTTATAATTTATTTACCATAGTTAGTGATAGTGGTAGTTAGTGAATTCATAAGTTAGATTTATCTAACTTATGCAAAAAAGACGATTTGGTGATTATGTGAATAATGACCTTGATATCAATCATTGTTTAAAAAAATACAAATCAGTGATGTCTAATAAAAGTTCAATTGACAACGGTACTGGATACCCGTTGTCACATACTGTTCCAATTAACAACACTTACCAAAATTTTTTACAAAATAATAATGAAAACAATGATCATAATAAACATAAACAACCGAATAAACGTGAACAACAATACAAGTTACCTCCGATCGTCACCAAGTTGAACTCAGCACAAATTAGAGATATAATGAAGAAACTTAATGTAAGCAAATTCGACATGAAGCTTACATCTATTGGTCTGAGGGTAACAACTTATGACAAAACTAATTACACTCAGCTATCCGAGGAGCTAAAACAAAATAACGCAGAATTTTTCTCATTCACACCAGAAGAGAATAAAACTTCAAGATTCGTATTGTTTGGTCTACCATCCATGCCTATTGAGGAGGTGGAAAGTTACATTAAAGAGGCCGGTCTCTCGCCATCGCGTATTACAAAAGTTCTACGTACAGAAAATAGGAATAACGATAGTGCAATGTATTTTGTGTCGTTTCCAAAAACAACTACTTTTAACCATTTAAAAAACCATCGATTTATTGGACATATTGCTTGTACTTGGGATATTCCCCATAGAAAACCGGAGAGACTCACACAATGCTTGAAGTGTTTCAGGCTCGGTCACACTTCGGGAAACTGTAATATGAAGCCACGTTGCGGATATTGTGCCCAAACTCATATGGCTGATGAAGAATGTCCGTTTAAAAGTGTTGAAACAAAACATATATGTGCCAACTGCGGAGAAAACCATATTGCCAACTCAATGATTTGTCCAAAACGGAATGAGTTTTTACGTATTCGGGAACAGATCAACAAACGTAACCAACCTAAATCTACGCAATCTTTCAATGGGGCGGCATCAACATTTCCCAGTTTGTTGAATTATAAGAGTCAGCAATTCAATCATCCAACTAATATAGAAGCCTCAACTTCTCAAATTCAGTGGGCAGATTTGTTTAAAACAAATACAACTCCTATAGTGCAACAATCTGAAACTCCAAAGAATATGTACTCTTCCAGTGAATTATTATTAATTTTGGAAAACGTCATGGATGGACTCAGGAGATGCCGTACACCAGCGGAACAGGTCCAGGTCATTCTGGCAACAACTATTCAATATGTCTGTAAATAATTATTTGAATATCTGCATCTGGAACGCTCACAGGGTAAAAAATAAGAAACATGAGGTAATTCATTTCCTTGATAAATATAACGTTGACATTATGCTTATTTCAGAAACATATCTTAAACCAGACACAGCTTTCCATATTCCACATTACCTCATATACAGAGCTGATCGCGATAATCAAGCTGGTGGAGGTGTAGCTATCATCATCAAAAACTCCATTCCACACACTCTACTTCCCAATTTAATTCTGCAAAGTATTGAAAATATCTCTATTCAGTTGGAACTTGCTGATTCCTACTTAAAAGTAACTTCATGTTACGTGCCCAAATCTAGCCATTGCAATTTTCGAGGGGATCTTAACCGCTTATTCAATTCTAATAGCCCATTTGTTCTTGGTGGGGATTTTAATTGCCGCCATTCATCTTGGAATTGTAGTAGATCCAACAAAGGTGGACGTACCTTATTTGACTTACTTAATAGCCGAGCGAATGTTGTCTTGCACTCTCCAGACACACCTACCTACCATCATAACACTAGAACCAATAGTACACTTGATTTTTACTTAGCAAGTAACGAAGTTCCTGTAAACTATATTGGATCCAAAAATGAATTAAACTCGGACCACTTTCCTGTTTTGTGTTCTATCCGCTTACAAACATGTCGCATAAATCCATCAATTCACTCTTTCAATTTTAAAAAAGCAGACTGGTACGCATTTCACAATTTTATTGATAACAAATTGAAGTCATACGATAGCAACCAAACTATTACAGACTCTAGCTAAATTGACTTGATGACAGTTCAGCTTACGGATACTATTAATGAAGCAGCAGGGTTGTCTGTTCCCACTATTGCCGCTTCAAGTAAGTATAAGTTAATTTTATCTGACGAAATCCTCAATTTTATCAAGCTTCGTAATGTGAGGCGCAGACAATGGATAAGGAGTCGAGATCCCTATCTTAGAAATATTGTTAATTTGCTTAACGCTGTAATTAGGCAGAAAATCTATGATATAGTTAACGCTAAATGGCAGGACAAGCTAAAAGCTTTGGACAAAGGATCTAAACCATACTGGCACACGGTGAGATTACTGAAAAAAAAAATACTCTTGCATACCTCCATTAAACCATTCCGATGGCAGTAGTAAAATTATTGAGTCAAATGAAAAATGTCAAGCACTTGCTCAAAATTTCCATAAAGCTGTTGGAACAGCGGTCACCATCCCAGAATCAGATGAGATTAAAAACAGTATGGAACATATAAATAAATATGTGGTAACCGACGCTTCGTTGTTTCACGTATCAATTGAGGAGGTAAAAGGGATTATAAATAACAGCCGTCCCCTCAAGGCACCTGGTCAAGATTTAATCTTCAATGTTTTCTTGAAACATCTTCCAGAATCTGGACTTAAATTTTTAACAAATTTATTGTCGCATTGCATTAGGCTTTCATATTTTCCCTCTTGCTGAAAAATAGCTAAGGTGGTTGCAATAATGAAGCAAGGTAGTAATCCATGCGAAGTAGACAGCTATCGACCAATAAGTTTGCTTAGCTCGGTTAGCAAAGTATTTGAATGTATCATCAAAAACAGACTAAATGATTTTATCGATGAAAACAATTTATTAATACCGCAACAATTCGGTTTCCGTTACCAACATTCTACTATCCACCAAGTCGATCGTATAACCCAGCATGTTAAATTCCAAAGGAATTTGAATAAATCCACTGGCATGGTCCTTCTTGACCTAGAAAAAGCATTTGACTCAGTCTGGATTACTGGTCTTTTGCATAAACTTCATAAATATTACTTCCCGATGCACATAATTAAACTTTTGAAATCGTACTTCGAAAATCGAAAATATTTTGTTCAGATCCGGAATTCCAGTTCTATTTAGTCTAATGAATATCAACTCAGGGGTTCCTCAAGGATCGGTAATAAGCCCTATTTTATTTTGTATTTTTCTAAATGACATACCCTCTAAAGAAAATTGCGAAATCGCACTATTCGCTGATGATACATCTATCTACACCTCCGACATTTACTCTCAAGTCATAATAAACAGACTCAATGATTATATCACCATACTGGTAGCTTACTTTAAAAAATGGGGCCTTAAACTGAACTCTAACAAATCACAGGCTATATATTTTTCACGGTGTAGGGTGACAGCTAAACTACCTTAATCAAATCTGTTTATAAACGGTCAACAATTAACCTGGGAAAAGCAGGTGAAGTATCTTGGCATTCTCCTGGATCCAAAAGTGACATACCAAAATCACTTAAATTTTATAATAAATAAAGTAAATAAACTTTTTTATGTGCTGTATCCTTTATTAAATAAAAAAAGTTATCTATCATTTGATAACAAAATGTTAGCTTATAAGACGGTTGTTCTGGCTGTAATCTTGTATGGATCTCCTCTATGGTGGAATGCGGCTAATACCCACAAACAAAAAATTCAAATCTTACAAAATAAATTTTTAAAATTAATAATAAATGTCCCGAGGAGATACCGAACTACAAGATTGCATTCACGAACTAAAACCGATTTAATTAGAGATCTATCATTTCAATATTACATGAAATATAAAAATAAACTTTCACTTTTATAAATAATAATTTAATCAATGATCTTGGTAGAATGCAAATACCCTGAAAGAACATTGTGCATTTGTTGCATTATGTGTTGTAGGAGTATATAATGTAGTTAGTTATAAGTTAAAATTAAGTTAGGTTTAAGGTGTACTTTTTTTTGCGAGTTTTCTTGATTCATTATATGACTTTGATCTAAATCTATTTATGCATATACTTATTTTCATATATTCCGTAGCAAAGCTTATAGCTAAAACTCGGAAAATTATATTGTATATTACCTTTATATTTAATAAAGCAAAAAATTAAAAAAAAAAAAAAAAAAAAACATTGGACCTACAATTCTAGAGCAGGTAAAGGTATTTGCGGACAACCTTATGAATAATCGTGTCAATTTTCGATGTAATCAACCAGAATTTAAAATTTAAATCAATGTTATGATTAAAATGTTCGCTAAATTTCGATAAATTCGATTAAGTCGACTGTATATACTTCTAAAGAGGAAAATGTAATAAAATATTCTAATTACATCTAACTCACCACTTGCTTCTTCCCACCTGTTGATTACAATAACATCTTATCATTTATAAATGATTTGAAAAATACATAAGGTTCGATAATATTTCAAATAGGACTTTAACACAAATCGTCGTTTACATCGTATCGCCTATAAAACATATCCTCAAGCGGGGTTTGTTGAATACAATTTTCCCGAGCCAGATAAAAATTGTTGTAATTTTACCGCTATTTAAAAATAACAATACCAAACTTCTGACCAATATCCTTGTTATCTGTATTCTCTAACACTTTAGAGAAAATCATTAAAAAAATTCTTAAGTTTCTAAGCAAAACCAATTTTCTTAACGATTGTCAATTTGGTTTTAGACCTAATCTGAATATAGATATTTTCAACTATATGGATTTTAAAATTTTAATTCAAATAAGAAAGTATTTAGTTTATTTACCGATGTGACTAAAGTCGAGGGATTTAGTCACATCAATTAATAAACTAAATATTATACTTTCCGAAGATAGGTATCTCACACCTCGAAAACCCGCTTTAAATTGTTTATGTATTGTTATATATCTATCGCCGCCTCAAAATGTGATGATTAATGGAGTTTTCAGTGATATTGAATATGGTAGTTATGGCGTAGTTAGGCTAAATAATCAAGACTCCGTATAGGTTGGATTTTATATCTGACCTATCTAAGCTCATTTTAGTCATTATTTAATTAAATTCAATGGAGAAGATTCGGGCAGCATGCTGCTGGGCCAAGATATCTGAACCCAAATTTATGTAAAAGATGACCTACCTATTTAAGTATTTGCGAATTGTGATTCACACCAAGTTGAATTTTAGGGCTCTTATAAACAAGCTTTCTAAACAAATTGAATCAACTAATAGAAAATTACATATATTCTGAGATTTATGCCTCCGAGCTTTACCGAGATCTATATTTTGCTCTGTAATTAATTTCAGATTAGATTCTGGATTGGCTCTTTGCAGAGGCATATATACAGTGCTACCTGAAGAGAGCTAATCATCCATAAAAAATGAATAATTCTTATACGGGAAACAAGCTTGTGACCATATATGTTTTTCTGTCTTAACAGTTGATAAATTTTCGAATTAATAACCTATGTATAGTTGATTTCATGGCTCCGAAATTATATACTACATAATTTGTTACCAGGTAATTAAATTAGTACGTCGAAAATCGATTTACTGAGAAATTTCAAAAAATCGTTTTTGTCGACAATAATGATGAAATTGAGGCATATTTGTAATTTACTGTTTTGTTTGATGAATTTTACGTATATATGTATATTTTAAATTTAACTAATTTTATACCAACAGAAACTCGTGTTCTATATTGTTAATTAAGATAGCAACATTTTAAATATTATGTTGAAATTGTCACACCAAAAAAAATTAATGTACATCTAAAGTCATTTAGCACAAGTGCCCTATACAGTTTAAATTAACGTAATAATTTCTTCTTTTAAATATGTAGTAAATTTGTATTTATGTATCATAATTTTAGTTTACATTGTTATTTAAGTTTAACGATGTATGCCTGGTGTACTTTCCTTGTGACTCAACTGGATTTAATATGTACTTCGATTATCTGAAAATTATAGTTTCTTGTAAGAATATGTATTGAGTATTGATATAATTTTTAATAATAATTAAATTAAAAACGATGAAACTAATTTTTGAACTTCTAAAGCTGAGTTTAACATAGGAAGATAGAAAGTTAAGAACATAGGAAGATTGGCAAGACCAAAAAAATTATTTAAAATGTCACAAGCCCCGCCTATTAATTCCATGCTCTAGTTGAACAATTTTTTACTTTTGATCAAAGTAGGCTAGTAGACGGGGCTGGTAACATTTTAAATAGTTTCGTTGTTCATGTCAATCTTCCTCTCTTCCTATGTCATAAATACAGTTTTACACAGGATTTGGAGCATTAGATTACAAAGCAAAAGTGGTTTGTTTGAACACCATTGAAAGCATAAAATTATTTTTAATTTTTTTTATTTATGCAACCAAAATTCATGTTTACGTCCATTTTAAGTTCGACCTTATGCAACCAGGAAAATCATCCAATTTTATTGATTTCTGGAACGAAACTAAAGGACCACAAATAATTCAGGCAACAGAACAGAGCAAAAATTCGTCGATCAAAAATGTTGATAAGAAGCTGGTTAAACAATATACCTGTGGCCACGAGGAAAAACGGCATAACTCATAAATTCACATTTTTCAGGAAAACATTTTTCAAATTAAGAGCCGTTTAAAATTGTATAAGTTTTTTGAGTTCTTGCTTTTTTAATTGATTATTACGGTTGTTTGTAGTTGCTGGATTGGAGACTTCGAATTTGAAATAATAAGGGTATAACTCGAGTTACTCCCTTATGCCATATTGCCACAGATAGAAAGTTGGAACACAGAAGCCTATATTTCTAATCTAACTTGCTTCAAAATAAAAAAGAAAATAATAACAAGAAATTAGTGAACTTAGACCATTGTTTATATAGAGATGCCTCTTCGAAAAAATTAAATAGTGTATTTATTGTATGTAACAATTTTTATTATAATAAAGATTTTAATTTTCAATAAACAAGCTGTTATTATTATACCATCTGATCAAATTGAACCTGGACTAGTAAAAAGCACGCCATTTTTACGTATTTTAATACAAATCTTTATAATCGCCTTCAAAATTACGTTGATACATTAAGTATCAAGCAGAATGTACTGAATTAGCGAATTATATTCACTAAAATTAAAAAATTATTAACCTCATATGGTGTGTATTTATGCCCACAACGAATGATTAAGAAGTTAAAAAATTGTCTGTTAATCAAATTGATTTTTCGGCTTTATTATAGGCAATATATTAGTAAAGGGGGTAATGATATTTCTAATTTTGCCAGTAGATTTATTATGAGTTATTGGCCGCTGTATTTTCTGATTTGACAAATCGAAAATACTGTGAATGTCATTACTACTAATAATATTATTGTCTATTATAAAGCCGGATAATCAATTTGATTAACAGGCAATTTGTTAACTTCTTAAATTATTGATTATGAACATATCTTCAAAATGTGTCTTAACTAATTAATTGTTTAGTTAAATTTATTTACGTTATTGTCATAACAACTATTTAATATTGAGAGATACGTGTTTTTTTAGGTTTTAGCAACTCTAAAATGGAAGTAATTTGAACAACAAACCGTTAATGCTAATTAACGAAGTTTTGTTGTTAGAAAAGACTCACTAAAAATTTAACGACCTATCGGGTAATGGATTAATATTTCAACTGCATTATGGAGTTATTTTATCAAAAAAATGATTTTTTCTAAATAGGACTTTAATTTAACAAACATTTTGAGACGGTCCCTTTTTAAGATAGTTTTTGGAGTTAAAACCGGCGTTCTACTTCTACTGTGTATTTTATCAAATTATTCGTATGATAAAAAATTATCCGTTTCTGCTCCCGAGTTAAATGAATCTAATTTTATTTATAATTACACAATTTAAAACATTTTGAACAAAAAAAATATATAATATTTCAAATATGTGCATTGGTTTTATTGTTACCCAATTTAATTTATTTCGAAAATCTTCAACGAACCAAAAATACATTTTTCAATCTCAAATTTTTTGCGACATCAAAATAATAAATTATTATTCTTCTATTATAAACCACAAAACTTTAAAATATATTCCAAAATTTCAAGATATAATATATTACAACAGATACGTGGTCTGAAATTTTGATATCATATCTATAATTCAAATTACAGTGAATTCATTCGTAAAGTTGTTTATCAACATTTTAAATTATTCCAAAGTTTACTTCAAACTTAATCAATATTACAATAAGGAAAATGCAAAAACAGCAAAAACTTTATTTTAGGTACATATATATACAACTAGTAAAATTATTTGCTTTTAAATTGTTTGAATGGTAAAGTAAGTAGGAAGGAATAAAATTTCATGTTTTCATTCGCTTCGTAAATAGCTAGTAAGAACGTATAAATAACCACGTTCTATGTTCGTGAATATTTTAAAAGTTTTTGTTCCCTATTTCTATTAAGAAATTTTTCAAAACAAAAAAATAAAGAAAATTATATTCTGAATTTGATAATCATCAAATTTGCGTGCGCTATTATTCAATGTTTTGTTTTCATAAATAATTTTTGTTGTTTTAGTTTTTATAAAATTCTTTTACTTTTTCTTTGGTATAATGTTAACGTTTTTCCTTTTAGGTTGTGTTTTCTTTTTTAAAGAAAATCACGCAATTTTTTTTTAACATGATATATGACTGACTGATAGTGGCTTATAGATTCGGTTGGTCACATTTATAAAATGGTTTGCTAGGGGAACGTTTGCCGGATTTGCATATTTATCAGATATTATTATGTAAACTAAGAATGATCATCATGAATTACCTATCTTTTTTGCTGATGGAATGCAAAGACCTATTCTTACACCAGCTATATGATATAATAAACTGGAATTGGTTGTACACCAAACCAAATTAACAACATTTGTCAATGAAACCGACTAGAAGCAAAGGGGTATGATAGTAATTCAATACAATTGGAATGTTACACAAACCACATCACCTTATTCTAAATTTGGAGTTTTACCATAGACCTAAATTTAAAACAAATTCAAATTAGAAAATTTTATTGTTCAGGATTATGGTTAGGAAATTAGAAAATTGAAAACTGGAGACCTTGACATTTATACAATTTGTAACGCGCTAAGTTGCAATGGTGGCACATGCTTGATCCGCTTCAACCCTAGGTGAGTCAGAGGGGAGGGTTCATTAAAAAAAATATGCAACCGCGGCCACAGAGAATCAAAAATTTGAATCATGTGCAAGAAAAATCACTATTCCACACGTCACGACCCCCATATTCCCAATCCACACAACACCTCACTCGTTCACTGTCCCATGGTTAATTACCAAAAAGAAACAAAGAGAAAAAAAAATTCTTCCAGAAAAGAAGATATAAAAAAGAACACAACCAGAAACCAAAAGAAATGAAATACAAAAAAAATAACTGATAGTATAAAGAAAGGATAAAATAAAAAAAAATAAATAAATAAATTGCAGTATATAATCACGGTTCTTTTATCCGTTTGTCTCCCGGCTGCAACCACGATGATATACATACATCTAAATAACTGCACCACACCGCTGGAACATTCGTAATCCGCTAACCGACGTGATACCACCACTGCACCCAATTGAAAATCCAAGTACGTGCAATACTGCGTACTGTATGTGTAATGAGCTGCTGCGTCAATTTATAGTTTCAATTAATAATTTATAAAATTCAGATTTTTAAAAACTCTCGAATTTATGATGAATTAATAGATATTTTAGAACTTATGTTTAACAAATTTAGAATTTTACAATTTATGAATTTTTATAACAGATATTTTTATTTGATATACTTTGTGGTTGTTTTATACATATGTGTACATATACAGAAATGAAGAAGATATATATCGAAACGTCGCGTCGTTGAAAGAATAGCTAAGAATACAAATTTTTTTGTGGCTGTAAACCTGAAGGTAGCAGTAAATAGTTTATCCAGCGTTTAAAGTGTATTGATAACAGTCAATTGGGTTCAAACAAATTATGTGAACTATATGGAATATTCACAAGAAGGTTTTTTTAACTATTTCCGGCAACATAACAACAATGACCCGTGTGTGATGACAAAGGATTATATTAAGACAAATGAGAAACTGCGCTGCCTAAGGCTTTATTCTTGAATCTTTCCTATATAAGAATCTCACAAGATGCAATCAAATCTCACAAACTGAAACTTTTGATTAAGACTTAACCTATGTTAGGTTTTAATACTAACTTGCACTTAGTACTTACTTTAAATCAGATAGCTAAATGATCTTTATTTTTAAGACGCCGGTATCTGGGCCTTTTCAAAATTTCCCTGGCTAAAGCATTGGGATGATGTTCTAATTTCAACTGGTACTTTTTACTGTACTGCTTGATTGTGTCTGCTATACTGTTTCGATATATAGGTCCCGATGTATGTTTGTGTTACGTATATACCAGGGTGCATTCACCATTATTCTTAGTATTTTGACTGCATTCGTTGCAATTTTATTATGTCAAAAGCACAAGCGAACCTCAAAAATTGAATAGCATACGTCCAGATAGGTTTATGTACCATTTCAAATAGTAAAACCTTACAGTCTATAGGCTTAAGTTGGAATGTTTCCCTATTGACCAGTTAATTTTAATACATCTTAACTTGATTTATTGACGTTTAGCTTCGATGTACCTTTTCTATGTAAGCCTTCAATCTAAATGTAGGCCGAGATATTTAACGTTTTGGTGTTGTGGTAGAATGATATTGTTTAGTCTCACAGCCGGACAGGTACGCTTGCGGAGTGTGAATGTAACTTGCGCCGTTTTACGCTCTTTGACCTTAATTCTCCATTTAGATAACCATTTTTCTATTTCGTCTAAATGATCTTGTAGATTTCTTGATGCTATCGTGGGATTTTGACGCGTAGACATGATTGCTGTATCATCTACAAATGTTGATACTTTTACATATTTTGATGTTGGTATATAGTTCTGCTGTATAGATCAAATATAATAATGGCCCTAACACACTGCCTTTTGTAACCCCAGCGAGGATTTCGTTTAAATTGGGTGATGCACTATGATATTTCACGAAAACTTTCGATCAAGCAGATAATTTTTAATGATGCTAGAGAAACTTTTTGGTAATGGTCTTCTAACTTTGTGTATAAGTCCTATATGCCACACTTACACAGTATTTTTTTTGTTATAGGGTGTTCTTGATTTTAGAGACGATTCTATGAGCTTGTTCTACGGTTAAGTGTTCTTCTCTAAATCAGAATTGATGATCTGGAATAATTTTTTTCTCGTGCAGAACTGGTTGAAATTTTTGCAGGAGCATTTTTTCGAATAGCTTAGAGAAAGTCGGTAGTAAACTGATTGGACGGTATGAGTTTACTTTTGTTTCATCTTTAGCATGTTTTGGAATCATTATGATTTGCGAAATTTTCCAGGTATCGGGAAAGTAGTCTATTCTCATTATAGCGTTGAAAATATATGTTATTAATTTGATACATTTTTCCGGAAGATTTTTGAGTATTTTGCCACTTATCAGATCATGCCCTAGTGCTTTTCTTGGATCATTTTTTTCCATGATTTTCTTTTGTACTTGTATTTAATTGGTTGGATTTTCTCAACTTATGCATCACATCAGGTATAAATTCAGGGCTTTCCATTTGTTCGTTGGGTAAAAATACCTTACTAAGATATTGAGCAAATATGTTTGCTTTGTCTGCATCACTTCTTGCCCAGTTTCAGTCAGGGAGACGAATCGGAGGGCATAAAAGTGTTGGTCGTTTCAGCTTACGTGAGGCTTTTCATAGAGAGTAATCTATTGATTCCGTGAGTTCACTGAGATAATGGTGAATCCATTCATCACGTTCTTTTAATAAGGCGACCTGATGTGTATAGTTGCCATTGCCGGTTTCAGAAATCAGCATAATATCGATGTGGTGTTCAGTAAGAAAATTGCCTACCTCTAGTTTACGTTGCACTAGCCCCTTGGTGTTCCAAAAAGATAATTTAAGTTAATTCATTTTTGGTTTTTGACAAGAAGTTGCATTCATATTTGGTATTCATGTTTTGGAGCATGAGACTCATATTGGTCTCCATCATTTGCATGGGCTAAGAGAATTACCTCTGACAGAGTGACAGCTTCCGCGTACACTATATTTGGATTGATTGTGGCTGACATTTGACCAGTATTGGTTTGACTTTTGAAAATAGGGTTTAGTGCTTGCTGTTCCACTCTTTGACGTGGAGTCATTTTTTTTTTCTTAACTCCTTATACACCACACATCCTCTATAGTTTGCGGTACGATTTTTACCACAATTACGGCATTTTCTATCCTCCGGTTTGCTTTTATTCTGTTCATGCTTGCTGCTGTCATGCGGTTTGTCACATATTACGCAAACAGCCGGAATTTTGCAGTGGTTTCGCGAATGTTCATATTCCCGACAGTTGGTACATTGTAAAACCGATTTGCATTTGTGTAGCTCCTCCACTTTGACTTTTCTGTACAATAAATTCCTAATATCATAGATCGCATGTTTACCCTTAGTTTTTGTTACTTCCGGTTCCAACTCAATTTTAAACATTAGTTGAAGTTTTGTGTCACGGTTTGTAATGATTATTACGTTTTCTACCTTTAAGTTAATTTTTGATAGCTCTTTGCTTAATTCCTCTGGCTGCACAGTGGAATTGATCCATTTTGCGCTCTTTAAACAGTAGCCGCCTTCCAATGGGCAAAATTTGCTACTTGGAAGTACTTGCGAGATACCCAATGGAACGAAAAATTGAGTAACACAAGTAAAACACAGCCTTCTGTTTATTTAAAATTAGATTGCATGTCGCAACATTAACAACGTTTACGTACCAAATAAGATTATGAAAGTTACTAGTTTGGGACCTAATTCAATTTGCCTCCTATTTCATTACGGAATGTTAGCCCAAACTGAATTTATTAATCAAAACATTGACAACGAACACAAACGCGATGTCGTGCGATTTAGTATTTGGCATGCTTTTCTAAAAATTTCATTAAGAGATTGCTGTTTCAGCACGAAGAAGGAACATGTACGGGAATTGACTCTGGAAGCCAAGAATTTCTTGAAAAATATTCAAAATATCATTGTTGTAAGTGCTGATAAAGAAAATATGTCGATAAGTATGTTGAGGTCGCAGAGCATATGACGCAAACATTATGAATCTTCATATTAAAACTTAAACAATAAAAAGATTAGTAAACTGTTTTCAAATAACTTTATTGACAAGAAAACCAAACTAAAACTAACACATTTACATCATTGGTCCCGGAGTTTTATGGACTTCCTAAAGTACATAAAGATAATCGCCCGCTGAGACCCATTGAATCATTTATCAACAGTACCATATACAAGCCATATACATAATTTAGCTGATTTGTTGAAGGTAGCAACTGATGATCAAAAAATTGGTTTGATTTAGTTCAGTTTGTTAAAAGATTGTCCCACAGAGGTATATGCATTTATGCTGATTAGCTTAGGGGTTACCATTAAATTCAATTTCAGATAAATTGTTAACGATAGAGTCATTCATTAACATTACAAGAACCGAATTTGTCGACCTTTTAAAATTTTGTTTAAAATCTGGATTATTTACAGCATCTAACATATTTTACAAACAAACCAATGGTGGTACGATTGGTCCTCCGTTATCGCCGAATATAGCAGATATAAAAATGGAAATTTTTCTTGACACAATGACCTGTTGTTAAATGTCTCTGAAGATAAAATCAAGTGAAGATTCACACGCAACTCGAGTTAAAATCGAAAAATATAGTTCATGAAAGAATATGAAGAGCTTCATCTTATGTCTACACTAATATCAAGCGGTACAATTCGTGGACAACATTCATTATATTATCTGCCACAGCCCCCAATTGTCAAATTAAGTAGCATGACCACCAAGGTTCGCAACGTATTCGACGGTTCATGCAAGACCAGTTCAGGCTTGTCTTTCAGCCGACATCGAAAAGATGTATCGTCAGATACTTATATCTGAATCAGAAAGACCATACCAACAGAACAGCTAAATTCGGTATGTCTACAGTACTTAAACGAGTTTCCAGAAGCAACCAAGGCAATAATAAATGACTTCTACATCGATGATTTGTTGTCAGGACCAGATACTATACACGATCTAAACAGAAGCCGCAAATGACTCAAATTTTAAATTCCACTGGATTTCATCTTCGAAAATGGGCATATAATTCAGAGTTAGTAGGCTGTATGTGTACAAATTTACAGAAATTTATAACATTGGGCGCTTTCAGATCCGCAAACTGTTGGCATCATGTTTAGTGAAATCATTGCTAATTTGATTTGAATTACTAATAAAGTTCTTAAATTTCATAGCGTTGGCCGTGATTTTACTCAACATGTTGCCAACTGTTTGGTGCTCTGAAAGCGCCCAGTGAATGCTCTTTAAAATTATTTGGAGTTAGATGGGTTCCCAAACACGATGCCTTTACCTTCGATGCAGTAAACTTTAATGACGTTCCGGTCACTAAAAGAATGTTTTTATCTGATGCAACAAGAATATCCAATTAACTGGGATTGCTTGCTAAAAGTGTGATAATTTCACATACAATATTTCAATATTTGAAGAACTATGGATGTTGCCTTGGTGGTTTGGCATCTATTGGAGGGAGGTGGGGGGGGGAAGTTTAGTAGAATCATCTACAAGCTAGGTAACCTTCCAGTAGGGTGCGCATCACGTGCGGGATTAGGCAGCTGCGTGATGGTTGCAATTGTGTAAGGGGTAACTCGTGGCAACCACTGGTGACCGTGGCTTACTGGCACATTTGGGCCAGTTAATCAGTCCAAAGTATGCGGACTAAAGCTAGGTGACTTACAGGCGACTTTCCATTCCCAGCAACTCGATAGTGAATCGGTTATCTTTAATGATTTTAATGAATATTATAGTTTAAGTAGTACCCGAATTAATTTTGGTTTATCTAATTTAATTGATGATAGAACTGACATTAAAGAAAAAGCCATTAGTGATTTAGTCTCTATTAAAAATAATTATCATAGTGAATCCCAAAAAAAATGACTGAATTTGACCTGTATATCGCTATTAAATTGATTCCCGATTATAATGTAGCGCAGAAAATTTACATAAATTCTTTCGTTGTTGTGAAATGTTTAATTCTAATTTAAAGGGTGACCGCATAAACGACAGTTCATGCTTTTTATTCCCGCTAAGTTAACGGGAAAAGCTTACGATCTAGTCCATTATAAAACATTTGTCTCGTGGGCTAATTTAAAAAAAGCTCTTTAATATAAATTTGGTGAAATTCGTGCTTTAGAAAACATGGAACTTGTTTCAATATATCAATTGAAAAATGAGGAGTACGAACGTATGCTGTAAGAGTTGAAAGCCTATTATCTTAATTAAACGAGTCTTGTGTTGAATGGCAAGGTGCTGAAACTGCCGAATTAATTGAAAGTCTCAATTTAAAAACAGCGATAAAAGCATTTCAAGAAGGTTTGCGTGAATCACTTAAATTAATCGTGAAAAGGTGCAGATTTCAAAAGCTTTAAGATGCAATTTCCAAAGCATTCGAAGAAGAAATATCCACTAAAAATAACAAACCAGCTTTACGGTCACCAATGCAGCAACCTAATTTATCACCAAAATGTTTAAATTGAGGTAATTTGGGTCATATTATGCGAAATTTTCTTTTCCCTGTAAAACCAAACTATGGAAATTCAAATTCGAATTTCGCTAATCAAATGAGTCGAAGACACATCAAAAATTTTCAATTACTGTGTTCATATTGAAAACGAATTGGTCGCCATGTTAACCAGTGGTTCAAGAAAAAATAAGTGATCAAAAATCCAATCAAACAAATCAAATACTTACAATTCCGGATTCAACTGTTTCGGAAAACTCACCGACTTTGTGAATACAAATGAATATTCAGTTGTGATCAACAACTCAGATTTAATCGTTGAAAATTTGTCGGATTATGATTTGTTTCATTTAACATCTTTGGACGAGAATATTGATGATTGATTAAAGTTACTTTTCTCACAATTAAATTTATCTGACTTAAGTAAACAAGAATTATCATCGATTGCTCCGTTATGTAGAAAATTTAATGACATATTTTACCTAGAAGGAGATATTTTACCTATTACTAATACGGTTATTCATGCAATTCCATTAAAATCAGATGTAAACCCGCATTACCAAACACCATATTGTATTCCTGAAAATCTGAAACAATAAAGACAGAAATTCACAAGCAAGTTCAAGAAATACTACAGACTGATATCATTGAAGAAAGTGATAGCCGTGAAACTTTCTATTATTGGCGGTACCAAAAAAATGCCGGGACGGAACGAAAAGATGGCGGGTTGTGGTGGACTTTAGGCGTCAAAATGATTTGACACTTGATCGCGTGTTTCCTTTACCTAAAATTAGTGACATTTTGGATCACTTTGGTCGTGTTGTTTATTTTAGTACCCTTGATTTATCAAATGATTTCCACCAAGTGATTCTTATATTATCATATTATATGGTCACTATAATTTTAAACGAATGCCATTTGGTTTTAAACGTGCACCAGCGACGTTTCCGTATATGATGAATAAAGATTTTAGCGGATTAAACGGATTGAAGTGTTTCGTGTATATGGACGATATTGTTATTTATGGCAAAACAATGCTTGCCTTGGAGCATAATCAGAAATTAGAAGACGTGTTCAATTGCCTCCGAAAAAACTCTTTGAAATTAAATTTCCAAAAATGTCAATTCTTCAAAAACGAAATTGTATACTTGGAACCTATTGTTAATCAGAACGGAGTTTTTCCTGATCCTGCGAAATTACAAGCTATCGATGAATATCCTATACCCAAAAATTGTACGGAAATTAAATCTTTTCTTGGCCTCGTATGGGATATTGTAGAAAATGTATAAAACATTTTGCAGCCATAGCCAAACCTCTTACTAATTTATTAAAAAAGGTTATAGTATTTAATTGGAACGCATTCTGTCATGAATCGTACAAATCACTTAAATCGTTTATAGTTCAAAAACCTATTTTAAAATATCCAGATTTTGCAAAGATATTTACAATAACCTGTGATGCTAGTAACTTTGCTTAAGTTGCCGTATTATCACAAAAGTAGGTCGGAATGAGTCAAAATTACCAAACCGTGGACAAGGAACTACCTGTCATCTTTTGGGCTATTCAAAATTTTCCTTTTTACGTTTATGGTTGAAAATTCATCGTCATTACAGACCATAAACCACTAACTTCGTTAAAAATAAACAACGATACGTCATCTCGAGTCTTACGATGGAAACTTAAGCTATAACTTTGAAATTAAATATAAACCGGGAGCTTTACATACAAATGCAGATGCTTTAAGCAGACTAAAAACAATTAAAGATAACGACAAGAATATATCAGATTCAAATCTTTCTAATAATCATATGTTTGATAATTTGTTATTTGAAAAGAACTAATTAAATTGTTTTGATAAAAATGAATTTTCTGATATCAATGTTTCAAGACACAAAAATTTAATTGATAGACAATTCTTTCAAAAGAATCCGTCAAATTGTGCTTTCGAGCCTCTTGAATATAATAATTCTGATCTTGATTTAAATCATGATTCAATCAATGTATTAACGCGATCTCAAACTATAAGTTAGCTTTAAATCCAAAATTTTTCTCATACATTAGAAAGTCTAGATGAGAATATTAATAATGAATCTGATGAAACATCCAATAACTTAATTGAAATAAATAATTCCGAAATTGAATCTATTAAAAGAATGCCATAATGGCCATCAAGGTATTAGTCGAACCTTTAATCGGATGAAACCATATTATTATTTCCCAAAAATGTATTCAAAAATTGAAAAATGGAATCGAAATCTTGCATTACAAAATCTTGCAAGTACAAAATCTTGCATTTTTTAAAAATCATGCAAATCAAAATCTTGCCAACCTAAAATCTTGCAGTTACAAAATCTTGCAAGTAGGTACAAAATCTTGCAAATACAAAATCTTGCAAATACAATATCTTACATTGAAAAAATGTTGCAGTTTTAGTATCTGTACCTGTCTGTAGTATCTAACATAATATTTATTGCGTATTCATAAAAGTTCAATATAATTAAAAAAAATAAAATAAAAAAAATTGTGATCCATTTTCCAGAATATATCAACATAATATTCTATTTGTAACATCACTTTCGATTCGAATTCGATAAATTTTATGTCTCATATTTCAAGAATAAAATTGTACTCTATTTCGCTTTTTGATTACGCTTTTTTTATTGCGATTTCTTTTTGTTGCATACTTTTCTTTTTTTTGAAATCGATAAAGTATCACTAAACAAAAATTTAAGTGATAACTTATCATGAGTACAAGTAGAAATAGAATGTTCTTGTATTCGAGTAAGCTGAGATAGCAAGAAAAAAAGCGTAATTGAAAAACGAAATAGAGTACAATTTTATTCTTGAAACATGAGACATAAAATCTATCGAATTCGAATCGAACGTGATGTTACAACATCCCACCCCGACATTTGATTTTTGATATCTCAAGCAAAATTCTACTGTATAATTATCATTATACAGTAGAATTTTGTCAATGCGATTTGTTATCTTGCATAACAATTTCCCGTACATTTATAGAATCGAGCGCGCGATTGTAATGCAAGATTTTGTAATGCAAGATTTTGTACTTGCAAGATTTTGTAATGCAAGATTTTGTAATGCAACATTTTGTAATGCAAGATTAAGGGGCTAACCATTGAAAAATATATCCAAAAATATAAGGTTAGTCCATCAACAAAAATCCCCATGGAAATCACCACAAGTTCTAACGAACCATTTGAAAAAGTTTTCATGGATATCATTGTACCAATATCGCCAAGTTTTAATAATAACAAATATATTATATTAACTATTGAGAACGATTTATCGAAATATTCCCTGGCAATTCCAATTCAAAGTCAAGAAGCTGAAACTGTCGCTAGCGGTTTCATAAAAAAATTTTGGGTGCATTTATGATGCCTAAAATCATTTTAACTGATCAGGGATCAGATTTTCTCAAAAAATTAAAAAAATTAAGTCAACTGCTTTCCATCCACAAACTAATAGAGTATATAAGACATTTTGTCAGTACTGATTCATTAGATTGGGATATATTTAGCTACCGCATTGCATGTTTTGTTTTAATATGATTCCACACACATCTACGAAATGTATGCGCCTTACGAATTAATATTCGGGCGGAAACCTAACATTCCATCATTTTTTTTTTTAAATGAACCTAATCTTGTTTCCTTCTATGATGATGTTCTTTCAGATTAAACACATAAAATTCAGACATCATACAAAATAGCACGAGAACACAATATACAAGCAAAAGAAAAATCAAAAATTTTTTACGATCGCAATGCTTCTGATATGCAATTCCACCCAGGCGATAAAGTATGGTTAAAAAAAGCACTTATCTAAGCACTAACACAATGACCCCAGGTAGTATGTATCGCATACCGGCCGGCAGTATTATCAGGTTCTTTAAGAGCTTGAATATTGACTGGACGAATAATCAAGCAGGGTCCAAGCACAAAAGTTCTTTTAGGTCACAGTGCAAGGTGGCTGAATGCCCACATGGCCCTTCAACAATATTAATAATAATAGTGGATGTTGAATCTTAGATAGGTCGACATATTGCCGACAGAAATTCAATCCAGATGGGCAACATTTCACAGAGTTTCATGAATTCGGGGGGTGATGGCATTGAAATCCATGGGCTCTATGATGCTAGCAGAGTAGCTTATGGTATACAGTCGTATACGCAAGGCCCGTAGAATTTCACGGGAAGGTTGTAATGAACATCATAACAGCAAAAACCAAAATTGCACAAATAAAGGCGATAATGATACCGAAACTGAAACTATGTGCTGCTCTATTACTGTCAAAACTACTCAAATCAGTATCATCTGCAGCTAATCTTTCACTACCAGAAATGAAAGACTGGTCAGATTCATTGGTAGTATTGGCATATCTCAATGCACATCTATCAAAATAGAAGTTTTTTTCGCAAATAAAGTTTCCAAAATTCTCTCTGTTTGTCCGAGGAATATATGGGGTCATGCCAAACCGTAAGAGAATCCTGCAGATCTAGCTTTCAGTGGAGTTTGTCAAGCAAAATTATTACACAACGATTTATGATCCGTCATGGCTTAGATCTACTAATTCAACTTCGAAAGAGCAGAACAATCTGTTTACATAACATACCTACGTACATATTTGCTAAATATTTTGACAAAGGAAGAAAAAATGCGCGATGACCAGTATTCCAGAATCATTCATCGCAGAAAATATGGTCATTAAAAGTATATGGGATGAAATTCAAATTATTATAATAGGATTCAAACAAAAATATTAACAGGAATATTTACATAAATGCTGTAACAATGTCAAAAATGGACGAACATATACATAGCTAAAAACATGCAACCCGGCAATTTGGTAATTTTAAAGGATGAAAATAGTGCTACATGCAATTAGCCCTTAGGAAGAATTATTGTGGTCCCACCTGGTGCAGACGGTCTTATTCGAGTAGTCACTATGAAAACGACGAACTCAACATTCCAGCAACCATTTACAATGTCAGTGAAATCTTAATCTCATATATGCTATTTTGGCACTTCAACACAAACAAAATGTCAACATTGACGAGATGTTAAAATATACAGCCCTTAACGACTTTTGTGAACTTTTAATATTTTTAGAAAAGTCGCATATACAATTCCTACATTTTGAGAAATATTTAAATAAAGTCGACTGGCTTAAAGTTTTATTTTACAAAAATTACAAATTTTGCAGAATTTGAAACTTTCGGCAATTCCTACATTCCTATTTGGTATCGGAAAATTTTACACAACACATTTAAATAAATTGTAATCTTTGGATATTTTTAATTATTTTTTTTAGAAGTTTTCAAAACTAGTTTTTAGAATTTATTATGACTTTTTTTTTAGCACTATACATAAAATCATCAAGATCGGATTTCATTTGATCCTTGCATCATTGCCAATATCGTCCGCCCCTTTATAACAAGTACGGATAAATCTGGGATACGCATTAAAATACCAAATTCAATTAAACTTGATTTTCATCTTTTTCTTTTTGGTATTTCTCTTTATGTATAATAATAACAATCATGATAAAAAAAAAAATTGTTATTTAAGTAACTAACACGATCAAATTAAATTTTGTTCCATAATTTTCAATTATCTCATAAAAATTTCTTATCACTATTTTCATATCTCGATTTAATTTTTATGTTTTTGTTACATCCACAGTTCCTCTTTCCTTTAGATTTTTCATATGCCTGTTTATGAATGTGTTTCCCATTATAAAACATTTTAGTTCCAGATTATTTAAGTTAAGGCTGCGATTTTATTTAGGTAACCAGCACATTATTATTGTTTTTAAGTAGCTACTTAACAATTTACGTGACATTCGTATCAAAAAAAAAAAATTCGGTCTGTTTATAAAAATTGTGTATGACGAACATACATTTTTTTATGTTTTTTTACGACCAAATGAATATTTTAGGGCCTAATTATTTATTTATAAACTTATTTTGGAGTATGTACTATAGTAGAGTGGTATAATTAAAATTTAGACGCCTTCTATCTAAAATTTAATGTATATAAACTAAATCTATTGACAAAATACTATATAATAGGATATTTTATTTTATGAATTCAATATTAGCCCAAATAAACAATTTGTGGTTTATGTTTAACAAAAAAAAAATGTGTACACATAGGAAATTACTGTGAGAAATAATGGTATGTGCATCGAATGGTAATTTATATTTACAAAATCTACTCGTATGTTGTTGGTAAAATACAAAAAAAACTCTCTAAAATACCACTGTTTCAAATTAAAAAGGAGGGTAATTTACCCATGCTACATCAAAAGGTTAGTTCTCTGAATGTGACACCCTTTTTCAGTCATGCATATTATCGTTATGATTATTATGATTATTATTATTATCATTATTATATTATTGTACCGATTATTGCTATTTAAAACCTAAAAGTAAGTCCTTTTGTATTATGGTTCCCTTCCTTTCGAACTTAAATGGAAAAACTTAAAAATTGTAATGGCTGAGTTGAAATAAATCAAATCGGAAGACAACAATGGAATAAGATATGTAGAACAAAAACATTTGAAATAACCATCCCTTATTTCGTTCAACCATTTTTAATGTCTTAATTTTTTATCCCTATATATATATACAAAGTACATAATAAATCAAAAGATATTCCGATTCTACATACAATTTTTACCTTGGAAATAATTTTTTTTTTGCGTAATCTTAGAATACTGTATAACCATATTTTTTGTTGGTATTTGAGGCCGATGTTTTAAATTAGGGTTGAAAAGAAAATGGAATTTTTGATTTATTTTATATATGTACGTTGAATTTTACCTTTGACTTAAAGAATATTTTTTTTGTTGTTGTACAAAAGATCAAGGACACAAAGGTAATGAATATATGGCGCGATTATTTATCGTTAAAACTTAAAACATTGTGTACACATAAATACGAGTATACGTACGTAAAATGGTTTGGTGATGTGGTGTAAGGATTTTATCATATAATTGTCGTATATTGTCATGGATTATTTCATATCATCATCGTTCTGGTAAAATTTTGTGATTTCCATTTCTGGTTTTGTTGTGGAAATGACGAGATATGTACGTTCATATACATACATTCACTTTTGTTTATTTAGATTTGTATAAATTGTGTTGTATAATGAAATCATAATAATTTCTCATGGATATGGTATTATTTCCACTTGAGAATTTAATCTCTGGCAACTTTTTATAAATTAATTAAATTTTGTTTGTTTGACTTAATGGTGTGGAAGATTTTTATATATTTTTCAATTTATATCTGAGAGGGTTGAATTTTCGGAGTGTGTATATAAGTGTACGTATAAAAGGAATAAAATGTTCTGAGTTATGACGGCATTGTTAGGATATTTTAATCTGAGCTGATTACGTATAGATAAAGTCTTTTAGCGTACAGTGAAGGAACCCGGAAAATTTTAAACAAAAATAATGGTACGTAATTATAAACAATGTTTGCTTGTATGTATATGAGTGCACTCATAGCAGATCGCTCAGTATCCTTACGCAGGGTTCCAAATAATCCTATAGCTCAGTAATTTAAGGTAAGTAACATATTTTTCGTAATATTTAAAACATTTGACACAGAAATTGAAAAAGTAGCAAACACTAGTTGCATTGTATCCAACAATTACTATAATTTGAAAATCTTTTAAAATAAATATTTTAATTCTGAAAAAGAATCTAAAAGTACAGTCATCGAACCATATTTTAAGTCCAAAGAAAAAGTACTTTTAGACCAGAAGTCCGCGAATCGTAAAAAGTGGGGCAAGTGATTCGCAGACTTCTGGTCTAAAGCAATTTATTAAAAACCATTTACCTAAAAACAATTCATCTAAAAACAATTTATCTAAAATAATTTACCTAAAACAATTCAACTACGGAAACACCTTGAGTGCGATTATGTATCTCTCGTATTACGAGTTGCGAGTTTCGAAAACTCAAAATAATGTTGACAAATTTTCTTTAAAAAGAATTTTTTAATCATTATTTACGAATTGTCTATCGTACTTCAAAAGTTAAATAACAACAACAAGTCGCAATTACGAGAACTCGTAATGTTTATAAGGGAGCCGTTTAAATGGCAAACGACATTTGACAAAGTTACGTTTCATCAAACTACCTTTGGCAAATTTGCATATTTGGCAAATATCATTTGACAAAACAAATTGAATGGCAAATGTATGTTTGATCAAAAAAATTATTATAAATTTGACAGGTACGATGTAAATGGAATTGATTTTGGATATAATTTTCGAATATAACTAGCCTATAACCTAGCTGTTTCTTAATCTATTGTGATTAAATTTAACAGGTACGGTGGAATAGGATTGTTAAATGATTTTTGGGTGCATTTTTAGAATATCGCAAATTAGTCTGTAACTTGGCCATTTCTTTCGGGATTATGATACATTTTGACACGTACGGTGGAAATGGGATTGCTAAATGATTTTTAGATGAAGTTTTTGAATATGGCCAATTAGCTTGTAACTTGGCTATTTCTTTACCGATTATGATGAAATTCGACAGGTATGATGGAAATGGGATGCTTAAATGATTTTTGGATAGACTATCGGAATATGGCCAATTATTAGCCTGTAACTTGGCTATTTCTGAACTGATTGTGGTGGAATTTGGCAGATTAATACATTATTTGGCAGATTCGGAAATCAATACAAATATTTTTGCTTAAAAACGGAGATTTAGAATTATCTGGAAAATAGAGATTTATTAGGAAAATTAGAATGGAAATCTCCATTTTCCAGAATATTTCAAAATGAAATTCTGGAAAAGGAAGATTGAAACTTTGAACTCATTTTGAAGCAAAAATATTTTTATTAATTCAGGCGCGGCACGCGAAAATTTTGTTGGACCCCGCACAAATCTTATGGAAATTGAGTCCCGGTCAAATTCGCTGAATTTTTGATATGTGATAGAGTTCATCATACTGGTCAATTGTCTCAATGGCCACAAAGCTCAAAAATGGATAGTTTGGCCGGTGCAGAGCTTTAAAGCTCCGAGTATCCTCCACGGATTTATGTATATGCGCAGTGTGTATTGACTTTTGAAATAGCCTATTTCATTTTTTTTATTATATAGGTTTATATTTTTGAGGTTGCTGAATTCAGATCTGTTGTTAGATTTTCAAAATTGACAGTTGGCAGCTGTCAAATAGCTGTCAATGTGCTATAATAAAGCCAAAAACTTGTTTTTTTATGTTTTATCTTTCTTTTTTTTTACTTCGATAAGTTCAAAGATGATATCAAATCAATAACAATGACTATCGGCAGCTATCATTTAGCTGTCAACAATTCTTCAAAGTCCGGTAATAAAGTCAAAAAATTATTTTTTGTTTATAACTTCAAGTTTTTTAGATAAGTGAATATAAATATGATATAAAATTATGTAGTCATCAGCTTACAGCTGTCAACAAGCTGTCAAAAACCACAGTATGCATGCAACGTGAGCACATGTGCCAAGGGTTTTGGCACCTGATTTACACAAACAGTAATGCCCATTTATTAATGGCTGGATATCGACAGGTTCATTATCGTTATCCTCAGCAGCTGGCTTATATGATATCCAAAGTTGATATATAGTTAAGCCCCGATGACGCGAATATACTCTTACTCTCATTAAACCAGGAATGGGGATTCGATCTTCATCTCTTAACATATCCAGTTAAAATTCGTCATCATTATCTCCATCCCTTTCTAGTTTATCCTGAATGTAGGATGGTGCCAATCCTAATTGATATGTACCTGTTGTAATATCTTTTAAGTAATCTAGGTCTAAAATCGGAAAATCATTCAATTGATTAGCATATAAACGTACCCACCTTTCAGCATTTCTTGTATGAAGATTTTCTACTTCGACCAAAGCTTGGACTATGTTTGGTCCTTAAGCCTTTGCTAAAAATTGATGAGCTAAAGCATCATCAGCGCCTTCCATCTGAAGTAGAGGGTGATATCTATTAATGAATGCAGCAGCTATTTTATAAAAATCTCCTAAATTCGGAACATGTTGAATTTGAATTCTTTCATCAAGGAAATTAAAAATTGATTTTATATGGCCATTTCTAGCCTCAATTGCCCATCTTATCTTAGTAATTAATCTCGAGTCATTTGCTTGTTCTGTAGATAATTGCCTTTGGTCTCGTTCCAGAAGTGCAGGCATTTTCCAAGTAATACCCAATTGATTTAATAGAATAGATAAATAGAATATTGATTTAATAGAATAATTCTATCTAATAAAAGTATGTCTCCTTCTTGAAACTAGGCATGCATCCTTTCCATATCGTTCTCAAATTCATTACGCAACATTGCTGCGTCATTATTTCTAGAGTTCGAAAAATATGGGCCTTGTACTTCTAGGATATATCCATCTGGAGCAACTATAAGTGCTGGTTTTACCAAATGTCGCCCTTTATGACGGCAAAAACTTTGTCGAAGAGCTCGAAAATTAGTACTTTTTGGTATGTAACTGTAGGTCCCATCTATTATAGATATTACTCGCGGTATGTGGGGTTCAGGGTTATATAGTATGTTGGAAAATTCTGTAACATGTCTTTCGATGTACTGTTCACGCGTGATAGCATTAAATCCTTAATTAGAGGGCACAAAGCGTTGCATGAGTGATTGTCTAACAGTAGCAATTTTTAAACATACTGATTGTCTTGTAGGATATTGAAACATAACAGCGAGAAACTCATCTGAGAGCCCTTGACGCATTTTACTTAAAAAAAGTAGTACATCTTTTTATTTAACATATCTATATCCACCTTGACATGGTACTCTATCAGAAAATGTCATTAAATCTTGAAATTGAAGCTTCGTAATAGAAAAAATGTTTTAAATTCTTCGTCTGAAAAATCGTTTTCATCAGTAAAACGTGAAAAGCTATTGGCGACCGTACGGAGGCTTTCTAAGAAAGTTTGTAACAAGGGCCCTCGAATGAAATATGGCCTATTAATAAATCTTAGACCATTTAGTAATGGATGCAAAATGTACCCGTTGTCATAGTGATGTCTACATGATTTTACACTTTCTGGTATAAAGATATTTTTTTTAATAAACACATAAGCTTTGCATTCATTTGATAATCTATTTAAATTACCAACTGCATTACAAATAACACAAGAACTACTTCTAGTTTGCGTTAAAATATTAATTCTTAAACAAGTTGGATCGAGTTCTATCAGGTGTATTTCATTCGAAATTGATTGATAACAGTCAACACACATCCTGGTATCAGGATTTACTTCTAAAGGGGGCAAATTATTTGTTTCGCTCCTATGGATGGCGATTTCTCGTTTATGAGCATTTTCATCTCTATCTATTCGAGTCATAGTACGTGGGATGTATCGCCTATCACATACGTAACAAGAAATAATATTTCTGAACGCCATTATGTTAATTGTTGGTGAATTGTGCGTATATAAAAATGTGTGATAAATGTGTAGATGATTGTGAATTGAAATAAATAAATGTGCGTATTTATAAAATGTGTCTGTGTGTGTATGTGTGTGTGTGTGTTCTAGTGTGTGTACCCGTGTGTATTTAAGTTTGAGTAAAAATGTATGTGTATATTTTAGTAAATAAAACGTCTAAGTAAAAGTTTGTAATGTTAGTTACAATAAGAACTTTTTTTTTAGTTCTGAAAAGAACTGTTTTGAATATTTTTTTTAAACAACTGTGTAAGTAAATTATTGATAATTAATATCAGCATGCGTAGTTAAAAAAACTTTCCAAAAAATTTTTATAATTACGTGATCTCCAAAGGTACATGTATAGCCACAAAAATGAATTTCGCTTGCGAGAAATATTCTTTTTTATATTTCATGGTGTAAAAAAGTTATTTAACCCTTTCAGGGACACATTTTCTGTCAAGGGATATCGCGGTTTTCTCAATGGTATTTTATGTTTTCGGGGTTGCTGATTCCTAATATGATGTCAAAAATGACGTTTGACAGCTGGCAGCTGTCAAACCAACTGTCAAGTGGCTCAGTATACAATTGACGCTTGAAAATTCTTATTTATTACATACTATAGAGGACCTTGATATAGAGTAAGCTGTCACAAGTGCAATTTGGCAGTTTACAGCCGCCAACTCATAAATTCACAGGTGTTTTTGTAGGTGTTGACAGTCGCTGATCATGGATTTATTGTTAAAAATCCGTTGTGAAAAATTGCCGAAATAGACTTCTGATATGGAATTTGTCGTCAGACGTGCCAAATTGTGTAATAAATGTGTTTTTTTCGATCATTCGGATTATATTGAGTCATTTGGCACCCGATTTGACACCTGACAGCTGTCAAAATGCACTTTTGGCCACCAGCATCGTGATCAGCAATCTTCAAAACATCGGTACACGTACTAAAATCATATAATAATGTACCAGATTTCGAGTGGACGATTTTTTTCCGAAAAAAAGCAGGTTTTTCACTTTCAATTGTTTATAATTAAATAACAATAAACAATTACGTGAAAAAATCACTAGGACTAATTTCAGGAACCTCTTAGCGACATGAAATACCCATAGTCAACCATCCAAAGTCCGAATTGTAGCAGATACGGGGGTAACAAGCAAAAAATCTAGCCGGTACAAATATGTACCGGTGCCCCGGAAAGGGTTAATGAGAAAGAAAGTGTATATCTATTTTTCAATATGAACAAGTTAATAACATAATAAACCGACCGTTATCTATATATTATTATTTGCATGTGGCAACATTCGAGGATATTCTCGGCTTACAGCTGTCACCTATCAATCAACTAACTGTTAAAACCGAGTTGTGTAAACACAATTGACGGGCATGGCACATGTTTACGGATAACCAATAACCAAGTTTATTAAAAAGTATTATTCTAAGTCCCTAAAGCCGAATTATCCTAAGTCCCTTTAACGAAATTATTTTAAGTCCCTAAATCGAAATTCTTCTAAGTTCCGTTTCACCCCCCCCCCCTCCTAAAACTGACCATTTTCACCCCCTCATAAGTGGAGGCCTTCGCGAAGTACCCCCTCTTTATGAACATGTTCCATGTTAAAAGTTACTTTTTAAAAAACTTTAAGTTGCTTAGATCATTGAGTTCAAAAGTGATGTCATAAACTTATATCATGTTTGATTTCTTATCCACAAAGTTAAGCACAAAAAATAAGTTATTTGCTCTATTATTGCATTTTGACAGTTAGTTGACAGCTGTAAGCTGATGACTACATAATTTTATATCATATTTATATTCACTTATCTAAAAAACTTGAAGTTATAAACAAAAAATAATTTTTTGACTTTATTACCGGACTTTGAAGAATTGTTGACAGCTAAATGACAGCTGCCGATAGTCATTGTTATTGATTTGATAATATCATCTTTGAACTTATCGAAGTAAAAAAAAAGAAAGATAAAACATAAAAAAACAATTTTTTGGCTTTATTATAGCACATTGACAGCTATTTGACAGCTGCCAACTGTCAATTTTGAAAATCTAACAACAGATCTGAATTCAGCAACCTCAAAAATATAAACCTATATAATAAAAAAAATGAAATAGGCTATTTCAAAAGTCAATACACACTGCGCATATACATAAATCCGTGGAGGATACTCGGAGCTTTAAAGCTCTGTACCGGCCAAACTATCCATTTTTGAGCTTTGTGGCCATTGAGACAATTGACCAGTATGATGAACTCTATCACATATCAAAAATTCAGCGAATTTGACCGGGACCCAATTTCCATAAGATTTGTGCGGGGTCCTTTTAGAGTAATCACTTTTTGGCAAATTATTCTTCAGGAATTATGAGGTATTTTGATCGCGAGATCAAAATGCCTCATAATTCCTGAAGAATAATTTGCCAAAAAGAAATTTGCCAAACAAATATTTGACATAGGTGAATTTGTCATTCATAGGGTAAGGCGGGGCAAAATGATACATGGGGCAAAATAATACATTTACTCGAAAACATTTTATTATACTTTGAAAATTAATGTTATTCGATTTAGCTTTTCTCCAGCAGATGAAACCAGCGAACTGCGATAATTTCTTTAACGAACAAGTGCCGCTAACTTCGCTGTAAATACGATTTATTGCAGTTTTAAAACGGTACTATACAAAACGTATACCAATTTTCTACCGAAAAAAAAAATTCGAAAAATATTATTTAAAAGACAAACGGTTTATAGTGTATTGGTTTTGTTGTTCTGTGGTTAATTTTTTGGAAAAAGTCAGTAAATTTTGAAATTCGGTGAAGGTTTATAGCGAAAATTATTGTATTTATCAAAAAACTAAATACAACGTGTAAATGTTCAACGGGGCAAAATGATACACAATTAAATTGGTAATAAAATGGATGAAACCGGGACGCAAAATGTTAATAGATCTGCTTAAGTACTCACCCTGAAAGGAAGACGGTCAGTTTCTGCTGTTACAAGCAGAGAAAGAGGCAAAACAGTAACAGTAGTTTGTTGTGCTAATGCCGCTGACCAACAGGTTCCACCATTCATGATATATCCTCGTAAAAATATACAGGCTTCGCTTACGGACGATGATCCTGCTGGAACACAACAGTGTGTATCCAATAACGGTTGGATTACCGATAACATATTTCTAGAATTCCTTAAACATTTTGTTAAAAATGTCCAGCAATCGACTTCTCGAGGGTTTAAATGCAATAATTGCGTATAAATTAAGTGGATTATATTACCCCATTGCTTGTATCCCCAGCACTGGGGCAAAATGATACAGAGGTAATACTTTTTAATTTTCATTATATTTTATTCATTTATTTAAAGTACAGTGTTGCTTGAATTTGAATTGAAAAGAAAAATAATTGAATTATGTGAATATTTGTCTTTCGTTTATTTTACTAATAAAGAGTATTGGAGAATATCTATTTTTTATGTATCATTTTGCCCCGCTCTACCTTCTTTGCCAAAGAAATGTTTGCCAAACGTGTTTTTTGCTAAAAGTAATTTGATCAAGCTTTCATTTGCGAAACGTTTTTTTGCTAAAAGACGAATACCCGTTTACACATAAAAACTCGAAACTCGTAAGTAATGTTTACATAATCGCACCCCTTAATTAAAATCAATTTTTGCAAAAACAATTCATCTTAGAACGATTCGTCTAATTGCGCTAAATTTTTAAATTTTAAGTTCTTAACAGAGTTTTTTATTTTATTATTTCCTTTTTAATTACAGTGTAGTCTAAGACTAATAAGCAATTTTATTCTAACTTAAATTACTACATTTTACTGAAATTTAAGGGTTCATCCATCGATGTACTCCTTAGTTTTTTTTTTTTTATTTGATCACGCTTTTGTTGTGCGCTAGTTAAAGATTTATTTTAACTGATTTTACACTAACTCAGAAGGCTTTACTCTGTTGAGCCTTCTAACTAAATCTGTATTATCAAGTAACCTTTGTTCATGACTTCTAGCAAATTTCGTAATTTCGGCTTTGATGGATTCTATGCTCAGGACTTTGTGGATGTTGCTATTTCTGACAAACCATTGTGTGTTGACGATGTTTCTTAGCATTTTATTTTGGAATCGTTGGATAATATCCATGTTGCTCTGCTTTGTACATCCCCACAGCTGTATACCATAAGTCCAAACAGGCTTCAATATTTGCTTATAAAGCAGAAGCTTACTAGGGATTGATAGATGAGAGTTTCTTCATAGTAACCAATCCATTTTATTGTATTTTAATCCCGACGAGTTGGACGTCTTTTCTTTTTAACATGAGCTTTCCAGCGAAGATTCGCGTCTCATGTTATACCAAGATATTTGGCAGTGTTTGCATGTGGAATTTCTTGATTATTTAGATATGCTGGTTTGTGTACTAATATCTTGTTCGTAAAGTCGACATGTACCTCTTGCTCTTCTAATATCTTCTCAATAATATTGTTTATTCTATGCACTTGATTAATAGTTGAGTGCTCACTGCGAAAACCAAATTGGTGATTCGGAATTAGAGTTTAGACATTATCGGCAGCAACGCATTTAGATATGATGTTATTAGATTTTCCTGGTTTGGGAATCATGATAACCTCAGCCACTTTCCAAAATTTTGGGACATATTTTAACCTGAATCCAGCGTTTATAATATTAGTTAACTTTACCGTAGCTTTTATCGGTAGCTGCTTTATTATTTCTCCGGTAATCCGATCAAACCATGGTGCTTTCTTTAAGTTTAAATTGTTTTTAATTTCGTTTGCTACTTCAGTAGGCGATGCAGGTGTGACATCTTCGAGAACTTGTATTATGTTTTCATCCAGTGTTTCTCGTAATTGAAATTCATGAGGTTGAAATATATATTGAAGATGATAAGCAAATCCTTCAGTTTTTTCTTTGTTTTTCCTTGCGCATGTTCCATCCATTTTCCAGATAGGATGAATCGGCATTATTGGCCTTTTCAGAGTTTTAGTTGCTTTTCAGAGCGAATAATCCGTATTACTGTTATCAAATTACTAAGTAGAAATTAACTGACTAATTTTTTAATTTCTGAATTTCTCTTGTTAATTGTTGAGTAAGACTGGTTAGTCTTTTTTTGTCTTGTGAAGCTCTAGTTAGGTGCCACTTTTTTCTGGATTTGCGTTTATCCCTAAGGGAATTTCTAACTTTTATTGGATAGTTATTTCCTTTTAGCCTTGATTTGATTTCTGAAGTACTTTCCCATGCTGATTGTTGAATATCCGTAATGAACTTTTCCACATATGTCCAGTGGATCCATAGTTTTTAAAGGAACTTTCAAATGTATTCTTTATTCAAGGTGTACTTTAAAACTTTACCAGTTCGTATATTTGTTGGTTAATACTAGATTATTCCCTTTTTGGATGATATACTCGCTTAGAATTAGGACTATTGGAGAATGATCTGAGCTTATATTTTGGCTTTCCTCGCTTTTCATAAAATTATTAGAAATATTTTTGGTTATAAAAAAATCGATCAGGTTAGGTATTTTTCCTGGATCAGTTGGCCAATATGTTGGTTTTCCTGTTGAAATGGATTCAAATCCATTTTGTTTAATGGCAATCAGTCATTCTGTTCCTTTAGTTGTTTGTAGTTAATCTAGAATCCCAGTGAGTATTCGTCGCATTGAAGTCACCACCTATTATGAACCTTTTTCCCAGATGCTTGAAGAACTCTGAGTATTGTTTGTTTTTAATAGAATGTCTTGGTGGACAGTACAATCCTACGACAACAACAGGAAAGTTATTGGTTTCTATATAAACCACTGTGGCCTGAATTTCTTCTTTTTCTTACTCTCCTCCTTTAAAAAGATGGATATTTTTCTATATGATGATAGCACTTCCTCCTTAGCTGAATTATCTGGATGAATAGTGTGATATATGCGCAATAGCCTTTAAATGTTATGTAGGATTGCTTAGTAAAATGCATTTACGAAATAAGACACACATCTATATTCTCATTGTCGAGGACTGCTTCTAGTTCTTGCTGATGCCGGAGCAAACCATTGGCATTCCACGACATGATTTTTATTGTGCTGTTAATTTCTGTTTGGATTTGGGTTTAGCTCCCAATGCTCTATCTTCCAATTTTTGTAGCCTCTCATCAAATTTTGTTAATTTAATAAGAATATCTTGTAATGTTTGACTGTTGTCTACATCTATCGATTTTTCCTGGGGTTTATTGACTACGCCTCTCTTCGGCATATGTAACCCCTTCAGTTCTTAGTTGGCGGCCACATGGTTGCCCATTGTCTTGGATATTTGGATTTTTATTTTCTGAATTTCCTTGAAAAGTGAAACAAAAATTCTAAACATATGGAACTTGATAGGTGTGGGTTAAGTTCCCACGATAATTTTGATAAATGGAAAAAAACTTGGAACTTATTAGTGAGATCAGTTTTGTTATATTTGGGTGAGTTCAATTTTGTTATATGTATATGTACTTGGGTATTGTTAAAATTTGGTGAGGACACTTTTTTAAAAACTTTTTTTTTGGAATGGCCAAGTTTACCTCGGTAATGATTTTTAATAAAATAATTTTATATAAAATGAGATGAATTTTTTTAGACGAATTCATCTAAATAATGGTTTTTGGGCAAATTGTTGCTTTTAAGCAAGAATTGTTTTTAGGTAAATTGATTTTAGTTTAATTGTTTTAGACGAATTGTTTTTATAGAGAAATTGCTTTAAACGAATTGTTTTTAGATAAATTGTTGTAAGACGAAATGCTTTTAGATAAACTATTTTGGATAAATTGTTTTTAGGTAAACTGTCTTAAGCCTCAGACAGACTATGGTTTAATAAATCCGATTTAGTGAATTTTCGAGATTATCCTTAGTTAGATTTACGGTATTTATGATTTATTTTGAGTTTAATGACTAAAACGATGTAATGGAATTGTGTTAGTTTGGCAAATATTATTAAAACAATAACAGTTTAAGGCTTGTCTCATGAAAATTGGTGGGCGACCCAAGTGCAATCTAACAAAGTTAAAAAAATTTAAAATGTATGATCTCATGACAGAAAGCCAATTCCTTTTCCTATTTTTTTGCTTGTACTTTATTGGTTTAAATATTTGTTTTGCCTTTATCGAAATAGAATTGGTATTACTGTCATGAGATCAGACATTTTAATCTTTCTTCCATTTTTAGGTTGCAGATGCCCACCAATTTTCATGAGACAAGCTTAAGTGTATTAACCGTAATTTAATACGAATTTTTATATCGCAGTCTGTCAAAGGTTTTAGATGAAAAATCCGTTTACCAGTTTTTACGGAAGGAGAAATAGAAAATGACTTGTGTATTACAGCGCTTTCGTTTGAAAAATTGTAGGTCGATACATTTTAGGTTTTTTCCAGATTGCTAATCATGATTTTGGATTGTTGGAAAACAACAAATTATAGCTGCAACTTTTTATGTCTGAAAAGGTCTATTTCATCAATTCACTTCTTGATAAACCATTGATTAATATTAATATACCTAAATATTGTTTCTTATTTATTAAATAATGAAAACTTGACCTGATGAAAATTAAATCCATGGTACTATTACAGATCAAGATTTAAGGCTCTCAAGATTATGCGCTAAATGTATATAGAGCTTCGGTGCTTTGAATAGCAATAAAATTAAATCTTCAAGTGGGGTATTCTATAAAATTTAAACAAAAATCCAAATAATGCGGAAATTCTGCTAAATCCGGGAATTTCAATTGGCGATCTAACCTTAGTTTATGCTAATTTATTTTTTTGAAAAAGCAGAACCGAAAGTTGAACCCTATAGTTTAGGGTTTATCTCGGATTAACGACTATTGAAATACCGCCCCTAAGAAAGTTAAATCAGATTTAATTGAAACTAAATTTTTAGAAAACTGATAGAAAATATTTATTACTATTTTAAAATTCTTGAAGTTAATGAAATCCGTTTATAATTCTGAATGTTGCCAAAGAACATGGTTAATGGTCGGCCTATACAATGAAATAACAACATGAGGTTGACAAATTAACGGTTCAATTTATCAAAATCAATTAGTACATATGGTTGAACGTTCATATGAAATGTTTGACAGTTGAAGTTAATAAGATCCGTTTATAATTTTGGAAGGGATCATACAAAATTTGTTCATATTGTTATGGAATATTTTTTTTATTTTTTTTTATTTATTTATTTATATCATTCAAATACAATTATAACTTAAAATAATAATAACAACAAAATAAGAAATGAAAACAAACATAAGGCTACACAAACAGACCATTATGAAACACAAATAGAGGTTTAGGTTTAAAGTGATGCCTCATGCCCATCACAACACAACACAACACAATAGTCTGAGCGTGATTAGCCAATATACAAAAATAATTATAAGTAAATATGGAACAAATAAGCATAGGAGATAATCTGTGGTTAAAAACCAGTATCGATTATCAACGAGCTTACAAAAACCTAAAAAAATCAAATATTTGTGGGGTAATATGGGTTTAAATGAAGTGTACTAAGAAAATCTTATAAAAATCTTAACTATAACCTAAATTTAAATCAAAAATAAAAATTCTTCAATATTTTCTAATGTGAACAGCCAGGATTTAAGTTCTCTGAGGAATTTAAAATTGTAACACTTTTTTATTGAAATGGGAAGTTTATTGAACAATGTAGGGGCCAATACTGTAAATGTTCGAAACATGTAAGTGGTATTATATTTGGGAATATTCACAAGATGTTGGGCATTAAGTCTAATTTGGTGGGTATCAATAACACGAAAATTCCGATTACCACTTTTGAAATAAAATAGGCGTAATACTTTATAAACGTAAAGATGCCGCACTGGAAAAATTTTCTGTTTAACAAATAAAGGCCACGAATGGGTTAGTTTATATTGGGAATATAGTGTAAATGGTTGGCCCCTACAATGAAATCATAACTACAGTTGACAAATTACAAGTTCAATTATTCAGGAACCTTAAGCACGTTTTGATGTTTCTTAAGAAAATTTTAAAAGTTGAAGTTAATCAAATCCATCAAAATTTCTGAATGTAAAAAGCCATGGGATTATGGTAAAGAAGGGTTGCCCATGCATTTATGTCATAACTGGAATTGACAATTTAATGGATAAGTCAAACAGAAGGCCTTAGTAATTATTGTTTAATTATCTGAAAAATTTGTAATTAAACGTATCCTATACCAATCTTTTGATAATTCTGTAATACCTTTGTAACAATGTAAAGGTATGCATTTGTTTTACATCATGAAATTAAATCTGTTATTCATAGAATACCAATAGAAAATGAAAATTCCTGTTTTTAAGAAAATAGATGTGATAAAATATTTTTCAAAATTTAACGATTTTTTTCTGTTTAATTTTTCAAATATGTATGTATTTAGAATTATGTATATGTATATATTTAAAAATGTATTTGTAGGTCTAGAAAAAGTTTTGCCATTTTTAAATGTTTTTTATTAGATGTATGTTCGGTCTTATCTTGCTTAATTTTTAAAGCTCAAGATGGTCGCTGCCAAATAAGCACAGTTTTTTCTTTCAAATAAAATTAAATTTAATAATTAAATTTTTAGTTACAATTAAATATATATTGTTTAATTAAGAAATTAATTATTAATTAAACTTGTTTAATGAAACAGTTAATAGTGCATTAACATTGAAACTTTAATTTTGTTAGTTACTATATATTTTCGGTGTAAACGTTCAATGATTTCTTGTGTATAAGTTTTGTTTAACGAACAAGCCATATATTGGTAACCAAAGTAGCATTTATCTGATTAGCAGCTTGGCACGTAATATATGTGAAACGAACATAAACAGTAATTTATCCTACCTATAAAGTGTGATAGTTGTGTAAAAACTTTCATCTAAATTGCGTTAAGGTATTTGGAAAGCGTCTACTGTCAGCTGAAAGTGCGGTTATGTATGTCAGAATGCAAGCAACTATTTAATAAAAGTCATACAGCAAGCCGCACGTCGTTTCAATCCATTACACAAAAATAAATATTGAAACATAATTGTTTAAATAAAGAAATTAAAAATTATTCGTACTTGTTTAATTGAACAGTTCTTAGTGCACTGACAGTAAATCTTTAATTTTTATTAGTTAGCATCTTCGGTATAAACGCTTAATGATTTCTTGTGTGCAAGTTGTGTTTAACAAATATGCCGTATATTGGAAACCAAAATAACATTAATTTGATTAAAAATTTGGCTTGTAATATCTGTGAATTAAACATAAAGAGTAATTTATCCTATCTGAAGTGTGATAGTTGTAATAAAAACTTTCATCCAAATTGCGTTAAATTATTTGGAAAGCATCTATCTACAGTCAGCTCAAAAAGTGTGGTTTTGTTCGTCAGAGTGCAAGCAACTATTTAATAAAAGTCTTACAGTAACCTTCATCTCCAGTTTTAGCCGTAGTGAGTGATAATCCTGTATCTAATGACTTGGAAGCCAAAATTGATGCAATATCTGTAAATCTGGAAAAAATAGACTCAACACAGGATCGAATGTTTGAACAGCTGCTGCAAGTACAGGAAGACAATAAATTATCATATTAAAATTGGAACACGAGAAACTCAAAACAGAACTGGATGTCTATGCATCCGAACAATGTCAAATGAGAAGAGCATTAAATCAACTTAAATGAGAGGTCGATCTGCCTTTACAATTAAGCAATCAAAGCAATCTTCCGCAAGATATGTGAAAAAATTGCCGCTGTTGATCTTATTACACAAGTTGATGAAATTAAATAGTTAAATGCTCCTAGAAATTATTCTGCTAAACCAAACTCCACAACGAACAACCAGACGAGCAACCTAATTACTAATACTCATAAAATTTAAGTCACTGGATAAAAAAAGAAATTTTTTGGAAAAACAGAAACTATGTTAAAAACAATAATATTCTCATCAGAAGAGTTGACCAATCTAAAGTTATCACAATCAAATCATTCAACAATTTGCTTGACATCCAGAAAGACATTATCTAAACACCGTTTTTATAATTTTATAATTTATGTTATTATTGTTTTCGTCTTTTTCATATTATTTATTATCTTTTTTTTCAGTCAATAATGAACTCTGTAGAGAAGAGTTATACTAGAGCAAATATTACGTACAGCACTAGCCTTCAAACACTTCGCACCGGTGAGGAATCGTTTAATACTTTATATTTAAATATGCGAAGCTTTGCTTACACAATAAATTTGATGATGTTCAAATTCTCCTAACTACATTTCCGCATGATATTCATGCTCTTATTCTGACGGAAACATGGTTTAACAAGAATGATGAGAAATTTTTTAACATACCAAATTACGAGATTTTTGTTTCGAATCGTACATCTGGAAGAGCGGGCGGAACTTGTATATACCTACACTCCAAATATTTTGGAAATTTAATATTTGAAGAAGAATTCGAGGGAAGTAGTTACCTATACATATTAAAATATAATTTTCAACTAATTGCAATTTACAGATGGAATCAGTCTAACATCAATAATTTTATTGATAAGATTGAACATTTACTGGAATCTTATCCGAAAAGCATAGTAATAGGAGACTTTAATTTAAATTTAGTAGATAACTCAAATTCCGTTAAAAAATATCTCGATTCAGTAACTTCCTCAAGTTTTACATTTATAAATAGGCTGGACCCGCAGTTTCCTACTAGAGTATCTAATACGATATCACTTTATATTGATCATATCTTCACTGACATTGTCGATCAAGAATACAAAATGGTATACTTGGATTCGTCGCTATCGGATCATAAAATGATTCTATTAAAACAATTCGGGAAAATTTCTAAAAAGGAAAGAAAGTACCAAATTGATGATGAAATAGATAGAGATGATTTATGGTCTAACTTGGATGATTTCGTTAACTTGGATGAGTTATCTCAGGCTCTGTCTAGCCTAGTTGTATAAGCAATAAAGCAACGAAACATCATCATTAAAAGTAACCGAACGAAACCTTGAATAACACGCCATAGAATCGAACTCATTAAAAAACGAGAAAAGTTTTTTAAACTAAAAAGGAAATATCCACTCAATTAGTACATTGCAGCGCAATACAAATACTTTAAATCTAAAGCTTCTGATAAGGTTAAGTCTGAAAACGAAAGTTACTATAGTGCGAAACTTGAACATTCTCTGTCACAACCAAAGCTTTACTGGGGTTTAATACGTGAAATTATATTCAACAGAAAGTCTAATAGCACTCATAGCACTCAATCTGACATTATCTTATAAATTAGACTTTAACTATACCGTTGAATCAGCACTTGATCTTTTTGAAGTGACACAAGCCGAAATAAAGACATATATAAGTGAACTTAACATCAATTCTGCCATTGGAATAGACTCGATTTCTGCTAGGATCGTTAAAAATTATCAAGAACAGCTAACTCCAGTCATTACCAAATTTACAAACAATATATTTGCCACCGGGGTTTTTCCTTCCTCATTGAAGCAAGCTAAAGTTACGCCAATATTTAAAGAAGGTAGTATAGGACGGTTATAAGTAACTATAGACCTATCTCAGTCCTGAATTCAATATCAAAAATTTGTAGAAAAGGCTATTCTTGAACGAATGACGCAAATCTTGGACACTAATAATATCATTGATAAATGTCAATTTAGGTTTCAGAAAAAATCAAACACAACTGCGGCGTGCATAGAACTCACTGATTTTGTCAGTAAATCAATAGATAAAAAATTTCATGTATCTTGTATTTTTCTTGATTTTTGTAAAGCATTTGATATGGTTGACCATACAATTCTTTTACTAAAACTCGGAAAACTCAACTTATCACCTGTCCAATTAGATTTATTTAAATCGTATTTAATTGGTAGAAGTCAAAGTGTAACCATCTTAAACACATGCAGTACTTTTCAACTAACAAGAAGTGGTGTACCTCGAGGATCCATAATAGGCCCTTTATTATTTATTATCTTTATCAATGACATCAACTTTATGCAGACGATACCGTTCTTAAATACGCAAACACTTGTCTCAATCATTTTCTTTAGACATGCAGCATGATTTGAATGTTATATATGAGTGGCTTCAGAATAGTCGTCTAGTTCTTAACGTATAGATAAAACTAAACATATATTATTCCAAAATAAACTACTAGAAGTAAGCCTGCTACAGAACATGCAAATAAATTACGGAGGTAAAAATATCGAAAGAGTAACAAGTATTTGGGATTAATCATCCTTGTTAACCTTCCTGCCGCATTTTTCAGGAATTTTGTTTAGAACTTTTGGTTGAACCAAAACCAATGCTTGGCTTTTTAATAAATTGATATACAAATTCAAATGAATAAATTTCTTTCATTTTAGAGGAGGGGCAATTACGGGTGGCCAGACGTCCTGGTTTCTCTGGATATATTCTGGTTTATCAAACTTCTGCGGGCGTTCGGGAAAATGTCTCACATTGTCCTGAAAACTCAGAGGAAGGACAGAATTTCTATTTTTAATCTATTTTAGATTTTGAACTATTTATAGAATCGGCGTAATACCTCAAATATAAAATTTCACAAAAGCACATCGATGTGTTACTTCCATTTGGTATTGGAGGTGGTAAAAATTGACTGCATTGGCTGTGTATGAAAAACAAAAATTGGCAAATCTAATTTTTGATTTATGGGCCATATTTTAATTTATAAATTCTGATTTCAGCCCAACGTTAAGGCCGAAATAATCCTTCAGGCCATGTAATAATAGGTTTTTTATTTGGAATTACCTACTTTTAATAACAGCAAAATATTTCAGACATAAAATTTCATTAAAATCCGTCAACAAATGAGCTTGTTCCATTTGAGGCTAGAGTTAAGAAGATAGTCTGAATTGGCTCAGTATGTAAAAATAAATTTGGCGAATATAATTTTTGATTTAGGATATCGACTAAAGCATGATGATTTGACCGAAGGAATTCTTCAGAGTCGGAATTTTTTTCATTGTATATTAGGAACTACTTAAATTACATATCAAATCTCAAATGTAAAATTTTATTAAAATACATCCACAAACTTTCCAACTAGTTCGGTCCTAGATTGGTTGTTCATGTAAATATTGGCGAAACAATTTGTGATTAATTTGAGTAATATTTCTTGAATTTGGCTCTTATTTTATCTATAAGAAATCCGACCCAAAATGATATAACACCAGGAATTCTTCAGAGCGTGAATATCTCGATTTTATATTAGGAACTACTTACAGAATCGGCTTAACAACGTAAATATAAAATTACACTAAAATTTATTAACATGCGTGCTTATTCCATTTTGCGCTGGAAGTGTAGAAAAGGTCTGGATGGCTCATGTATTTAAAAAATAAGTTTATCTTTAGCAAATTTTTTTATTTTTATTTATGGCTTGTATTTATGTACCAAAGTATTATTAGCAATGTTTTGGAATATTTGTTGAATTCTGGCCATGTTTCATATAAGAAACTCCATTTCTGCCCCAAAGGGAACTTTTGCAATTGTGCACAAATTCCATTGGAATTTGATATCTCACTTAACCAACAAATTTGATGATAAATGAATTGGTTTCAGCACATCCAAATGATGAATCGAGGTGGCGGTTTTTGAAACATATTAGAGAATGTATTCAAAAATCACAGTAAAAACGTTAAAGTTTGCTTATAAATAAATATAGTTTTTGAAACATTTCCAGAGGAGATTTAACTACAAATCTGTTTTCTAACCAGTGGATGGTCGTCGCCACCAAACCATTTTTTTATTTTTTTTATCAAATACATAACAAAATTAGAGACTTAAACCTACCCTGGTTTAAATTCTCGACTTTTTCAAATTTGTCCAGATTTCGTTCAAGTTCAGTTGTTTTTAGCCTGGTTATCCTAGTGACAACTTCCATTGGCTAAGCTTTTCTTGTAATTAATACCAACGCATACCCAGAACTTAAACTACATATTGTAATTCAATGAAGAAAATATTAATAAAAATCTATCGCAATAAAAATTTGCAATGGCTTATTGCGGCGGCTTGGTTTGAAACATTTCGGTACCTAACAAAAATATTTTCAAATGGCTTTCAGGCATGAAACGTGAGACGTTAAACTGCATCCGAAATTGTTGAACTTCGACCAAAAGCAGTGCCGAAGTGCAGAAGTTGCTGAATGAAGTTAACGACGATCCAGAACTGCTCAAACGGGTCCTAATTGATTATAAAACAGGAGTTTACGAATATGACATCGAAAATAAGGCTCAATCGTCCCACTGAAAGCTTCCTAGAGACGCAAGATCAAAAAAAGTTAGTCAAGTAGTGTAACATGGGTTCTCGACAGCCAACAATAAACTAAGCATCAAATATAGCTCAAAATGCTAAGAAAGTGTACCAACACAACCAAAAAGCAATAGTGGCAATTGGACTTAAACAATCTGCGAAATTGTAAAATTTGTTCATTCCAAATGACAAAATTGCTTTTAAGGGTTCCTATTTCCCAGCATTTCAATACAGTAGACTCGTGATAACGCGAACAAAATAAAACCAAGCAAATTCATGTTTACGAGGTTGTTTATGTTTGCGGGGGTTAATTTTTTTCATATGAAATTTGGATGTTCACATATCCATATTCAATTACAATTTGGTCTATTGGCTGAATGATCGGCGTGACATTTTGTCCAACATTGATAAAATGTTAATTTATTGGTCTAAAAATTTTTTTTACTTAAATTCTTTCAGACCAATAAATTAACATTTACCTGTGGTATAATTATTTATGGAACCTTTATCCTATTGGAGATGAAACAGGCTTGTACTGGATTGTACTTTAGCTTGTACTAATGCAAATAAAATGATTAGGTGTATAACCCTTAGGAAAAGTACGGGGGAAGTGATCTTTCTACATTTTATCTCACCAGATCGTTTTTTACGACGTAGCTCAAATCAAGGGAATAATTTATAAACGACGTAACTCGAAAATAACGTTAATCAAAACGACGTAACACGAGGATCGACTGTACTAGGTAGCAGCACTTGATAAGTGCCAAATTCAAATTTGCACAACGTAGCCCCACATGACGGAACATGTAATTAGAAAATTGTTCACGTTATCCGGAGTTCATGGTATACGGCGTTTATGTTATTGCAAGTCTACTGTATTTGGGCTTTATCAAAATTCTAGAAACTTCTTTTCCATATTTTGTAAGAATAACTGCAAAAAGATGGATTAATTCAAAAAAAATTTGACGTGCCGAAAAAAATTTTAAACGTGCCAAGTTTGGCACGCGTACCATGAATTTGCGATCAATGGGCTATGCCAACAAACCGGCGTCGTTAGAGCAGCTCAGAGCCAATATTGAACGTGAGATAGCGGCTGTTTCTGGCGAAATGTGTGACCGAGTCATCGAAAAATGGATTCAACGAATCGACATATGCAAACATTCCCATGGCGGACATATGAACGATGTCGAATTCCATAAATAAATGTTTTGATTGTACTATGAGCCAATAATAAAATTTTTAAAATATCTCGAAATGGTTTGCGTTTTATTTAAACAAAAAATTGTCAAGTCCTTATTTCAAAATAATTTACAATGAAACCAAAACTTGACTTGACAAATTAACGGTTAAATTCGAAGTTAAAAGTTTGTCTGATTATTAATGAAAAAATGTTCGGCTTTTTATAGACAATATGTTAATTGTAATGACATGCTCAATATTTTCGATTTGGCAATTTCAGAAATTTCGTATGATCCCTTCAAAATTTATAAACCGATCTTATAACTTTTAAATATTTCATATGAACCATCCATAAGTATCAATTGCTTTTGATAAATTGAACTGGTAGTTTGTCAATCTCAGTTGTTATTTCGTCGTATATAGGCCGACCATTTACCATGTTCCATGGCTACATTCAGAAATTTCGTATGACCCCTTCAAAAGTTATAAACGGATCTTATTAACTTCAACTTTCAAACATTTCATATGAACGTTCAAATGAATTAAACACCAACAAATTACGCACACGTATATGTAGACACACACAAGTGTCTATAATAACGGATAGCTCACTATTTACAAAACAACATACAAACATTTTTTTGAAAGAAAAGAGCCAAATATAGTAATGGTTGTCTTGTTTGTCCAATAAATAGAGTAACGTTAAATAAATTCTGTCCAAATATAAGATCTATAGAGGTTTGGCCAATATACACAAGTAAATTTGAATTTTTTAAATAAAATTACGTATGATTTTTAAAGAACTATACCATTGTGCCCAAGATATAGAAATGTCCAAGGTATAGAAGTGTCCAACTTTAGAGGTTTTAACATTCCAGTTAAGAGCATTTAAAGCAAATAGCTAACATTTTATTTTTTATTCAGCATAAAGAATAAAACATTAGAAAATGTCATATGCAACATTCTTATTGTTGCATGCAACAAACACAATCATTACGAAATAAACGCCAGTGTAAGATGTTTTAAAAATATACTGCTACTTAGGTATGCATAGAAAAATCTTCAAATTTTAAATTTGTTTAGGCTTATGGATATTCCTTGTATATTCCGATTTAAAAAAAAAATCTGTAATTAGATCAAAGTGTCTTACAAGAAATAGGCGTAAATTATTTCACACGTTTCATCCCATATTCCAATTGATTTCAAGATGTATTGCTACTTAAATTTATCATGACATTAGATTGAGTTTAGTAAATTTATCATTTGCTTTACATGAACAAAAAAAAATTAATTTCTATATTTATGAGATATGGCGCTTATTGGAACCCATTTTTTAAATTTATATTTACCATTATTATTATTCATAGCTATAAAGTAAGAATATTCCAATTTGAAAAATATTCCCCACTTATAATAATAAATAAAAGTTCATTCGTATAAGAAATGTTAAAAATATTTATTATATAGGTGTTCATAAATCCATTAGTTGTGTCACCCAAAATAAAGTCAGCGCGAAAAACGAATGAAATAAGAGCGCGCGATATTTTTTTTTTTTTACTTTTTTTTTTTGTTTTAATATTTTCCATTACAAAAGATAAAAATTGTATATTGCTTTTTATAAAAGTTTTTTTTCGATTAAAAAGTCAATTTATTCCAGTCTCGTTATTATAATATATGTACGTCTTTCCAATTTTATTATTATTTTTTGTACTAAAGATAACAACACAAGAATGTTTTTTTTTTTGCAAACATTTTTGTAATTTATGAGATTTATTTATTTTTATTTTGTGAAACGATATATATAAAAGTGTCTGTCTGTTCATTTGACATTAACAAGTAATATATATTTTTTTTTGTTTAAGAAAACATCTTACATTACATTATTATTGTTGTAGTTTTATTGTACTTTTTTTTTATCTTAAAGTATCAATAACAACACCATTCCTTGTAGCAAGAGTATTTTTCACAAATTTTAATTCCCACTTACATACAGCGCGCATATACATCGCCAACTCCTCTATAAACATATATTTTATTGTTGTTTTTAGATCACTTGAACATTTTGCAGCATCCATGTTGTGTACAAAAAAAAAAAAAAATAATCACCAAGTTCAATTACAAGACGTTTTATATATTCAAGTATATACAAAAAAGTACAAAAATATTACGTTTTTTTGATTTATTTGCTGGCAACTGTTAAATTACATTTTGTGTTGTTCTGTGCATTAATTTAATTTTATATATTTGTATTCTAAAATTAAATTACAAATTGCAATATCACAAAAAATTTATTAAAATAAATTTAATTTAATTTAACTTGTTACTTATATTATATGTGTATGATGTCTGTACGAGTATGTAGGTACATTACTCATTATAAATAATTTTTTTTTTTTGCCACAGACTTCTTTCTTATTAGACGTATGTGTATATGAGGATGATGAAATTAATATTACTTGTATATTATGTACTCGAATATTTAACGGGCTAATTTGTTACCGTCTCGAAATGTTTATCAGTTATTAAACGATTATGTCATTCAACTTAGAATGTATATTATTTTAATAGAGTAAGTAGGTGCAATTAAATTTATTTAATGGAAATTTCTAAATTTGAAATACGAACTGCTTCAGATTTTTGTAAAAATTATTAAAAAATAAATGGTTTATTTTTGTTGCCTTGTTGGTTTAACCTTGTATGTTTGTATTGTGTGTATGTTTTACAACTTAATTCCGTCTTATGGGAAACAGAATTCCCCAATATTAATTTTCATTAAATGTAGGGATAATGACATTTTTTAAATGATTTTGAGTTATGTGTACTTAGTTTATTTATAAAATGATGCAATGAGTTACAAAGTTAACCATAAAACCGCGTTTGGGGAACTGTATTCCCCAAAACACGGTTTTAAGGTTAATTTTACACTTTTGTTACGGGTCATGCATACAAAAGAATATAGCGTGACGAGATTCCAAAAATCCACAAAAATGTTGACAGTCTTTAAACTGTAATCAATGGGAAAGGTCATATACACATACCAAGGAGTAGATATTCTATAATCTAATTGGAATAACTGTAAGGTAATTTATGTAGGTTTATCTATAAAATTATTTAAGGTAATGCAATTAACAATTTTACTCGTCTGCTACTATGAATAATAGACAACGGATTATTCCAACTAAACCGGAAAAAATAATCTAATTTGATTCATTTAATATTTATTTAAATGAAAACTACTATTTATTAAAATATATAGTGATTCTGAAGTGAATTACAAACAAAAAAATAATGTGATGCTTTGTATCAAGACTGGTCAGAAACACCCTGTTAAAATTAGCCGAAAGTTTCCAGCCGAAAGTAAAACGTCGATAATGCAGATTACCTTATTAACATTCCAGCAGAAAATAAAAAATTTTGTGGTTATCAGCCGAAAGTAAATAGGATACGCTTGTAATAAACAATTTTGTAAATAGTCTTACGTGGAAAACTTCGTTTAATCTAATCGCGGAAAACATTTGAAAATCAGAAGAATTCACAAAATTGGAATAAAATCAACCTGTAGAGTGCATATTTGAAATTGAATCGTTTTTATTGGATTTGTCAATAGCCATCGCAGGAAAAAAAATTCAGTTCAAGTTTCCCGTGAGAAATCGCGGAAAATTCGATTTTCCAAAAATCATAAGAAAATTTATATAAAATCAGCCTCTAGAGTGTTATGTCTGGAGATGTATTTTATTGATGTGACTTGTCAATAGCTATTGCAGGGAGAAAATTCAGTTCAAGTTTCCCGTCAGAAATCGCGGAAAATTGGAAAAACGTTCCAGCCGAAAGTAAAAAATAAATGTCAGCCTCTAGAGTGTTATGTCTGGAGATGTATTTTATTGATGTGCCTTGTCAATAGGTATCGCAGGGAAAAAACTCAGTTCAAGTTTTCCGTCAGAAATCGCGGAAAATTCAATTTTCCAAAAATCATTAGAAAATTTATATAAAATCAGCCTCTAGAGTGTTATGTCTGGAGATGTATTTTATTGATGTGACTTGTCAATAGCTATTGCAGGGAGAAAATTCAGTTCAAGTTTCCCGTCAGAAATCGCGGAAACATGAACTAGTCACATCAATGAAATACATCTCCAGACATAACACTCTAGAGGCTGATTTTTGATAAATTTTCTAATGATTTTTGGAAAATCGAATTTTCCGCGATTTCTCACGGGAAACTTGAACTGAATTTTTTCCTTGAGATAGCTATTGACAAGTCACATCAATGAAATACATCTCCAGACATAACACTCTAGAGCCTGATTTTAGATAAATTTTCTAATGATTTTTGGAAAATCGAATTTTCCGCGATTTCTGACGGGAAATACATCTCCAGACATAACACTCTAGAGGCTGAAATTTATTTTTTACTTTTGGCTGGATCGTTTTGCAATTTTTCCTCGTTTTTCCACGGGAAAGTTGAACTGAATTTTTTTCCTGCGATAGCTATTGACAAGTTACATCAATAAAATACATCTCCAGACGTAACATTCTAGTGGCGGTTTTTAGTCCAATTAAAATATTTATTTGGGTTTCTCGAATTTTCCATAATTTTCTGCGAGGAACTGCAGCCAGGTTTTGCCATATAAGAATAATAACAAAGGTATTCAATGATAATCATACATCGCGTCAGTCGGAAGTTTTTCTATGTTTTCTTTCAAAATTATTTTTTATTTTTATTTAAAAAGATTAAATTGTTTGCAATGCAAAGCTCAACCAAAAAGAAAAAAAATTACCAAAAATTTCTGATCCAGACGATAATCATGCAATGCAGGTTTTCTGTAATTCACCCCATACCTCAGCCACTAGAAAATGCAATGTTTCAAGCAACGAATGGGCCGATTAACCGTGTGAATATTAAGGGCTGGGTTAGGATCCTACCTTATACATAGCTTCAAAGATATATCGTTATTGTTCCTCAGCTTCTACGATCTATTATGAATGAGCTCTAGCTCAAAATAGATTGTCTAAGTATGGGGCTGATATCATTCAAATTTTTTGTAAATAACTAAATAAATAAATAACTAAATAAATGATCCTTACATTCCTTAGTAGGTTTTAGGCAAAACATTACCGATCGATATTAACTTAATTTTTTTGTTTTCGGCTCGGATAACACAATCTGCAATACCGATTATTTTTTACTTTCGGCTGGGATAACGCAATCTGCATTATCGATTTTTCACTTTCGGCTGGCAACTTTCGGCTAACTTTAACAGTATGTCAGAAACACGGTTTCGTTATACGTTTTCGTTTCTACAATACTGTAGAACAATCTGTCGGAAATATCAATGTCTCACATTCCGATACATTGTCAAATTTATTCGCGAGATCATCGCTTGAGTTTAGTATGTCATTGTGCAGACTTAGTTGATTTGATACTGTTAAAGTTAGCCGACAGTTGCCAGCCGAAAGTGAAAAGTCGATAATGCAGATTGTATTATCCCAGCCGAAAGTTTCCAGCCGAAAGTAAAAAAAAAACGGAAATGCAGATTGCGTTATCCCAGCCGAAAGTAAACACAAATCGGTATTGCAGATTGTGTTATGCCAGCCGAAAATAAAAAATTAAAGTTAATATCGATCGGTAATATTTAGCCTAAAACATACTAAGGAATGTAAGGATGCATGATTATCATTGAACACCTTTGTTATTATTCTTATATGGCAAAACTTGGCTGCAGTTCCTTGTGGAAAATTATGGAAAACTAGAGAAACCCAAAAAAATATTTTAATTGGAATAAAAACCGCCTCTAGAATGTTGTTTTGAAGATGTATTTTATTGATGTCACTTGTCAATAGCTCTCGCAGGAAAAAAATTTAGTTCAACTTTCCCGTCAGAAATCGCGGAAAATTCGATCTTCCAAAAATCATTAGAAAATTTATATAAAATAAGCCTCTAGAGTGTTATGTCTGGAGATGTATTTTATTGATGTGACTTGTCAATAGCTATCGCAGGGAAAAAATTCAGTTCAACTTTCCCGTGGAAAATTTCGGAAAATTTGAAAAACGTTCCAGCCGAAAGTTAAATATAAATGTCAGCCCATAAATGTCTAGATTTTTTACTTTCGGCTAGAACGTTTTTCAAATTTTCCGAAATTTTCCACGGGAAAGTTGAACTGAATTTTTTTCCTGCGAGAGCTATTGACAAGTGACATCAATAAAATACATCTCCAGACATAACACTCTAGAGGCTGATTTTATATAAATTTTCTAATGAGTTTTGGAAGATCGAATTTTCCGCGATTTCTGACGGGAAACTTGAACTTAATTTTTTCCCTGCGATAGCTATTGACAAGTCACATCAATAAAACACATCTCCAGACATAACAGTCTAGAGCAGGGGCGTCCAAGCCAAATGAGTATTTTTGACAAATTTTCAAAATAACTAGAGCAATAAAACTACGATTAGAAAAAAAGCCAACTGGACAACGCGGTAACTATTTATGCATCCATAGCCACAGAATTAATTACTCTGGGATGAGTGTAAAGACCACCGCAATTTTTATTCCATTTTGAGGCATGCGGCCCGCGGGCCGCATGCTGCGCTATGTAACAACTATTGCGGTGATCTTCCCATTTATTTCGGAGTGATAAATTCTTTGGCCTTGGATACATATATAATTACCGCATTGTCCAGTTGGCTTTTTATTCTGATCGCAGTTTTAATGTTCTAGTTATTTTGAAAATTTGTCAAAAATACTCATTTGGCTTGGACGCCCCTGCTCTAGAGGCTGATTTTATATAAATTTTCTGATGAGTTTTGGAAAATCGAATTTTCCGCGATTTCTGAAGGGAAACTTGAACTGAAGTTTTTCCCTGCTATAGCTATTTACAAGTCACATCAATAAAACACATCTCCAGATATAACACTCTAGAGGCTGATTTTATATAAATTTTCTGATGAGTTTTGGAAAATCGAATTTTCCGCGATTTCTGAAGGGAAACTTGAACTGAAGTTTTTCCCTGCGATAGCTATTGACAAATCCAATAAAAACGATTCAACTTCAGATATACACTCTACTCTACAGGTTGATTTTGTTCCAATTTTGTGAATTCTTCTGATTTTCAAATGTTTTTCGCGATTAGATTAAACGACGTTTTCCACGTAAGACTATTTATTTCATACTATACCGAAAATCAATGTTTACGTGATTGATTTCAGTCCGGGAAATTAATCATTACGTCAGAGAACAAAAGTGTCCGGAAAACGAGCTATTACAGTAGAGTAGGCTGTAAAACCAAACAAAAAAAAAATAACTAGGGTAACTTGATAATTTGGAAATCATTTGGATTGATTTTCTCTAAATTTCAAACTCATGTTTTTACTTTAAAATTTAATTTTAAATGAAAAAATCGAATTAATGTCCCATATAGTATGAGATAAAACGTTGTACGTTACACGTACGTTAAATGATCGTTACAGTACTCGTTCAAAATTCTGGACCCGGCTCCTTCGTCGCCTCGTCTATAAACGTCGAACTCGTACTGTAACGACTCATTTACCGCCCTTGTGACGTAAATACCTTTTGCAATACTCGCCCATAAGTGACGACAGAAAATTAAATAAAATTCTGCAATATGACCAATTATTATGGAACTTGGTCATTTCTCATCCGAGTTTAGTGAAATTTGGTATGCGTTATTGAAATGGGTTTCTAAAATGATTCGTTGATGAAGTTCTGGAAAATGGCCAACTAGGGAGGAACAAGGCCATTTCTTATCCGATTTTGATGAAATTCAGCATGTACGATGGAAATGGGATTCTAAACTGATGTTTGGATAAAGTTCTGGAATATGGCCAACTAGGGTGGAACTTGCGCATTTCTTATCCGATTTTGATGAAATTCAGCATGTACGATGGAAATGGGATTCTAAACCGATTTTTGGATAAAGTTCTGGAATATGGCCAACTAGGATGGAACTTGGCCATTTCTTAACCGATTTTGATGAAATTTGGTATGCGCGATGGAAATGGGGTTCTAAAATGATTATTGGATAAAGTTCTGGAATATGGCCAACTAGGATGGAACTTGGCCATTTCTTATCCGATTTTGATGAAATTCGGCACGTTCGATGGAAATGGGATTCTAAAATGATTTTTGGATAAAGTTCTGGAATATGGCCAACTGGGATGGAACTTTGCAATTTTTAACCGATTTTTGTGACATTTGGTGTTCGCGATGGAAATGGGATTCTAAAGTGATTTTTGGATAAAGTTCTGGAATATGGCCAACTACGATGGAACTTGGCTATTGCTGAACCGATTTTAGTGAAATTTGGTATGCGCGATGGAAATGGGATTCTAAAATGAATTTTAGCTAAAGTTCTGGAATATGGCCAATTAGGAAGGAACTGGGCCATTTCTTATAAGATTTTGATGAAATTCAGCATGTGTAATGAAAATTGGGTTTTAAAATTATATTTAGATGAAATTCTGGAATAAACCATATTTGGATGGAACTTGGCCATTTTTTATCCGATTTTAAACAAATTCAGCATGTACTATAGAAATAAAACTCTAAAATTATTTTTGGTTAAATTTATATGGTTAAGTTGGAAGACGCGTGCCTATTCCTTAAACGAATAAAAGAAATTCGACATGTGCTTTAAAAGTGAAAAACTAAAATGGTTATTCCATGTATTTAATGGTTTATTTTATCAATAATTTAAGTTCATACAATGGGATGATTCCATTTTTTTTATGCCGCACTTCTATCACAATACTAATTATTTTGAATTTACAGTAAATATATGTATATTTACAATAAAATAACAATTAATACACTTTCTTTGTGTGATAATATGTATATATCCCACCGAAACCGATCTCTAAAGAAATATATACATATTATCATACAAAGAAAGTGTATTAATTGTTATTTTATTGTAAATATACATATATTTACTGTAAATTCAAAATAATAATTTAAAAATCTCATTTTTATCGTGAATGCTGAAATTCATAAAAATTGGATAAGAAATGGCTAAGTTCCTTCCTAGATGGCCATATTCCAGAACTTCATCAACGAATCCTTTTAGAATCCCATTTCAATAACTCATACCAAATTTCACTAAAATCGGTTAAGAAATGGCCAAGTTCCATATTAATTGGTCATATTGCAGGACTTTATTTAATTTTCTGTCGTCTCTTATGGGCGAGTATTGCAAAAAAATCTTACTATCGTTAAGGGTTAACAAATAACTAACGCAAAATGTAAAAAAAGTCGTTTTATTATTTTGATGATCACTTGTTGCTTTAATTGTTTTGTAAAACTTTGATCAACCTGTCCGGAAAAACGGTTAGTTGGATCAATTTGAAAATAATACAGCGCTATTAGGAGTACATTAAACTGTAAAATGACCTGGCAAAATTAGTCTTTTCATCAATATTTGTAAAGTAACGGTAGATTTACTAAGACAACCTAAAAAGTCGTTTTTTTGTATTTTTTTCAAATCAGTATTGAGGGTAAAAAATAAATTTTTTCTCAACTAATAATTAAAGGGTCTTGTAGGAAATTTACTGATGTTTTTAAGGCTGCCCTAAAGTTTACTGTGCAATGATTGGTTACTGAGATATCGATGATCAAAGGCAAAAGGATCTTTTTTGATTCAAAGTCAGATATCTCAGCAAAAAGTTGACATAGAGAGACCAGAATGAAATTAAATTTACGCCTAATTAACAGGCTAACCGACCTATGCATTGGTTTAACTTTAAAAAAATGTCCTGAGCCCATCCATGGATCCTTACAAAAAAAAAAATCGATTTTTTTTTGGTTGCTGTTAAAAATCTTGATTATAAAGGAACATTGTATCAAACAGGTCTCTATTTAACCCTTTGAGACCTGTAATATTTCTAAATAAGTTAAAAATTATTTGGCATATTATTTGTATTAATAAAAAGCACAGAAAACACACTTAAAATTAAAAAGTCGATTTGGACCATCCTGGAAGGCCCACCAGATATGTCCATACAGAAGGACATTCTTGCTCAAGTGTTGCAAAAAACTGAAAATGCTACTGTTTAGTAAAAATTAATTTAACGATATATATTTCAAAATAAATAAAGTAAAATTATAATTAAATTCAGTCTAATTAAATAAATGATAATGTTAACAATAAGCTTATAATAATGACCTAAAAAATTACAAAAGGAACTTAATTTGTATAAAATGCCCAAGTATTTCAATTTGATTTACGTAGCTATAAAGGTACATATATAATATCACATTATTGATTGTGGAAATCGAAGAAACAATTCCGTTCTTTTAAAAAACACAAATGAGCTTTGCATTTTTTGCACATCACATATGTTTTTTTAGTACATTTTGCGTACTTGCAGCGCGTGGATTCCTTCTTGCCATCAAATGGTGGCCAGTGATTTGGCAATCATACCGGCAGTCTACGTATGGCCTTACTTCCACGCGGTTTCTCTTCGGGGAAGGCACCATTGTAATATCACTTAATTCGACGTTTTTGGGTCGGCCACGTTTCTTTGAATGATTCATTTGGTTACTCATTAATGAATTGGCCACACTGAATCTAAATACCAAGAGAGATTTAATTTTACTGCTTGGAATTCCGCGATTGGCACAGTCAATTTTGTATTCCATCCAGCTAGCGGAACAAGCAAAATCCAGAAAATGCGTAGGTATTCGTAACGGCCATTTTTTTGATTTTATGAATACACGGTAATATCCTATGAGCTGATCAAGAATATCGACTCCACCCATAGATTCGTTGTATAATTTAATCACCTGCGGTTGCGGAACTTCCATGTATTTTTTATTTTTTTTCCCACCGTAAGCTAGTTCCTGGAGTTTCAATTTCAGTAAAATTAGATGCAATGTGCACCGGCTTATTGTCTACCACTTGACAATAGAAATATTTTTATTTCTGGAGCTTAGCTCCTCATAGTAACCTCTTCCCTGCTTTTTAAACGGTTTGTCATCCATGAATTGAGCGTTGAAAAATCGGTTGATTCTGACGGTACCAGCAGCATTGATGCCCAATTCTTTTAATATCTCGAACAAATGAAAGCTACTAAAATAATTGTCAAAGAATAATTTGTGACCTTTAGTATCTATTCTTGCTGCAAGATGTAATACTACTGATGGACCGAAACCAAATTATTTCAAGTTGTACTCAGATAAACCAGTATTTGCACCGTGGTACAAAATAAAATCGTAGGGTTGCCCCAACTTTCCACACAAAACAAACATTTTAATTCCCCATGGCTTCGGTTTGTTTTGTACATATTGTTTGGCCGATAACCTTCCTTTAAACGGAATCATCTGTTCGTCCACACACAGATTTTCTTCCAACTTTCCTTGCAGACTTCTCGATCGTATCTTGTTTATTAAAGGCCTAAGGTGGGATATCAAGAACATTCACGTAATGTAAATTAGTTCTAAGTTGGAAGAAACGGTCACGTGTCATTGTGTTGGACACAAGATTCATCCCTATCACCCGGCCCCAATAGATTCTGACTTGTGGCAATTTGTTGCACCCATAAATAAATGAATGCCCATTAATCGCATCATTTCGTTGCTGTCTGTTGGTTTAAATGAAACATTATGTTGCATGGCATAGGTGTTGGTATTTGATGCCATTATTTGGTATAGTTCGTCCGTAAAATATTTTTCAAAATATGATATAGGGGATTTTTCTCCAGTGACCTGAAAACTATCATCTTCGAATTCAATTGGTGGTTCGTAGGGAATTTCAATATAATCCGACTTTTTTCGCCACTGTATGCCCTTTTTATCAGTTAGGGTTATATTTGTGTCTGCTTTCATAAAATCGAACACTTGAATATTAATTTCATTGTCGACTATTACAGTTTCATCTAGTAATGCGGACGCCACAACCGTTAATTGATGATCATCGCAAATCGCTGCAGGCGCAACGAAATTGATCAAATTATTTTCATTGTAATTCAAATCATCGTATTGTTCATTATTCTCCAGTGCATGTATAAGTCATCCTCTTGTTGTTCTAATTCAATACGACTAAGATTGTTTCGAATTGATTTTGGAACAATTCTGTGTTAGCAGCGCACTCATCTAATTCTTCTTCGTCAGAACACTCCATCAACAATGCATAAATTTCTTCATCGGTTAATTTTTTCACTCGCGACATGGTTTAATCTGCTATGAAAATTACTTTGCTGTGAAATTCAAATAAAAATCATCAAATCATTATTAGGTCAACTATGAAACGAAATGTCCTTTCCAGCGGACAAAATTAATTATGTCCGTTGAGAGGGACATTACACTTGTAACGGTTTGTCCCTCAAGAAGGACGTTTACGTAAAAAATACAGAAGTTAAATGTTAAAAATGTAAAACTAAACTTTATTCACAAAATAAGATATTTAATTTATACATAGAAATCATTTTTTCAATTTATTTCGAATAACTGTAAATATTTTAAGACACTTTAAAATCAACGGTTTCTCTTACCTTACAATATGGTAGACTCATTTTGACTCTGTCAAATTATCTGCTATAACTAAAAAATGCACTATTATATTTTTACTCTAATATCGATAAATCGTTCCCAATCCATAAAAGAAGAATAAAAATTGTATTCCATCTCTATAACATAAATTTTTCTGTATTAAATTCTCACACAAATTCAATGTCCCTCTGAACGGACAATGGGTCTCAAAGGGTGAAAACTAACAATAAAACCTCATTGTACCAAATAATTGATATATACTATGTAACTATAGAATACGTAATGAAGTAATACATATTACATTTAAATGAAATGAATATTCAGATGCTATGTTTCGAAGTTGATAATAATAAAACAATCATATCTGACGATCTTGTAATGGAATTTCTTAGTTTTAAATCACCGCCTTTCACGTTATGTAAAATTTAAAAAGGAAAATTAGTTTTTCGCTAAAAATTAATTTTTTAATGTTTTCAAATTAAAACACAAAATAATACAATTTTAGTTAAGTAAATAGGTTAAGTTATAAATATAATTTTATTACGGAAATGAACAATCAAATCAAGTATTTAAACTCTTCTGAATTGAAGGAATATTTTAACATAGAATGCGATATGCCTAACAAATAAATATTGAACCACTGGAAGAAATTTTTTTTCCAGATAATCCAAGATTCTTCAGCACCAACTAACACAATTTATTCTATACTAAGCTCACACATTTTTACAACAGTATAGATAAGAACCGTTTATTCAATCAAGTGCTTCCAGAAATAGTAAATTTACGCAAACTTCTCCAAAAAGAAATAAATTATCAGTGCCACGCTTAAGTCTAACTTGGGAAAAAGAGTTCAAAATTATCGTCGTGGTATATGGAATTTCTGATTTTTATTTTATTTTTATTTTTTTATTACAAGATCAATTAGGAACTAGAAGTTCCAATACAATTTTTAATTTAACATTACATTATTATTTATTGAAGTAATCAGATTTCAATTATCGTCTGATCTGATCTCACATTTACTCATACTGAAATCACACAGCTTACTCAATTCATTATATGACTTAGATATCAGATTCAAAGGCTCGTTGTCTCCAAAATTAGTTCTATGAAATTCTGTTTTCAAAAGGGATCGCGATCTTAAACTCCTTTACGGAGCATATAATCCAAGATTCTTTAATAACAATGAGCTCTGGATAATACCATTTAGAAGCTCAGAAACGAAAATGGCACAAGGATGCTGATGGCGAATTTCAAGTAGCTCAAGCTTTAAAGATTTGCATCTAATGAAATAAGGATGCAGATCTATATCGTTCTCCTACCGTGCCTTACGATGATCAAATTGGTATGTTTTCCACGCATAAAGAAAGAAATTTTTTTTTGTACCGATTCGATTCTACTAATATGACTAGCTAGCATAGTGAGGAGACCTACACATGACGCATATTCAAGTTGCAAACGGACAATAGACTGATATAGCATAATAAAAGCGTTTGGGTTATTGAACTCGTTCATGGTTCTTTTAAGAAATCCTAACATAGAACATGATTTTGCTATTATCAAATCAAGATGCCGATTTAATGAAAAGGTTTGAGTAAACATGACTCCAAGATCTCTTACTTCATTTATCCGTGCCAAAATAACATTATAAATGCTATAGTCATTTATTACATACGACAATGGACGGGTAAATGACAACTTTACAGTTATTGATATTCAAAAATAACCGATTATTTCACACCAATGGCTAATTGCATCAATGTCCTTCTGTTGATTAATTGCATCCTATGCATTATTTATAGGGGAAAATATTTTTAGGTCATCAGCATAAATTAGACAATTAGCGGATTTGATACAATTGGAAATGTCGTTTAAAAATAAAATGAAGATGAGGGGTCCAAGATGGGAGCGCTGTGGAACACCTGAATGCACCTTAACCGGATTAGAAAAACTGTCTGAATCAATCTATTTTATCAAATTGTCAGCACTGCCAAACGATTTTAATTTTCCCAATACAATAACATGGTTGATCGAGTCAAATGCTTTGCTAAAGTTAGTGTAAATGACGTCAAGTTGTGCCTTAGCCTCAATCACCTCTAAAGCACGTTTCGAAAATTCTATTAAAGGGTTCTTTCTGGTTACGATTTTTAAAAAACATTATGTTTTTAAATATTTTTTTTTTCATAGAAAGAATAGAGCTGATATCGTTTTGAAAATTTGTAGGTATGTTTATTGAAGTTCAAATATTATAAAAATTTTTTTTTTAGATTTAAAAAAGTTTTTTTTTTGACATAACGGATTTTTTTAAAAAAACATCAAAAAATGACTGCGGGCATGATTTTGGGCGACTGGATGATCTGAAAAAAAAAAATGGCAAAATATTCCTTTTTGAAGTGGCTATAGCATGAACTAGAATATTTTTTTTAGCAGGTTGACTGAAATGCTTTTGACTGGAGCGCCGGAGCCAACATATAGGTCTACGAAGGCATTTCAGTAAAAAAAACTAACCAAACAAAAGGTATTCCAGTCCAAAAATTTGTGACTAAAATTCTTTTTAAGAAGGTCGTTCAGTCCAAAAATACAAAGTGTATTTCAGTCAAACTGTTTTCTAGTAGAAATACCTTTATTTTGGACTGAAGTTCCTTTTTAAAAGGAGTTTTAGTCATAATATTTGTATGGGAAATTTTACATCTGAAATGCCTTTCGTTTTTTGACTGAATGGTTTTTGACTGAATTCCCGGAGAACAATTTTGCCTGGAATTCCTTTTTAATAGTTTGACAGAATCACCTTCTCAAAAGGTATTTCTGTCATAAATAGGGGGTGTTAGGAAAAAAATATTTGGCTCAAACTATTTTGACTGAGTTGCCTTTTAATTTTTGACTGAAATGTTTTTGACTGGAATTCCCGGAGCCAAATATTTTTTTCCTAACACCCCCAATTGTCGGTTTTTTGTATTGTAAATATATAGGGTGTCCGGGTTTGGAATGCTAATTCGTTAAGGGAATCGGAAAAAATATCGGGGAGAAAAATCGTATGGGGGTCAATTTTTGATATCCTTTGAGATACAGGGTATTTCTAATATTTGGTTCAGTAAAAAGGTACACCCAAATATTAAACTGTAACTTCCAAAATATTTATTAGAGGGCAACCACATAGTCTTATTTGACTGGTAATTGTAGAGGCTATTTTGGAAGTTACAGTTTAATATTTTGGTGCACTTTTTTTCTGAGCAAATATTTTAAACGCCATGTACCTCAATGGATATCAAAAATTGACCCCCATACGATTTTTTTCGGACACCCCTGTATATAATGTGAGCAAAAAAAAATATTTAGTAAAATGATAAAAAACAGAGGTGTTGGCAAAAATTTGTCCACCGTCGTACTTATGTAACAAGTTTTCTTCAATGATCCTTGCACGACCGCTAGAAGTACTGGATCTACAGTTTAAATCGCAGTCCAAAACTTTACAAAATTTAATTTTACTTCGTTGAAAGGCCACCAGGCATGATTATGAGCATTTGAGTTCGAAAATTTAGACATTAGGTTGTTTCGGAATTACTATCCGTTGACTGAATTACAAAGGTCACTTTTGATATTTAAATTTCTGAGAAAAATAAAGGTGTTTCAAATAAATTTATTTTTTCCTCGATTATCGAGATTTCATCCGTATGACGGAAAGCACCTCAATGCCTGACGTAAGTAAACTCGGTATGCGAATAAATCAGAAAATTTGGAAAAATTCTGAAAAAGCTACTCTTCGGAATTTTGAAAAATATCGAACAATTAAAAAAATTCTCAAACATCATGCGAATATTTTCAACGAATTATCTCAAAAAATATCTAAAACTTGACATGTCCAGAAAATTTAGAAAATTTTAGAAAATCGTAAAAATTATGAAATAAAATAAAAGGGTGTTACGTTACAAAATTGAAGTCTCGAATTATTTTCCACATGCAACTGGCAACAGCCAAGAGGGAAACTTTGGATCGAAAAATATTGAAAGTCAAGACTACTTAGTCAACGAAGAATTTCGCAAATCTTCAAAAACCTCAAAAATTTTAAAAATTAAGTATTTCACCCTAAAAAAATTGTTTTAATTTGAATAATCTCTGAAATTCTCGTAATTTCGAACAATCTGGAATAATCGTACAAAACAATGTCATTCCTATTTGTCAACGTTGTTTGTCCTTAATTACATTGGATTCGAACTCAAATAAAATTTTGAAATATAAATTTAAATTTTGAAAATTCTGAAACTGAAATTTTGGGAATTTTAAGAGCTAAAACAAAAATTTGCAATACGAATTTGTGTGTGAATTCAAATTTCTAAAGTCAAGTTATGACGCAAATAGATGAATAATGAAATTAAATTTGTAATTTAAAATTTCAAAAAATTTATTAAAATATTTCAGCCAACAAAATTGTTTATGTCTAAATTTTCAAGATTGATGAATTTAAAATTTGAGGCACTTTCCAGAATATCTTAAAGTACCTGCTGGAGATAAAATTTTAAGGTGTATTATAAAAATTTGACAAAATTTTAAATATCTTAAATAATTAAAAAATTTTCAGAGAATTGTTTTCTTATTTTTTTTTTTATTTATTTACATATTTTATTTATTTATTTATTTATTTATTGTACTTTAACAATAATTTAGTATTAAAAGGAAAAGCACAGATGGAAACAGAGTAAACGGAACAAAAGAACAAAAATAAAATGATGAAGCTGCTTCCATTAGGCAGAAAAACCTTTTAAATTTTTTCAAACAATTTCCATCTCATGCATACACATTCTATTTTGAGCAATAGCTCATTTACAATAAAATGTACAGCAAGAGGTGAAATAATATTAAAATTTAACAATAATAATAATAATGTTAAAAATAAATTTAAAAAACTACGTATTGCCCATCAATCAATAATTTTCAAAAAATTTCAAACTCTTGAGAATTCGACAAAGTTATTAATCGAAAATACATACATATTTTTGAAATATTATACATATAGTTATTAGGCTCTAAGTAAATTACAAATTTTCACGAAAAATCTCGAAAATTTCGGAAAACCTCTATTAATCATCAAGCAGCTAGACGCTAAGCAGAACGCATATATCATGAAAAATCAGGGACTTTTAGGGTCTGTATAACACTTTTGCGGTTTTTGCAATTCATTGATTCAGAATTGACGATTTTTCCTTTATAAGCAAAATATTTCAGTTTTGCATAGTTGATTTTGACTGTATTTTCATTTGAAGTTTTAACATCAACAACAAAGTCACTAAATTCGAAAACCACACCTCTCACATTATTATGAAGTATCAATGTGTTGGATTTTTCATTGAATGTTCATTTGTCTATCTCCATCGACATACTCAAAAAACGCTTTTATACTTATAATATATGTATTAGGCATACTTGGGTATATTTAGAATAACTCACATCATTGAAGACTCACTGGTTTTGGAGCATCAGTATACTTAAACAACATTTCTCAAAATCCACCATAATTGGGATTTTCTAATACTTTGTCTAGATTTTGATTTGTTCATATACTTACGGTTTAGTTTAAAAATTGAATTGAAAAATTGGAATTTGAACATTTTTAACTGTTTCTTAGGTGCCTTCTTGTCTAATAACTTTTCGGTTGCAACTCCAAATCATGTTGAGACGGGACGAAATGATTATCCCTCTAAAGTTGCACGAGTTGTTGGGCAGGTGATCTCAGAAAGCGCGGTTGTAAGTAATAGAGGAAAAACCATATGAAACTTATGGATTTGATATACCTTTTGCGTATGATATTTGTCTTAATTCATCCAAATTTTTAATAAACAAAATATTCTCTCAAATCCAATTTATATACGGTCGAATGAACATGCCAAAAATAGCAACTTGTTTATCAATAGTCGATTTACAAAAAGTATATAAACCCATCAATATAATCAACCTATTTTATAAACTCATTCAAAAATAAAATAAAATGAAAATCCAAAATTAATTTTTCATATTTTAAAATTAATAATTTTCAATTATTCATAGTTTATTTATAGAAATTTTCTTTGCTATACTAACTATATACAAGTTAAGTATTTTTTTCTTTCGCTCATCTATTTATAAACAATATAATTATATATGTACTCAAAACGTGTATTAATATACAGGGTGTATTGACTAAAAAGCCGCCATTCTAATTGCCTGAATTTATGTTAGAACCATTATCGCGCCACAAACTAGTAAAGCCAACAAATTTATTACAAAACATTAATTTTTTCAACACAACTTGAATTCGCGGGACATCCTGTATACTACTAATACATATTTACAATGTATAGTTATAAATAAAAGAAATAAGAAAATATCTTAAATGACGGAAAATTGAAATATACAATAAAATGTAAAATTTATTATTTTGGTACAAAATATTGAAAACATTGAACGAAATATTTTTACTTAAATATTTCACAAAAACAAAACATTTTTGTTTTTTTTTATGTTAATTGAAATTAATTATGTACTCGTATATATGTTTTGTTACTTGACTAAATAATGTTAATTATATTTTCAATATGTTAGTATTTTAGGAAATTATTTATAGATTTTTTGATATCACAACTGAAAATTAACAACAGAAATACTAAAGTGGTTTTTTTACTATGTAGACAGATGTATGTAGGTCAATTATTACATTAAATGATTGGAGGTTAATCCAATATGCATTTGCTTAGATCCAACTATAATCTTTGATTAATAGTTAATATGATAGTTGATTGACCTAAAATGTACAAATACGTGAACAATTTCAAACATTTTAGTCTATAAGCTTTATTGTCAGGAGTTGCAAAAGAAAATTTGTCGTAACTATTTTGTATGACCAAAGCCAAATATCCTTTTATCTGCTTAAGACGATATTCCTTAGGATATTTGAAACTAAAACTAATTTCTAAAATTACACGTGGGGCACTGGAAACATTGACTCGACATAAGTTTTCCGGTATTTTGTAATGTGTTGTAAATTCCCAAATATTAAGGCTTAATTCCCATTTTTTTGAACGATTTTATTTTAAGAATTAGGTCGAATTTCGACAGGTCCAATTTGGTGAATCCAAAATGATTTAAAATGCAAAGCTGCAACAATGGATTGCAGCTTTTTCAAAATTCACAAATTTCTATACCTACAAAATTTTTTTTTTGAAATTTAACTCAACTCTCGACTATTAATAATATCGACCGACCATTCAATAAAATGGTTATCTTGATGAAATTTCTTCAAAGTTAAATTTTTATAATCACACTCAAGTCTCAAAGAAACAAACATTGTCAAAAATAGTGAAAAGGAGTTGGCCAGTTTATGAAGTCGGCCATTAGATCACCTAGTTAAAAAATCCTAATCAATACAAATCGTTTATTTAATGATAGATCTACATAATTATTATTTAAAATTCTCAACTCTCAAAGGGCCAATATCGGCCAGTTGAAAAAGATTGTTCCAGCACATGAAATAGGCCATTACGTAACCTAATCAAAAAACCCTAATTTATATAAATGATTCATTTAGTAATACTTCAACAAAATTATTTTCTTTGAAATCACTCTCACTTTAAAAGGTCATTTATAGAGTATAATTCGCTTTAGGCACAATTAAAAATTAAAGATTAAAACTTTTTTTTGGTTGTTTGAAAAACAATTTGTAATGTCTCTTGCTTGTTTTAATTTAATTATTGATTAATTTTTAAAAATACGTTTCTAAATATGTACTAATCACTTGCTTGAAAAAAAAAAACTCTCAATTTCGCAATAAGAACAATAGTGTTAACAGTGTAATACTAATACATTGGTAAATCTATCTAGAATGTCTGGTAAGCTTTACACCCGTAATATTAAAGTATTTAATATTCCGGCCGGTCATTGATTTTTTATTAGCCAAATTTAATTTGAAAAATATTCATAGGATTTCGTAAAAGTATTTATTACATGTTTTAATAATTAATATATTTCGATAGAATTCAGAAATCATTAAAAACTTTAAAGCATACGTTTATAAGAATTCAATTTTCTAATATCGTTTTCTTCTGCTCTACTAGTATAAAGGTCAAAAACTATATAAAATAACAAGACATCTTATGAATATTTGGAAAAATAAAACACCAACAAAAATAAATGGAAATTACAGTAGAATAGCAATAACTGTATTTTCTTACTCTCTTCACAAACAAAATTATTTTTGGTAATTTATCACTTCTCTAAATTTGTTTTTGTTTTGATTTTTAAAAATTTGAAGGCAATGGGAAAATCGGTGCTTATAAAATTATTCGCGTCCTTTTTGTTTGCAGGTTATTAAACAAATATTTTTAAAATATTCACTTCGTCAGGAATTTTTATTATACCAGCAATTAGGTAGGTAATTGGATATTACAATATTAATTTAAACCTAAGATGGAAACGAATCAAGATCAGGATTTAAGCCAACGGATCAAGATTTAAGCCAACTATTTATTTCACATTAATAATTTTTTAAATATACAGTCAAAGTCAGCATGTAATTGGATACCTATGAAATGAATTTGTATAGAATTCAGATTCTGAAATTTAAAATGTTTGAGTTGTATCCCAAATAACAAAAATAAGCATGTATTAGTAGGAGGATTTTGAGTGAAATTTTCAGAAACAAAAATTGAGGGAAAGCTACATAATTAACAAATTTAATTGGCTATGTAAGTAAAAATAAAAACGTTGTATCGATATTATTTATTTGAGTAGTATACGAATCGGTCAATATCAGACATCAGAAAAACTTAAATTTAAGACAGAAATTTTTAATTATCCTAAAACCAATGAGGAAACTCGTACCACTATTTTCAATATATTAAATAGTGTCAACAATTTCTGGGTAATTTCGGTTCAGACTTTGCATCAGGCTAATACACGTTGTAATACACGAACGAAAAAACTAACTTCAATTATTTACAACGAATCCATGGTATTTTTATTGCAGACGTATTGCAGAATCGTTTGCATAGGTTTGTGGCGACTCAAAATATAATCAATTTGACTCCACACAAAAATTATATGTTCTTTGCATACCAATCACGGTTTTCCTCATTTTACCCAACTGCACCCTATTACAAATCATTTATTGTTGTTGATTCCCAAAATACAAAATATTCCGTACTCATATAATAAAATGCAATTCAATATATGATCGAGGTATTGGTGAACAGATTAAGTGATTACCATCATGTCTTACGTACACCAAACCAACTAGCAGCAAGATATATTTATTTTGTATTTTATTTTATAAATTTAATCAATGAATTATTGCTATAAATTTGTCGTGTTAATTAGTATGTGTGCCAGTTGGGGAAAACTGACGATTTTAAAAAAACTTCATTTTGTACGAACATTGTAATAAAAAAAAATAAAATTTGTCAATTTAGATGAAGTACAAAGCTTGAACTCGGAGTTTCATTTTTTTTTCTTAAAAAATAAATAAATTAAAAATAAAATCAAAATAAAAAGTTTTTTATTTAACTATCAAAACTCATAGTGCGAGTGAAACTAATATAAGTGTTGTAGTTGCTTTGCTTAAACGGGGTCAATCCAAGCGCAACTATATTGGTGACGCCTACAAGGACACAAACAGCAATACGCTACATTGCTGAAGACGAATTGGATTATTTATGATTTTTTTCAATCCACGGATATTTCACGTAATATTAATACATTTTCCGGCATAATTATAAAAATTATTTCGACACACTCGTGCATATTCCATATTAAATCGTGTAAAGCCACATCGAATCGAACGGCGAAATTTGACTTCTGGAAAATAACACCGGAAAATTTTTGAAACGAATTCCGGAAGAAAACCAACGGAAAAAAAAAACAACAAAATAAAAGCAGGTTATCAAGTGCCTATTTAAATTCAGCTTGCATATACAATTGCTTCATATTTACGGTGATTGAAACATAGTGATAACATATAGCCAACAACAGATGCCAATTACCGCTATAGAGCCGTAGTAAATACCGCTACATAAAAATTGATACAACTAGTGCCAATTATACCAGAATAGCAGCTTTGAATACAATTTAATAACAAAAAAACGTGTTAGAACAACTATTCTAACTTCAAAATTATTATCTTCAACGGAGACATCAACGTCATCATCCAGTTTTTTTTTTTTCATCAAGATAATAAGCAATTTTGGACGACATATTCATCCACATTGAACAACTTACAACGGGACAAGGTCAAGTTTGCGTTCCTGCGATATTATAATTCTAACATTTATATTTTTTTTCCTTACTAATTCTGTTTGTATTCTTTATATTTTTTTAGCGAAAATAATTGTGCAGTAAAATACAAAATCGGTGAGATCGAACGCTACGTTGGACCAACGAACTGTAAATGGTGAGAATTACTTTTGCTTTTACCAAATATTTTCGATTTTGAATTGCTATTTTATTCGATCCTTTATTCATCATTTGTTTTTGATAGTCAATTTCACTCATATTTTTAACAAATTCGGTTTTTTTTAATAACATTCGAAATTATCTAAAAGTGAAGCAAGTGTTGTGAAAATTAAACGATGTCGGACGATGAAAATTCAGACGCTAAAAAATCGCGCAGCGTGGATGCAACGATTTCCGTTCCGTTTCCACCCTTTTGGCATGAAATGCCAGGTCTTTGGTTTGTGCAAGTGGAAGCCGTATTTCGCGCGAAATTAATAACATCGGACAACCAGCAATATTTGCTAACGGTTGCAGCACTACCCGTTGATATAATCGCGACCGTGTCGGACATTCTTACAAAACCGCCAGAAACTGGGAAATTTGCAGCACTTAAGTCTGAAATAATCAAGCGATTAAGTCTTTCGGAAAGCCAACGCCTGGAAAAATTAATAGGCGCTACGGTTATGGGCGATTTAACGCCTTCCGCGTTTTATCGCAAATTACAACAATTGGCAGGTTCTTCGACCGCAGTGAATGATGACTTTATTAAAGCGTTATGGTTAAAACGTTTACCGGACCAATTACGATCTATTATACTAGTGCAAGAATCTGAAACGATCGACAAATTAACCAGTTTAGCCGATAAAATTTGGGAATATCATAGCCCATCAACGTCATCACTGGGAGTCTGTGGTGTCTCTAAACCTACCGAAACCTCCACGGCCCAAACTGTAACTTTAGAGAGCCTTGCGGAAGCAATTAACGAACTTAGGCAAAATGTTTTTAAACAAAATCGATCAAGATCTCGGAACTATTCTCCAAATCAGTCGCGCAATCGATCATATTCAAATTCACGTAACCGTTCTTCCTCTGGCAGACGAAAATTTTGTTATTACCATTTCCGATTCGGTTCTGCGGCCAGAAAGTGTGCAGGAGGTTCATGTGAGTTCGTTGGTCAGTTTCATACTAATAATAATAATAGAAACGAAAATCAGGAAAACTAACTAGTCCCAAAGTTCTTGCGACAAATGATGGGACGCATAATACTCGTCGCCTATTTATTAAATGTGCCAAAACTAACTTTAGTTTTCTGATCGATACAGGGGCCGACGTCTCAGTTGTTCCTGTAAGTTATTTCAAAAATATTACACGCGACTCAGGTAGTAAAATCTTCGCTGCAAACGGTTCTCCTATAGCAACTTATGGAGTCAGATTACTCAGTATCGATTTAGGTCTCCGCCGTGAATTCAAACATCCTTTTATAATTGCGTCAGTAACCAGGCCTATAATAGGTGCTGATTTTCTGACTAAGTTTGGAATCGTGGTGGACTTAGGGAACAAGCGGCTACTTGACTCGAACACGTCATTATCGGTCAATACCATGGATATATACGATCCATTACCAGCAGTTCGACTGTTCATGGTCAACGAACCATTCGGAGATCTACTTCGATCATTCCCTAGCCTAACACAGGAACCCAGATATGATTTGCCAATTAAACATGATGTTGTGCATAGAATCATAACGGTAGGACAACTCCCGTTTTCACGCGCACGTCGTTTAGATACAGAAAAACACAGGATAGCGAAGAGCGAGTTTGAGTACATGAATTCACTAGGCCTGTGTAGACAATCAAAATCGTCCGTCTCTTCACCTTTGCACCTGGTTCCTAAACGCGACAGTAACGATTGGCGACCTTGTGGGGATTATCGGAGACTTAACGATGTAACAGTACCAGACAGGTATCCCCTTCCCCATATTCAGAATTTTTCACTGAACTTGCAGGGTTGTACTATTTTTTCAAAGATAGACCTGATTCGAGCTTACCACCAGATACCAGTAGCAGTGGAAGACGTATATAAGACAGCTATCACAACCCCTTTTGGACTTTTCGAGTTTATGAGAATGCCGTATGGTCTGCGTAACGCTGCGCAGACTTTTCAGCGTTTCATGGACAAAGTCACAGAAGGGTTGAATTTCGTATATACTTATATCGACGATATTTTGGTGGCTAGCCGGTCAGAGTCCGAACACTTAAAACACCTTCGCATCCTCTTCCAACGCCTTACAGATTTCGGCATTATCCTAAAACCCTCGAAGTGTGTGTTCGGTGCACCCTCGCTAAATTTTCTTAGTCACGAGATCTCTAAAGATGGAATACGACCATCTTCAGAGAGAATCGTGGCTATAAACATTTTCCCCCAACCCACATCTATAAGGCAAGTGCAGCGTTTTATCGGAATGGTTAACTACTATCACCGATTCATTCCTCACTTAGCCGAACTGCTTGCTCCAATGCACTCTCATTTAGCAATACTTCAACAAGATAAAAAGAAAAACTTTATTTGCCCACCTGATTGTCAGGCAGCTATGGATAAAACCAAAGCTGCCCTGGCTCAGGTAACACTTCTTGCCCATCCCCTGGAGCGTGGAAAGTTCCGGATAACCACGGACGCTTCCAACACGGCGCTCGGGGCTGTATTGGAGCAGTACAACAAAGGATGTTGGGAACCATTGGGATTTTTCTCCAAAAAGCTCTCCCCACCCGAACGTAAATATTCTGCCTTCGACCGTGAGTTGCTTGCAATATACTGCGCCATCAAGCATTTCAGATGCTTTGTCGAAGGTAGAGTATTTACTATCCTTACCGACCATAAACCGCTGACTACTGCCATTTCCTCAAAGTCAGAGCGAAGTCCCCGCCAGGCTCGTCAGTTAGACTACATATCTCAATTTACGTCCGACATACAGTTTATCAAAGGTGTAAGTAACGTGGTAGCAGATACGTTATCAAGAAACGACGAAAACGAACTATCTCCTATAAATCACACTGGTTTAGATATTGAAAGACTCGTCTCCCTTCAGGAATCAGACAACGAGTTAAAAACGCTTTTAAACAACAGACATCCAGGTTCTAAATTACAACTCCAAAAGATTCGTCATTCGGCCTCCGAACTAAAAGTCTGGTGTGAGACATCGACGGGCATTAACCGTCCGTCCGTACATACCGCCAGAACTACGTCTGGAAGTATTCCAGAAACTTCATGGGTTATCTCACCCCGGAATACGGTCGTCGCGTAAACTGGTATCATCAAAATACTTCTGGCCTAGTATGAATCTAGACACGGGATATTGGTCCAAAACCTGCCTCGCCTGTCAGAAGTCAAAAGTCAATCGACACACGCGCCCTGAATGCGGTCGTTTCGATGTTCCTTCTGGCAGGTTTGAGCACATTCATATCGATTTGGTTGGACCATTACCTCCGTCAAACGGTTATACATACATACTGACCATAATTGACCGATTTACGCGATGGCCGGAAGCTATTCCTTTGGTGGATATGCGAACAATAACGGTAGTGCGTGCATTCGTAGACCAGTACATCTCGAGATTCGGTGTACCGCTCGAGATAACGACTGACCAAGGCAGTCAGTTTGAAAGTAATCTCTTTCAGGAATTTAACCAGCTGTTAGGTTCACACAGAATACGGACTACGACTTATCATCCACAAGCCAATGGAATGGTGGAGCGATTCCATCGTACCCTTAAAGCCTCATTATACGCTAGAGAAAATACCCTGAACTGGAGCACTGAGCTACCATTCATTCTCCTCGGAATTAGAACTTCAGTCAAACATGACCTCGGATGCACTCCAGCAGATCTTGTCTACGGACAATCACTAAAGGTCCCTGGAGAGCTTGTAATGCATCCCTCCTCTGCGACATCGGCAGATCCCACTTCACTGGTCGATCGCCTGCGACAGTCGATGCGCAACGTCGTACCTCAAAATACCCGAAGTCCCCCTCAGGACAGTATTTTTATACCTAAGGACTTAACGGACTGTAACCAAGTTTTCGTCAGAGTGGACAGAGTTAAGATCGGCTTAACTCCTCCATATGAGGGGCCATATAAAGTAGTGAAACGACTTCGTAAGTATTTTGTTATAGAAATGAAGGGAAAGAACGTTTCTATATCCTTAGAACGACTTAAACCAGCATACATGACGGACTACTTAAGTGAAAATAACGATCCACTTGTACCAAACATAAAAAGGAAAGTAAATTTTAAGATATAGGCATCATTTAATTTTACAATGCTTTTACTGCGGGGTGAGTGAATGTGGCGACTCAAAATATAATCAATTTGACTCCACACAAAAATTATATGTTCTTTGCATACCAATCACGGTTTTCCTCATTTTACCCAACTGCACCCTATTACAAATCATTTATTGTTGTTGATTCCCAAAATACAAAATATTCCGTACTCATATAATAAAATGCAATTCAATATATGATCGAGGTATTGGTGAACAGATTAAGTGATTACCATCATGTCTTACGTACACCAAACCAACTAGCAGCAAGATATATTTATTTTGTATTTTATTTTATAAATTTAATCAATGAATTATTGCTATAAATTTGTCGTGTTAATTAGTATGTGTGCCAGTTGGGGAAAACTGACGATTTTAAAAAAACTTCATTTTGTACGAACATTGTAATAAAAAAAAATAAAATTTGTCAATTTAGATGAAGTACAAAGCTTGAACTCGGAGTTTCATTTTTTTTTCTTAAAAAATAAATAAATTAAAAATAAAATCAAAATAAAAAGTTTTTTATTTAACTATCAAAACTCATAGTGCGAGTGAAACTAATATAAGTGTTGTAGTTGCTTTGCTTAAACGGGGTCAATCCAAGCGCAACTATAGGTTCTCGGTACGAGAAATCGAAAAAAAATTGAATATCGTCAATTATAGCGCCATCTATCATGAATGGCAAAAATGTTTTAGCCAAATCCTACGTATTTTTAGCCGTAGAATCCGAATCTGCAATGAAAAATAGGGGTTCCTGTCTTAGTTTCAAAGTTATCCCCCGCCCCACCTACAAGGACGGGGGAGGGCTACTAATTTTATCACTAATGTATTTCCCCCGCGGAATAATTAAATTTTGATCTCTACCATTTTTTTCGTAGAGTACTTATTTTCCGAGATATTTGAGTGTATCAGGTTAAAAAAATCACCCGGTATATGTACATATATACTAAAAAATATTACAATATTATTTATGGTAAATGTAAATATGTATATAACACATGACCAAAAGTATATTAAATACGTTATCTATAGTTAAAAAATGATCCATATTTTTGTAAAAGGCGATGATGCGGAGTTCCATTCCGGCAATAAACTCTTTCGCTAAATAAGAGGTAAACGAAGGAACCAATTAAAGCTTGAGCTTAGTCATAAAATTCCTCACAATTTTCAATTAGACTCTAATGCAATAATGGAAATATGCAATATCACATCAAGTGATATAAAGTCCGAATATTTAAAACGGAATGGCGTAGTAACAAATTGTGATATTAACGCTATGTATCACAAAAGTGAACCCACTTAAAGTTATCATGTTACGAGAGTCCCAGCTTGCTTTAATTTCGAAAAATAAAACCACGATTATTCATATTGATGCAACAGGCAATGTAGTAAGAAATCCTACATGCTGCGATCATCAAATAAATCGAATATTATATTATACTTGAATCATTAAAATTAATCATATAATCATCCCAATCCCTGAGATAATTTCTAGTCAGCATGATTCAAACACCATTACACAGTTTCTTATGGAAATTTGCTCAGAAATGTCAAAAATATCGAAAGCACATAGGCCAAAATGCTATGTGGTGGACTGCTCTTGGGCTTCGATAATTGCAATATTACAAGCAATGAATATAATGAATGTTGCAAACTATCTAGATTATACATAATACTGATAAAGAAAGATCCACCGCAGAAAGATGAAGTGGTAATGTTCGTTTGTTGCGCGCATTTTATAAACATAATAGGAAAACAAATCGCAAAAAAATGTGGAAATGTCAAATCTGACATAAAAAACTTAATTTTAGATATATTTTGTACAATTATCAACTGCTCTACGAACCGATATCGATAAAATACTTCAATGTTTTTATAGAATATCTTGTAGTCCTCCTATTACAAAATACGCTTTTGAGATATAAGTTACACGAACTCTTTGTATACTTCCGACTGAGGAAGCTATTCGTGGAGTCCGTTTTTTTAAATAATATTCTCTATTACATGGAGACATTGTCTCATGGTAGAGATGATTACTCGCGAACAAGGCGTGGGTATTCTAACAACATCTATAGCAAAGAAAGCACCTCTGGAATGAAAACCAAATAATACCAGAATGATATAGTTTTACCATTCCATTCGAAAATAAGAAATACCATCATCATCCAGTGCTATACCCCGACGGAAGACGCAGATAATACAAAGAAATACGAGTATATGAGCAATTAGCCATAACAGCAAGAATGCACAGAAGCGACATCAAGATAATGCATGGAGATTTAGAAGCAATAATTCGAGCAGATAATACCGCCCTGACAACTATTATGGGCAAATATGCGTTGAACTCTATGCGAAATAATAATGGAGAAAGTCTCGTCGGCTTCTGTATCAAAAACATATTATTTCACATATTACCATTTTTGATATATGTATTTATGTGGGTGTTAGTTTCACACTGTTAAATTGAATTCAAATTGGAAAAAATCTGGATTCCTTTAATACTAAAAATGTAATTTTATAACAAACTGGAAAAGAATCATTCGAATAAAAATTATCGGCCCTTTAGCGATTTACGTCAATATTACAATTTGAAGGTTACCATTTAGAACAAATTTATTTCGGGGTATATAGAGAATAACTTTCTATTTTGATGAGTGGCAAATTAGTTCAGCTGTTATTAATGACCCTTTGCCAATATCAGTCAAAACCGCGATTAAAAGATTAACATTTCAAAAAAAAATAAAAATTTCTGGGGACATTGGATACATCTTCAACCTGAGTCCAAATATGTGATAAAGGTTTCTGGCCCTTTATCAATTTCAGTCAAAATGGAAATTTGAAGATTAAAACTCGAAATACATTTATTTCTGGGGATAGAGAATACATTCTCAGCTTGATGGATGCAGAATTTATTCAAATATTGTATGCACTATCAGAACCTGAGTCGAAATCTCTGGTAAAGGGCATTATTAACTAGGGTTTGCAAAAACCCGGAAATTTTAAAACCCGGGTTTTCGGGTTTAGAAAATCCATAAACCCGGGTACCCGGGTTTAACCCGGTTTTTTATAACTTCATTAAAATAACAAAAACATTTTAAATATGAAGTTAGAAAGTGACTATTATTCATAAAATACTAAAATAAATAAACAGTTCAATCGTAAAATAAATTAAAATCAAATTGTTAAATTCATTTAAATTAAATGTCGGCGGTTGCTGATGTAACATGAAATAAACTTTTAAACTATTTTCCCCCGTACTCCAATATTTGTGATTTTGTACTATACGGAAGGGTAGGTATCTGCATGTTTGGTATAACTAGGCGAGCCTCTTAGATCAGATATCATCAGTGACATTAAACTGAAATTTCGACGATCTATAATTCTTAGTTTAAGCAAATAATTACTGTTTCTGCTATAATCAGAGTGGCATCCTCCCGTCCTAATAATTCAACCGCTGATTTTATTGTTTTATTGCATTTCGAAAATTTTTCAACAGATCTAAATCAATTTGTGAGAGTTCATTAAGATGATTGACGTCTTTCAAACCAAGTTTCACACATTCGAATATGACTAAGAATCGTTCTACCATATTTAAAATGGAATTCCAACGAGTCTTGCAATCTAAAACTAATGTAAGCTCTTTATTGAATTTGAAATAAAACCCGGTGCGAGTAAAAATCCGGATCTCCAGACTCAAAAAATTAACATGTAACTCGGGTTTTTAAACCTGAAAACCCTTCGCACAGGTAATTTATATCACTTTTAGTAAGTCTTATCGTCTTTGTGATATATTCCTATGTTATCCTCAACAACATCGTCATCATCTTCAGCGAAGTTTATGTAGTGTGTTTGTGTCTTAATTAATACATATTAATTATAATGTATTTGAATAGAATTTATTTTGAAATATAAATCCGGGTTTTAAGTAAAAAGCCGGGTTTTCGGGTTCATGAAATTTGAAGAAAACCCGGGTTTTTGAGCCCGGGTAAACCCGGTTTCCAAACCCTATTATTGACCCATTGTCAATATCAGGCAAAACACCAATTTTAAATTTTAAATTCGAAGCACATATATTTCTTGGGCTAGATAATACCTTATTAGTTTGACGGATGGAAAATTTAATCAGGTATCGTGTGTACTATCAGAACTTGAGTCCAAATCTCTGATAAGGATTGTTATTGGTCCTTTATCTATTTCAGCAAAAAACAGCAATTTTAAGTTTATAATTCAAAGCACATTTATTTCTGCGGATATAGAATACCTTAATAGTTAGATCAATAGAGAATTTATTCAGCCATTTCGTGTACATAATTGAGTCCAAATCTCTGACAAGGGCCGCAATTCCATTATTTCATGCAGAGAATATTTAGGTACAAATAGCCTACTTTAAGCACTCTAATTTGTTCAAAGTAGCTGTGCTGCTGTAGATCAGCCCTATATCAATTTAATACAAAACCGGAGAATATATTCAGATAGCTTGTGTACTATCAGAACTTCAGTCCAAGTCTCAAATAAGGACTTTTTCTGGCCCTTTATCAATTTCCGCATTAAGGCATTGAAAGGGCGTAGGCTTGTCTAATAGAGAAATTTCCAAAAAAATAAGCGGAAGCTGTCACATGAGCAAGAATTGTTTTAGGGATCAATTCAAATGGTACATAACCAATATGAGAGATGCCCATCTCCACATAATAACGGGTTATCCAAGAAGAGCTGATTAAAAAATCAAGATTAATGTTTTAAAATTGGTGATATTTTTAATTATTTTCAAAGTATAGGTACAAACTCCAAAATTAATAATGGAATATAATTTCTACTAGGTGGCCTCCCCGATCCGTTTTACAAACGGCTATAGTTTTTTAGGAAATTTTCCATTAGGTTTCCACATAAATGAGGTTCAATTTCTAAAATAACAGCTCGTATATTGTTCTTCCGTTTATACTTGAATCGTTTATGTTGCATTGGCATATAGAGTTTTTCCTTAATATAGTCCCAAAGAAAAGTCTATAAGACACACAAATTTAAAATACACTTAGGCCCAGTTTTCAATGCTCTTTGAATTATACGGTTAAATAAGTACTTGAACCAAGATTCACCGTTAATTTATACCCGAACTATGTTCATTATACACAATTTTTAGAATTAAAGGACTTACAAACAATTTTAAAAATTAAAAAAAATATAGAATTTATAAAGACGTTAGAATTTGTAGTATGTAATTAGATAAATTCTAAAAATTTTAAATTACGCAATAGATTATATCAATAAATTCAGTAAATTCTATAAAGTCTATAAAGTCTAAAATCCAACATGTTTCTTAAATTCTATAAATCCTATAAATTCTTCTCTCTCTCTCTTCAAACGTCTTAATACGTCTATAATCTCTTTAAATTTTATGAATTTTATAAATTTCATAAAATCTACAAAATTCTATGAAGTTTATAAATTTTATCAATAATACAAATTCTTTAAATTTTGTAGATTCTTTATGTGTTCTATTAATTCACACATTTTTAAACATTTTTAAAAACACTTGTTAAATTTAAGTGTGTTTCGCCAAGTGCCTACGGCAGAAAGTGTAAAAAAAAAAAAAAAAGTGTTCTATTAATTGTTACATCTGTGACTGTTTTATAAATTCTAAAAACTCGAATTTTATTTGTTTTACAAATTTCGAAAAATCCTATAAACTTTAACAATTCTGTAAATTCAATAATTTCGTTAAAAATTTATAAGTTCTATAAATTCTATGAACAAAGTTTAAAAATTCTGTAAGTGCTTTAAATTCTACAAATCTTTTTCTTTCTTATAAATTTTTCAAATTCTCTAAATTCTACAAAGTCTATAAATGTTATAAATTCTAATATATTTATAAACTCTATAAATTTTATGAATTTGGTAAATAAATTTAGAGAATCCTATAAATTACATAAACTCCACAAATATTATAAATTTTTTTAATTTTATAGATTCAATGGTTTCTTAGAATTGTATCAAGATTGTCAGTTCTAAAAATTTTATACACCCAAATTTTACTTATCCTAAAAATTCCATAATTTCTATAAATTCAATAAATTCTATGAATAATTCTATAAATCCTATGCATAAAGTTCTAAAATTCAGTTAGCTCTTTACATTCTACAAATCTCATAAATTCTTAAATTCTTATAAATTCTGATAATTCGATAAATTCTATAAATTTAAATTTTATAAATTTTAAGTCTGTAAATATTATAAGTTTTAATATGTTTTTAAAACTTATAAATTTTATAATAACTTTAAATGTTATCGATTTGGGTTTAATAAATTATCCAAGTCGGCAGTTCTATAAATTCAAAAAATTCTAATGTTTCTAATTTTTTTTTAATTTTGATAAATTTTACAAATTCTTTAGACTAACTAACGATACTAAATCGCAGTTTCAATTAAATACTTGTTTAAAGATTTATTTTCCTATTCACTCCTTATAAAACGATTGTGGAAAAAAAAATTCGGAAATAATTTTGCGACGAGGCTTGTGTCATTTTGGCTAAAATTTTGACGGCGATATTTCCCCCTGCTAAATATGCTCTTTTAGCCTCGTAATTCACTACCATCGTCCCAAAATTAAAGTCCTTTTCGAAACGCAAAGACGGATATGACGATTTTTGATATTTTTCAGCTAATGAACTAACAAAATTAATTATTTTCTGAATTTGTTTCTTTGTCGGACTCGTTTCTTTGTCGCTTTATACGGGGCTGAATAGTTAATATGTACTAAGTAGCTTTTTTCAGTTTATAAACTAAGAAACAACACAACACATAGCAGGTGTATTTTAGAGACGAATTAAATTAAATATGTAAATGTATCATGATAATATTCAGGAACGAGAATTTATTGTTCCGTAATAAAGTTATTAAGTGCCATATCATGTTGAACGGAAAAGAGAATACTCTAAAACTTCCAATAGTAGCCCTCCTATATTTTGACCAGCTCCATATATTGAACACATTTTGCTACTCTCTGAAATATTACGTATAATTTATTGCTACAATTGAAGGAAATTTTTCTTTTAAGCCTAACTTTGGATTTTCAAACTTTTAGGTTATTTTATTCCTTAAGCTAACCACCTCGATAGATTGAGCAGCATTTCTGTGTCCCTTGAATAGTGACTAGAGAAGTTTCCCTGTACACTGAAAAAAAAAACCTGTGGTAATATTTAGAAAAGAGGTTTAGTTAAAATAATTTTGTAGTATTTAATAATTATTATTTATTGCAGCAAAATTTCTTTTCTTGGTTAAGCGAATATTATTTTAACCCAAGAAACAGGAAATCGTTAAATTTAGAATTAATTGTTACTAAATATTTGTTAAAAACCTTTACTCATTTTTCTGTATTAACAAAATCTTTGTAACCACACAAAAAATTTTATTTAAAAATATAAGTTTCACTATGTATCAATAAAACATTTACTTGTTTTTTTAAATAATTGTATAAAAACAAAAGTTTCAGTTCTATTTAAAAATAGAGTAAGAGGAACAGAAAATTAACAAAACATTTGTTGTCACTACAAAAATTTAGTTAACTTTTATTTTTTTACCGTTTTCCTGAATCTACGACTTAGTACGAAAAGATTTTTGGTTCATTTCGTGGTTGCATAAGTTTGGAGCATCATCGAATCGTGTCAATTTTGTATCATTGGAGAAGCAGCGTTAAACACATTTTGTGCAAATAAAAGTGATAATAGTGATATTAACAGTTAAAATCATTAAAATTTAATTTAATAATAGTAATGTGAAAAGGGTATAGGTAAATTAAAACAAAAAATAAAACACTACTTTCTGTGTTAAGAGTAAATGACAAATTTTTCTTCTTTTTATTTCATTTTCAACCTGCCATTTTCATTAATCTGTGTAGTACCGAACGTGTTTTACGGTTTTGTTTTTAAATTAATTGTTTTGTACTTTATTATTTTGTTGACAAAGTTTAAGAAATGAAGTGTTTTAAGTGCTCGATAAAATTTGGCCAAATTAAAGATTTGATTTTTCATTTACGAAAAGTTCATAAACTTGGAACTTATGATGTATTTCGTTGTGTAGAAGAAAGTTGTAGCAGCTCATTTCAAAGCGTTAAAGCGTTCCGTAGACATGCCCTTATGAATCATTATATGCCTAACACAAATTCTGATAAATGTTATAATGAAGCAAGCGATGCACAACCTTCTACATCTCGAAACGTTTCAATCGAACCTTTAAAATTTTGTGATAGTCCAACACTACAATTGACAAATTCAACCAGTTCAGAGATTGGAAATAATGAATTTAATTTTGTTGTTATTAAAAAATCAATAGAGACAAAAATAAGCAATTTTTTATTAGGATTATATGTATAATAAAAATAATTTAACAAGTTGTGACGTAATAGAAATTTAAAATTCGATCATAGATTCTATTTTAGCTCCTATTATGAAAGCTATTAAAATTTTAATAAATCAAAAGTTACTTAACGTACATTTCCACCATGAAAAATTCTTAAATTTTCAAACAATCATCATCAACAAAATGATTTAACGTCAGCTATTAAACAATTTAGCATCACTAATAAAGTTGTTCAAGGATTTACTCTCGGTGAAATCGGGTTCGACGAATCAAAAACTGTAGGATGCCTTTTACCAATACAATATCAGTTTCGAAAATTTTTTGAAACCAATGATGTTTTATTAACATGTTTAGATGAAATTGAAAGGTTAAAACTAGAAAAGTCTACAATATCAAATTTCGTGCAAGGGGTTCTTTGGCAAGAAAAACTGAAAGGACGTGAGCAATTAATTATTCCATATTTTCTGTACATAGACGATCTCGAGGTCAATAACCCTTTCGGCTCACACGCTAAGTCCAAGTCAGTTGCAAATATATATTACTCTTTTCCTATTCATCAAAATAGCTCAAAACTTAACACAATATTTTTGGCAGCTTCTATAAAATCGGCTGATTTAAAGCAACACGGTAATATATTATGTTTAAACAATTGGTTAATGAGCTTAAATTATTGGATGAAACTGGATTAAAGATTAAAACAAGTGAGGGCATAAAGCAAGTTCATTTTTCACTAGGTTCAGTACTAGGAGATAATTTGGGTCTAAATTCTATACTAGATTTTAATAGTTTTTTTTCTAGCAATTCGTTTTGTCGGCTATGCAAAGAGCAAAAAACGAGTACGAAAACATTTTGCGAAGAAAATCCAAACAGCCTCAGAAACAGTCATAATTACGCTAAAGATGTAGCAAAAAATGATCCGCAATCTTCCGGAATAATAAAAGAATCCATTTTAAATCAAATCACATCATTCGAAGTTACATCTAATTATTCGGTTGATTTAATGCACGATTTCTACGAAGGTGTGCTGCATTATGACCTAAGTCATGTACTCCAATATTTAATAATACAAAAAAAATATTTCTCTCTTGATGATTTTAATTCGCGAAAGCAATCGTAAAATGGTTCACTCGATATTAAAAATCTGTCGCCTGCTATTACTAAGTCACACTTAAAAAATTTTCATTTTAAAATGTGTGCACGAGAAATGATGACATTTATACATTTCTTACCTTTTATGATCGGTGATCTTATTCCATCAAATGAAGAAGTGTGGAACTTTGTTCTAAATTTAATCGACTTAAATGACATTTTTTTACTTCAAGAAATGTCTATAGCAACTATAACAATTTTAAAAGATAAAATAAAATTTCATAATTCAGAATATATACGACTTTTTAAAGATACACTTAAACCCAAGCACCATTTCTTGACGCACTATCCTACTGAAATAAAACAATCAGGCCCACTTCGTAATTTTTGGAGTATGAGATTTGAAGCAAAACATATAGAGAGTTCAAGTTATATAGCAAATCAATTACCTACCTCAAGAAAAAATATTTGTTTAACTTTGTCAAAAAATATCAATTTAAATTTGCATATAGTATAACGACACAGTAAAAAATAATTACATGGCTTGTGTATAATTTCATAAGTATAGAAGTAAAAAATGTACATACATATATGTAAAATAAGCTTTTACATAATAAAATATTGAATATTCAGTAAAACGTTATGGAAAATAATACACTACATTGAATTTACTGACAAATTCCTCTTTTTATGTACAAACTAATATTACTGTATGTAATGCTAAGTAAATTATAAAATTTTACTCTCTGTTAAAGGAAAACTAAATCCTGGCTTTGCATATTTTTCAGTAGAGTTAGTTTTATTTACCTACTTTTGCCAGAATATTCCGTAGGTTATGAAAAAGATCGAACAAAAAAAGAAAAAATAGAAAAATTTGACAGATCTTGCGAAAATATTTCATTAATTGTGTAAAGTTGATAAAGTGATGATTGCGAGGGAAGTTTACAGATTATTTTTAGTTAACTTGCTCAAGGTATGTATGTATGTATATTTAAATTTAATTTTATTATTATGATTTAAATAAACCGTAAGTTTATTTATGTATACGTATTAAAATAAATTGTGAATAAATTGAGTAATTTGCTTGGGCTTATAATTAAATATTTCTTAATTTTAATAAAGTATATAAAGCAATTACTAATAACGGTTTGTGTTTTATAAATTAATGTTTAGTGAAAATCAAATAAACCATTTTCTTCTAAAATGCGTTTTGCAGCAAAATGTTGTCAAAACATATTAGCAATAAATATTGAGCATCTAAGGCTCGCTAAATAATGACAATAGTTAAATCATGTGCTATCTTTTCAAATTTTGATATTGTATTATAACTTAATTTAATGTTGTCCTTTAATTGGGTGTGTCAAGATTTTAATCTTAAATTTGACTTAGGGGGAAGTGGGGCTACTTTAAGCATGGGGTAAAGGTAAACAGGCTGTATATCTCTCAAACTAACGGGATTTATTGAAGCGAGGAAACAATAAAGAATGAAAGAGAGTATTATTTTCATACTAAAAAAAATGTAGTACGACATTCAGTCTCAGTTTGGATTTATAGGTGGAAAGGTGGTTTTTAATCGTTTTAGTAAATTTGTGTAATGTTTGGAAAACTTCCATAGTGGGTTTAAAACTGAAACAGGTAAGGATTATTAAGAGGTATTAAAATGTACATACAATTTGCAATTTAATAACAAATTGCGTTACTAATTATGTAGCCCACATCATAATTTTTTTTACCGTTATTGAAAAAACAAACACGTGGGGTTAAGTTAAGCATTGTATATGGGGTAAAATTAAGCATGCTTATTATTACCCCAAGAGATTTTAATGAATTATTTAAAAATGTATATCTTAGTTTAATTAATACTTTTTAATTCAGAATGGTTAAAAATTATAAGCGAAAAACAGAAAGCCGAATTAACCAGGAGTCTATGGCCACAGCGATAAAAGACGTCCTTAGAAATAAACTGTCCATTCGAGGAACTGTATCAACATATAGGATTAACCACAACATACTTTTCGAGCGGGTTAAATTGGCCAAATTAAATCCAGTAGTGCGTTAAGTGGATTCTGGAAATGACAGGGATTATGAAAATATAACGTGTGAATCCCAGCATCACAAGCAAGTGTTTTGCATAAAAGAAGAAAATGATCTTCGACAATATTTATTAAGATCTTCTCAAATAAATTATGGCCTAACGTACGCTCAAACTCAAAGTCTTGGGTATCAATATGCACATAAGCTTGGAAAATCGTATCCTGGGTCAAATTGTCTCGGCAGAACGTGGTGAGTTGGTAACGTTTTGTGCAATTGTGAATGCCGCAGGAAACTCGCTCCCATCTTTCCCCGTGTTCATCTTTCCCCGTGTTCATCTTTCCCCGTGTTCGATACAAAGACCATTTTTTACAAGAAGCTCCATCTGGAAGTTTGGGTCTTGCATCAAAAACTGAGTGGATGACTACTGAGCTCTTCCCAGAAGTGTTGAAACATATCCAAAGCCATACCCAGTGCACCAAGGATAATCGTATTCTTTTGCTGATGGACAACCATAACAGCCACTGCTTGCTCATTAGCTGCAATAGATTTTGCAAAAACGTGGGGAATCGTTCTCCTCTCATTTCCACCACATTGTTCACACAAGCTTCAGCCACTGGACGTCGGAGTTTTTGGTCCACTCAAAAACGCGTTGAAGATAGCTTTCAATGATTGTATACTAACTTGACCTGGTAGATTAATTACCATCTACGACACACCTCAGCTTGCAAAGCGTGCTTATGAAAGTGCTTTTACCTCAAAAAATATTATATCGTCATTTCAAAAACCAGGAATTTGGCCACTAAACCGACTTATATTTAATTGAAAAAGATTTCCATACAAAAATTTTAAGAAAACACAATAATTATTATGTTTTCCCAATTATCGATGCCATATTGCAGGTCAGTAGAAGTGACATTGTTGCGAAATTGCCTGATCCAAGCCAAATCCCAGGAACTATAAGGACTAAAGGTTACTTTAGGTTTATCGTCGATTTAAGCGATTACAATATGCGATAAATATTCTTAAGTCTGTTTAATTATTTTTAGTTGATGACTGCATTATTATTTTTACTATTTTACAGTGAAACTGTTTAATTTTATTTTGTGATATTATTTTATTTTAATAAAGTTATGTTAATCAAGTATATCTATTAGAGTTTGTTTAGTTTACTTTTACCCCACAGTAAAATTTCACTTGCTTACATTTACCCCAATGTAGGGGTAAACGCAAGCGGAAGACTTACTTTTTTGTAAGCTGTTTTTTTAATAAATCGAAAGGATTCTTTTTGCTTTCAACCGATCCACTGTATAGGCCAAACTTCATAAAATAATCGACTTATCAGAAAATTCCGAATATTTTAGTTTTTAAGCTTTTATTAAGAAAATTGTGAAAAGTGCTTAGTTTAGCCCCACTTCCCCCTAATGTTTTTTAAATAAAATTCTCGCCACACTTTTTGGAAAGGATTTTACTAAAAAAAAAAAATTAATACGAAATTAACATTAAAACCTTTTAAGCCTTTCCAAAAATTAGCGATTTGTAAATGTAATACTCTTATTTGGCGACATATTTTTAGAATTATTTAAGCTTAGATTAGTGACCGGATATCCAGTAGAGTAGAGACAACATCGAATTGTTCAGTTTAAATACATCCAATAAAACCAAACAGTGGAAGTATCAGTCGGCATCGTCGATTGGAACATCAGTTCTCACTGAATTAATTTAATTTCGTGTTTACTTCTAAGCGAATATATCAGTTAAGGTAGGAGGGTTATTTTAATTAAATTGTACTTCTAAACAGAACAGCTTATCATCGCCCATCGTAGCATTATGGTTTTCTTGCAACTGGAAAACAACATTAATAAATTAGTTCACCCGGTAAATGAATTTAAATTCGTCTATATCCATAATAATGCAAATAATTAATGTTTAAATATTGCCAGGATTTTTCAGATGAGGTGCTGAGGTAGAACAAGCGTCTAATTATTTAAATTTAATTTTACTTATATGTAGGCAGAAGTAAGGATAATCGGAATCCGAAATATTTCAATTTTACTTTAATGCGTGAAAGCCGATCAGCGCCGATCGAACTATCGTAGTTTTTAGACGTTGTAGTCTATCCAGGTATGCGAATTTAAAATTGTAGATCCATAACTTAACAAATAATTAATTTAAATATATGTATGTACTTTCAGAATTGTTCAAGATATATAGGTCAGGTAGTGGTCCACATCCTTACAGAACAAGCATTCAAGCTAATCAAAAGTAAAACCTAAAGAATACAGCCTAAACAAAACCAAAAAAATAGCAATATATTTGTGGTTGTAATGCAAGAAAGAAACATTTTGATATGTATTATAACAGGATAACTAACTTAAATATATTAGTTAGTTGGTCAGCTAAGCTTGGATTAGCTAACTTAAATCTATTAGTTATAGTTCGTCTGTATGGGACAGTAAGAAATTTTAAATAAAATTTTATTAACACGTATTTTTGTATTTTGCTTATTTAATTTTCCATATTTCCTTGATCAGATTTTACATATTTTGGGTTTTCGTATAGTACTTAAAATTTCATAAAAGTGTTACTTTAAAATTTAAATTACAAAATGTATGCAATCTTCAATAACAAATCTTCTTAATTTTAAATATTTGGGGATATAATTATACATATTTCTATGTTAATTTACCCAAAATATATATGTTATATTACATATTTTTTCTACTTAAAGTTTCATCATATAATCATGAATTTTACATAAATAATAAAATGAAAATTACATATGCTATGTACGTTACATAAACTATGTAAAAATTACATATATATATATGAGGCATTTTGTTTACCCCTATATGGAAATTGATCAAAGTTCCATCATCGTGAGTGAATACTACGATTTTATTCGAAGTTATCTAAACCTTTCCGATGAAATCATATGCACTTCGATGATTACTTATAAATCTATTAAGTAGAAAGAAAACCTTTGCCAGTTATCTGTAGATAATCACAATAAGCCGCGTTTATTCAAAATATTACATATTTTATTAATCAATAAGTTAGAAGTAAAAGTTCTTTGTTTAGAACTAAACATTCACCGATATATTCACCATTATTGATCTTATAGTTTAGATTTGTTTTCTGATACTTTATCACTGAAAGACATTGCTGATTTTGTTGGAAATCCGATTGACATAACAAAAGTTCCAAATGGGGGTAACATGATTAGACTCAAAAATTTTGTCAATTTTGAAGCTATTTAAAAATTCTAAAAAATTTTCACATATTTATATTTATTTGACTTAGCGTAGCTTAATTGAACATAGGTTTAAGAGCTGAAAATATATCAATAAAATATGGCAAAACAGTCTAATTTAAATGAATTCGATTCTGAAAACTCTGAAACGAGTTCCATCACAACAACTAATCCGAATGAATCAACAAACACCAACAAAGAATTATATTTCATTTCTTTATCAGAGGATCTGGACACTTTTATTATATTACCTAATAACGAAACTATATGGAAGCTGCACAAATTGAACAGTTCGAAATATTAAAAAAATGGAATCTATTAAACTATATGAACATTTTAATGGTAAGCTTGAATAATACTAGAAATACTTACTTAATACTTAAAATGGTTACAAAAACCTATGTTATATTTATGTTAAATTTTAGCGGAAAATGTGGGTATAAATCATCTAAAACGAATGAGTTTTAGGCAGATGGATATGCTTTTGGAAGGCTTTCCGGCTGGGACTAAAATTGATTTTGAATTTGAACTACTTAACTTTAACTGTCAACGAGCATAAGGGATTACAATAAATTACCCCCATGAAAGCGACATTCAGACCAGAACCACTGTAACATCATTTTTATCTACATGTACTCTGCCTCCATCTCCATTTGTTACAACAAAAACAGAAGGAAATATGATAAAAGCATATTATGATCAACACAAATCGTTCAACGAAGATCATAAAAAATTATTAGCAGACTTAATAGTGGAATACTTTATAGAAAACAAAATATGTACCTCTAACTATGTATATGTGTGCTGAACTTTCTTCCGAAATTAAATTAATGTTTCCAGCAGAAGAAGAGGTACAGTATACATTTAAAAATAAATAATAAGGGTCAACAGCTACTCGTATATATGAATTTATTATTCTCTCTTACTTATATTACAATAATATTATTTTCATTTAGATTTTCTACTATCAGAAACGTAAAAATGCGGCACCAATAGGTCAATTATACACAAAATACCACAACCGTAAATACAAATTCAAACGAAATGGTTTAACTTATGGAAAAAACAAAATACAAGATACAACTCAAGACAGCTCCACATATACCAATAAACGGGTTCTTATAGCAAACGAAACGGCTAAAAATCACATTAGAGCTCTAAAATACCAGACTTTATCGGCACAAGAATTTATAGATCATTGCGGAAAGGAAGTATGTACGTGAGGCTAAATCAAATAAACGATGCAACAACTACAAAAGAAATAATGGAATCCTGGCCGAACTACAAGGAAGCTGATGGATATAAATTGGTAATATTGAATATCAATCTTTTTAAACTGGTATTAGGTAATATAATAACATTATTTATTTATTTTAGATCGATATAGATTTCACTGGATTGTGGATACTAAACGAATATTTGACCATTATGAAGAATTTAAAAGAAAAATTATAAATGTATATTTAAAAAAAGTTAAAGTTCAAGCTTCTAAAGCTATCCTTAACAATATTATCTCACAAAATGGTAATACATCTGAAAGTAAGTATATACGTATAGGCTGTTTTTTCATAAATCTGTCAGTGCCAAAAATAATTTTTAGCTTTATTGTTAAAAGAAAAAGTTTAGCTTCTATGGACAGTTAATTAAAACAACTTAATAAGTCGATCTTTTTCTTTCTTTACTAACTAATAATAAAATTGTGTGAGTCATGTTATGATCATTGGTTCAAACAACGAAAAATCTCTAACAATTTCAAATGAGAACTTCAAAAATTGTGTACCAAAAGCAATCATCACAAAAATTAAACCGATTACATAATACTGAAGCTAGTTTAACACAACAAAGTAATTTACATTTTTAATCTAATTTTTCTATAGAATCCTAAATTCGTTTAAGCTACACATTGATTTTTTCAAAGGCACCGAAGCTGGTAATCCTTAGTAGTTAGTCCCAGAAACGCGCCCTTTTGTTGTGTTCATTCTGTGTGTTGGCTGACACTAAACTACATTAAGAAAAAACTTACCTAAATGAAAATAGTAATTAACTTAACTACACATCATTTTACTAATAAATCTTTCCACTTTCAGGAGGAAGCTGTGCTGCAATATTCCATATACTTTCTGCCGTGTTAAAGCCGCACTTTGCGAAAAACGATCGGTCTAAACATCAAGGGACATTCAAAAAATATTCTATTCACGAATCGCAAGAAAGTTTTTTCTTAGTATACAAAACAAGTGCAGAATTATGTATTATACTTTCTCGAAAAGAAAAAAATTATGCAATCAGTATTCAGCATTTTATTGCTTTGGAAGGTGAAGAAATTACCAATCCAATAAAAATCATAGTATATTTTGATGACATCAAATACATCGTTTCTTCGGTGCAAGAAGCAATTGACATAGCATTTAAAACTTTTTTTTTATTTAACTTTAAGTACCCTGAAGCATGCCAGAAAATATGGCAATTTATTCAATTATACTTTTATAAAATAAACGTAAAAAATCAAATTGTTCATTCGGATGTTCAATTATTAATAAATTCACTAGAAAATGATGATTGAAATAGTAAATATTTTATTATAATGTTTGCTTAAGAATTTGCATAAATTTATCTAAAATAAGAGTTCAACTTTATGCTAAATTTTGAAATATTTAAAATTATTTATGATTTCATAGAAATATTAAATAGTTAAGATTTATCAATAAAATAATACATAATAATACAATTATTGGACAATTATTTTTATTTGAATAAATAAAAAAGCTGTACTTTTATAAAAACGATATATAATAAATAATTAATAATGAAATTTCTAAAATTATGTATTCGAATTACCTAAAGACTTTCTTAATTTAAATAAACTTTTTTGTAAATGAAAGAAAAGTATTTTTTAATTTTAATAAAACCAATATTTGTTGTTTCAAATACTTTCGTTATCACAAACAAAATTTTCTTAAACATTTTTATATATTATGACATCATTAAAACATGACGTAACTGATGTTCAATAAAATATTTTGTAATATTAACGAAACTTTTGATCTTTTGAAATATATTATCTTATTTTAACTAAAGTGCTTTTCTTATTATAACTAATTGTTCTCTTTACCCAAAATTTTTGTAATCTTAAGCATGATTTTTATTAATGTTACATAGTTTTTTTTTCAGTGTATATACATATTTTTTAGTATCTACAAGACAGACCATAATTACACAAAATTATGTTAAATTTACTTAAATGAGTGCGGAACCAAAATATCGGTCGGTATTCCGAAATACCGGAATTTCGAATTCGATGATTAAAACAAATAATGCTGGAGAAAAGAAGAAAACAATTTTAAATGTATTGCCAAAGACCTGCAGGGGTCGGTTTGATATATCGTACATTGAGAAGAAACAACAACAAAAATAGTGTAATGGGAAAAGTAAAAGGGTATATTGATAAAAATCACTTATTTATATAATTCATAATTCAATTAAAAAACATTTTTTTTTTGTTACTTAAAACAGGCTTAACCTGTCAAAATCAAATGTATGAAGTGTTCCATATTTTGAACCATCTACTAGCGTTTAGCTCAAAAGCTTTTCGAATGGTTGGAAAAATATTATTTGATGTCTTTATCCTTTAGACAGTGTACCATTACTTTCCGGCTTAAGTTCTATTTACTCCATTATATTCCGCAAAGTATATGATATAGTATACGCAATTTACGTGCATTATGTGCACTATTCCTTAAGCCATTAAGGATACTGCAAGCTAATTCTAAAATATAAAAACATAACGAGAAAAAATTAATAATAAATTCGGTTTTCGTTTCAAAAGTCGCTTTTTAGAATAATAAAAGCCGGGCGCAACTTGTTTTATTGAACTAGCCACCAATTAAAAAGTCAATGATTTAGCTAAAAAAATCGACCACATGCGTAGGTACTTAATTATGGGATAAAAATATTCTAAAATTTAAATTCGAAAAATGCTTGCATTATTGTTCTAGCTTTTAATCCTAAACTAGTGTCTGCATCGATAACTTTATAATTTTCGAAGTTCCTTTTTTTTTTGGTTTCCCTTGCGCTACAATTTGATTGAAAAAAATTTTGCACTAAAAAACATTTAGTTTTGACTAGTTACTAAACCATTGGCGAGCAAGACTCATCATTATATCACACTAAATGGAGAATAGAATAATTATAATTCAAAAAGAAATCAACATCATTTGTTGCAACTCGCCGTCGATATCGAAAATTATACCTTTTTTATTTGTAAATCGAAGTTCTTCAGGCCAAGAGTATAGCTAAGTAAAAATAAGAGTAAAAAAAATTAAAATTGGAATATTGCTGAAGTTAGTAAGGTACTAATTAAATTGAGTCCAAAAAATTAGAACCCGCGCCAAGTACTTAACCCGCCGGTCAAAAAAAAAAGTTAAAAACCAAACCTGTAAACAATATTTTACCAATAGGTGCACCACACAGAGGTAAACGATAAGAAGAAACATGTCGCTTCAAGTCAATAAACATCAGTCGAGAACATTGAACCTATAAACGCTTTATATGAATAGATAAAGAGACTGAAAATAATTTTCCTCACTATACAAATCAATAGCAATCAATTAAAAATGAATTAAATTAATTTAATTTAAAAATGTAAAATTGAATTAAAATGACAGAACATTATAATACAGTAGTACACATAGCTATTTACAATTAATTTAATGTTTTGTTATGTTGTGTATAATTAAAAGCAATTATGTCAAACATAAAAATAATAATAATAAACATCGCAAAAAAAAATTTAATGATCTCTTAAAATCAAATCAAACAAATAATAACGATAATAAAATAAAACTATTTAAAATCACAAAAACAACAATCGCATAAAATTAAATAATTAACTTGTAGTTTCAAAAATTAAAATCAACAACAACAACAACAATTCATATATGAATATAATTTTTTATAGCAAAATTACGTATTTCAAACAAATAAACCATAAAACTTTATGGCTATGTTATATCGCTATCCCACTTTCGCTACCAAATTCTCCATTTATATCCCGATCGAACATAAAATTTAGTAAGAACTCTTTTACACATAATAAAATACTTTAACATTTTTATTATTATCTATCTCTTTTATATAATCTCGTTTTTGATGGGCGAAATGAAAGTAAAACTAATCGTTATAATAAAATATATTAATGTCTCATTCTAACTTACCTTTTTATTATGTTATGTTCTTTTTATCGTCTTTCTTTTATTTTTATTTTCTATTTTGTGTGTACACATTCTTTTGTTCCTACATGTTGTTGTTGTTTTGTTTTGTGTCATAAAAATGGTAACATTATTATTATTGTTGTTATCTCTTTCGCGTACATAGTAAAAATCATATGAAAATCACTGTTCCTACAATCATGGCTGACAATAAAAAGCATCAAATAGGCGTGGTTATTACACTGGTTTTCAATGTTAAGTGGTTTTTTGATTTTTATTTGTGTATGTGTGCGTTTAACTTTTTTTTTTTTTTTATTCGTTTAAGTGTGTAAAAAATCACACAATTTTATTGATTTTTAATTAATTTTAACTAATAAAATAATAATAATATTACACAAAATTAAATCATTTAAATATAAATAAAAATAAAAACGAAATTAAATAAATTACTTTCATTACAATTTGGTTTTATTTTTATTTTTTTTTATAAACACTTTGCTTGTTTTGTTTTGCTTAAGAATGTGTGTTAGTGTGTGTCGAGTGGAAATATAAGTTAAACGCCCATTAAAACCATTTTATTGATCATAAAAATGACATAAAATCGAAGGAATTTCGTTTTGTTTTTTTTTTACAATACCGCACATGATTTATGTTTAATTATAATTTTTATATTTTGTGTAATCATTTAAATTAAATTTTTATTTTTTTTTGCACTTTTAGTTCACAAAATTTTGTTGGTGCGAATTGCGATGACACACACTGTATATAAAGACACGATTTTCTTTTTTATTTTAATAGTTAACGCCCATTAAAAAAAAAAAAAATCATAATAAAATAACAGAAAATCAAAAACATATGAAAATCAACACACTGCACAGAAACATACACTCGGGAATAATATTTTTCACAACTGAAAATTCTTTTAAAAGAAATTTTTCTTTTCTGACACAATATATGTATACACACAAGTTATGTGTACATTTTTATAATTATAATAATTATTATGAATTTAATTTTATATTTTAATTAAATTAAAAACACAAAACACTCACACACAAGATTATGATTTGTGACAAGTCGAATGTTGCCATATTGAACTGAGTTGTTTTAATTTTTTCTACATACAAGCGAGTTTTTTTTTATGTTATTCAATACACATAGAATTGGAATGCATGTTGCAATGTATTTTAGTTACTAATACATATTTAGTTCGGTATGTATAGCGGAGCTATGATTTCGATTTACAAAACTTTAAAATTAAATTTTGTTATAAAGTTTGGTGTTCAATGCGATACAAAACTGGTTTTTCTTTATAGCTGCTTATGTATGTATCGTGAAAGAAAAAATTGATTTAGTTTAGTACATGTGTGGGATAATATATGTATGCTTCTATATTTTCGGAAAGTGTTATTAAACTTTGCTGATCAGCTGATTTAATTCGATTTAAATGTTTTGTTGTTGTTTTAAAAGCTATTAGCATGATGAGGTAAAAATATTTAACTACATATCTGGCAAATTCCGGAATAACTTAATGTTTCTGATATTAGATTAATATTATATCGATGGCGTAACATGAAATTTTTTAAAATTGGGTTTTTGTTTTAATAAGACGTTTCTGGTTGATTTACTCAATAAAAAATAATAATAAAATTAAGTATGTAGTTTTTCCAAATAACAGCTATTTTTATTTATATCAACATTATTTATTATTTGTAAGTCTCATTTTTACCAAAATATTAAGTTATTTCGCTCTCCTGTAAAATTTTGAAAATGCGACTTACGCCCTATTCACATTAAGGCATCGATATGTAGGTAGTCATTTTGGGTTAATTGTTTAGTCAAAACGAATTTAGAATTAAAAAGCCGCTCAAAGTCGGAATACTTCAATGATGCAGGTATAGATATTTCAATTTTCTTCGTTGCTCTTCACCCTTAGATAGTTCAAATGGGATGAAAATGGATCATCTTCTAGCCTTTTGGGGTCTCACTGAAGACGGATTGAAAATTTCCGACAATAATACCAAAACAATTTATATGTAGTGATGGACAGATTAACTATATCATGATTATGTATGCACAGCTTATATAATGCTTTAGCAAACAATTCTTTTCTTGCATACGTAATACTCTATGTCCAATGTGTTTTGGAGATCTATATTCGTAAACTTTGTTACGCCACATTTCTTCGTCAATTATTGTTTCAGAATTTTGTTCGAGAGTATCAGACGGTGTAAACTTCAAGATCGCTCTTGAATGTTAAATTTATTTCTTCCGGCTAGGTTTCTCCTCTCCACTTGATACAACTGTTTTGGCAGCGTATATCACTACAGAATTCACTACACATCACATTTAGACTTAAAAATTATATTATGGATTTGATTATTATAAAAATGTAAACATGTCATTAAAATTTCACCATACAAGCAATAATTTAGTAGTAGAAGCAACATTGTATTATTATTATTACGTTCAAATGATTTTTCGATCAATTTATATTTTTTTTTGTATTGTTAAGTTATATTATTAGAGTAACCAATTTGAAATTAGCCCACTTTTTGGCGATTGATTTTCTTGTTTTTAAACTTTTGTAAATACTAGCGCCAGCAAAAATACCGGTGGTATTTTAAATTATAAAAATGCAGAATAATGTTTTATTGTTCATTTTAAAATTAATTATTATCTGGCTTTCGAAGAATAAGCAACAAGGGCAACAGAAAATTAATTATTGTAAAGCTTAATAAAAAAAAAAGAGTGAATAAAGTTTATAAGAGTTGAAATTTGCATTAAAATAAATAGCTTTGTTTTATTGAAGCGATTAACTATTTTGAGTGGAATCTAAAAGTAACAAAAGTGGTTGTGAATATTTGTTTTGGGGATTGAGAAAGCAAGCTGCCCCATTACAATTCGTAGCAGCAGAAGAATATCGATTGGAGTCACAGCCGTGATAGCAGCAGCTCAAACATTGGTCCTTCGAGCCGGATCTATCCGGTTTAGCACAAAGAATTTTGATAGAGAAGCATCTGGAATCGGGATCCGCTATTCGAGAACAAAACAGCACGCGGATAAAACGCGCCAAATCAGATAAGTGAAGCCATTTTATTTTACTATATTGCCATATATTTCTAATTAACTGCAATAAAGACTATTTTACATAAGTGAATTTATTATTATATATTGTGCTCGTATAAAAACATTTATTATTACGATTTATTTGCAAATATCGAAGCTTTATCTTGTGTTGAACTAAACGTGTGCTCGTTCTCGGTTAGTGTTCTTTGCAATACCTGAAAATATAAAATAGTTATTAGCAATCAAATTTGGCTTGCAAAATATTCATAAACATTTTAGTGCAAAGTGATATAAACTTAAAGTTTTCTAAAGCAATTACGTGTAATTAGTCTAAGCGCGTGTTAGCAATGACTGAACTAGAAAGTTTAAAGAAATTGCGCTCCAATGCAAAGGGCAGCATGACCAAATTATTAAATTATGTGAGTGAAATAAAAAGTGATAATATTCAAGATATCGAGCAGCTCAAAACGAGAGCAAAGCGGGCACAAGAAATTTTTGAGAATTTCCTACACCTTGAAGATCAAATTATTCGAAGCAGCCCAGCAGAGCAGTCTGACCTTGGTCCATTTGAGGACAACTATTATACGGTTCTTTCGGGGTTAAATTCGTGGATTAGAAAAAAAAGCATATCCGAAGGAATAACACATCATTCAGGCAATGATACTGTTAACCAGTCTCACAGTCATGGAGCCGATGTCAGACTCCCTAAAATCAATATCCCTATTTTTAGCGGAGAATATAAGGAGTGGCAAACATTTTTCGATTTGTTTACGTCGACGATACATGAAAAGGATTATTTGACCTCTGCACAAAAGTTCCAGTATTTGAAGAGTTTCCTGAGAGGGGACGCAGAACGATTTCTACGCAACACAAATGTAACTGAGGCCAATTACCAAGAAGCTCTTCAAAAACTTATAAAGCGGTACGACAAAAAACGCCACACCATCACATCACACATCGAAGCATTTTTGAAGCAGCCGTCAATTAGCAACCCAACCGCAGCAAATATTCGATCACTACTTGACACTTCGGATGAAGCACTTCGTGGTCTCAAATGTCTAGGAACTAAAGCTGAACAGCGAGATCCTTGGCTTATTTATATTTTGCTAAACAAACTAGATGTGGAGACGCAAGCATTATGGTCACAACAGAGCATTGAAAATAAAGATTTTCCTGAACTATCAGAATTTTTTGAATTTTTGGAAAGCCGCACAGATGCATTGGAGTCATTGAAAGCTTATACATCTAAAAAATCATCTCCAAGTCCGCCGACAAAAATAGTTAAATCGAATGCATTCGCTACAACGAGCAGCAGTAATACCATCACACTATCATGCCCGCTGTGTAAGAGCAACGATCATAAGCTGTTTGAATGTGAAATGTTTAAGGCTATGACCGTATCCAAACGAAGAGAAATTGTTAAGGAAGAAAAACGATGCTTCAACTGCTTCAACTTCAATCATAGCGTTTATGCATGTCGATCAAAAGTCAGATGTCGTAATTGTCAACGAAAACATCATACGTTGTTACACATGGATGAACAAGCAAATATTAGCCCACAATCACAAGCTACGACCACCGATTCAAATCAAACTGTTTCATCGAACAATTACCAGGTCATGACGACATCCCAAGTCGTCTTACCTACAGCTATGGTAAAACTAAGATGCAGCGACGGAGATGAGATAGATTGCAGGTCGTTATTGGATTCTTCATCACAAGAATCGTTCATCACTGAAGAATGTGCTCAGAAGTTAGGATTGCCGAGAACAAATGGGAGGATGTTGATGAAGGGCCTTGGAGACGCGAAGCTGGGTCATTCACGGGGAAAGGTGCATCTTTCAGTGCGGCCAATCAAAAAGCAATACCCACAATGGGAAGTTGAAGCATACGTTGTGCCAAAAATAGCTTCATTCATTCCAGCCAATGATTTTGATCCATTTGAGTGTGACCAACTAAAAGGATTGACTTTAGCAGATCCGAAATTCAACAGAAGAGGTCCAGTTGAGGTTCTGCTTGGTACCGAGATTTACTATGGCATAACTGGAGGTAAAAGAGTACATTTGAATAATCGTTTGGTCGCAGAGGAGACATCACTGGGCTGGGTTTTGGCAGGAAGATTCGTTGAGCAGCAGAAAAATTCAACATCATGTTTTAATTTATTGATCGACATTGACGCATCGTTACGAGCTTTTTGGGAAGTAGAATCGGTACCAACCAAGCCACAACTATCTGAAGACGAGCACAAGTGCGAAGAGCTATTTTGTACTACGACTACGAGAAGCCCAGAAGGAAAATTTGTCGTCAACCTACCATTTTCTGAGCCTCCTACTGACATTAGTTCAACATTTCAGGTAGCAGTAAATCGGCTAAGAGCAATGGAAAGAAGATTTGAGCGCGATAATCAATTTCGGGATTTGTATGTTGCTTTTATGAAGGAGTATGAAGAGTTGGGCCATATGGAGAAAATAGAAAATGATCAACTATCCCAGCGGCAATATTATCTCCCACATCACGGCGTTCTCAAATCCTCAAGCTCGACAACTAAACTACGGGTCGTGTTTGACGCATCAGCCAAGTCAAATATCGGAAAATCGTTAAACAACATCTTGCGTGTAGGCCCAGTTATACAATCCTCATTAATGGATATCGTTTTGCGTTTTCGTCAACATCAATTTGTCTTGACTGGGGACGTCGAAAAAATGTACCGTCAGGTATTAGTTAATCCGCAGGACGCAAAAATGCAAAACATTGTTTGGCGAAGCAGCAAGGACCATCCGATAAGTCATTATCGTCTGAAGACTTTAACATACGGTACAGCTCCAGCATCATTTTTATCAACAAGGTGTCTACAGGAATTAGCTAAATTGAACCAAGAACAGCATGAAGCAACAGCAACAGCAATAGAGAAGGATATTTATGTAGACGATTTGATGACAGGAGCCGATTCGAAGCAAGAACTAGTAGAATTACAAATCAGGATCTCCAAAATTCTACAGTCAGCCAAATTTAATATGAGGAAGTGGTCATCAAATGACGAGGAAATTCGTCGAAAAATTTGCGGCAAAGATGACACGCCAGGGAGCTTGACAATCGCAGAGCATCCAGAATCAACAAAGTTGTTGGGTTTGGAATGGAGTCCTAAAACCGATAAATTTTATTTCTCAACGAATTTTGAAAATCTAACAACCCATACTAAAAGAACGATGTTGTCAGAATCAAGTCGAATTTTCGATCCATTAGGATGGCTTGCTCCTACAACCGTTCGAGTCAAAATCTTATTTCAGAGCACCTGGCTGCAAGCCATTGGTTGGGACGAAGAACTGCCAACACCAACACGAAACCAGTGGGAATGTCTACGTGGCGATTTAAATAATTTGAAATACATACAGATTCCACGATGGCTAGGGTCTCGTAAAAACATTGAGTTGCATGGATTTTGCGATGCGAGCCAATGGGCATATGCAGCGGCCGTGTATTGTCGTATCACCAACGAAGACACAGTCATCACGCATCTTATAGCCGCCAAGACAAAAGTAGCGCCGATTAAGCAGCTAAGCATACCTCGTCTAGAACTTAACGGTGCATTCTTGCTCACAAAGCTAATGTTAGTAGTCCAAAATGCCCTGAATTTAACTATTGAGAAAACGACGCTATGGACAGATTCAAAAATCGTTCTGGATTGGCTATCCTCACATCCACGAAAATGGCCAACGTTTATCGCCAATCGCACATCGGAAATCCTCAATCATTTTAAGAGAGAACACTGGAAGCATGTACGTTCAGATGATAATCCTACCGATTGTGCGTCCCGTGGAATAAACTCAACTGAATTAGCAGAAAATAAGTTGTGGTGGAATGGCCCACAGTGGTTGAGCAAACATGATGAGTGTTGGCCACTCCAACTTGTGTCATATGGTACAAGTGAAGAAGCGAAAGTGGAGACGTTTGCGTTCAAAGTAACTGTAGAGAATTACGTCGTCCAAGAAATTATTGACCGATACTCAAGCTTTTTCAAAATGTCTAAAATATTAGCATTGATGCTTCGGTTCTCACGTAATTGTCGGATGTCGAAAGAGCAGCGATATGTTGGGCCATTACTACCGTCGGACATCGAGGAAGCATCCCTGATGATAATCCGGTTTGAGCAAGCTACAGCATTTGTTGAAGATATCCGGCATCTGAAAAATAATTCACCAGTACACAAAACCAGCAAAGTAAAAGCATTAAACCCTTTTATGGATAAAATTGGGGTTTTACGAGTCGGCGGAAGGCTAAGAAATTCGGCAGCTCCGTATATCACAAGGCATCCAATAATTTTACCACATAAATCTGTAATCACCAAAGCTATTGTTCGAGACTATCACAACAGATTTTATCATGCCGGTATCAACTTAACCAGTAACATATTACGCAGCAAATACTGGATCGTACGAGCCAAGGATGTTGTCCGAGAAATTGTACACAAGTGCGTGCAATGTGTCAAGCAAAGGCCAATTATTGAGTCCCAAATTATGGGTGATCTCCCAGCAGAGAGGGTGACATATGCTGATGCATTCGTAAATGTCGGAGTGGATTATGCCGGCCCATTTAAGGTCACACCTGTGAGAAGAAGAGGACAGGTGTCAGTCAAAGCATATATTTGCATATTTGTATGTCTTAGCACGAAAGCGGTGCACATAGAAATTGTGTGCGATTTAACATCACAAAGTTTTTTAGCAGCTTTGAGTCGCATGACGGCAAGACGGGGACTTTGTAGAGCAATGTTTAGCGATAATGGTTCTAATTTCGTGGGCGCTAATAAATCATTGACAGACTTGTACAAATTTCTAAAATTAAATCAAGCTAATATAAGTTCCTCTCTTTTAAGGCAAGAAATTGTTTGGAAATTTAACCCGCCAGGTGCATCACACATGAATGGGCTATGGGAAGCAGCTGTAAAGTCGGCCAAGACTCACCTTAAACGGGTCGTTGGTGACACCATTTTGTCTCTTGAAGAATTCGGAACTCTGATGACCGGCATAGAAAGCATACTCAACTCTCGTCCTCTGTGCGCAAATGATTCACCATCCACTGATATAGACGATCTGATTTTGACGCCAGCACACTTCACAATTGGGCGAGCACTTCATGTATTACCAGAAAATGATTTGGTAAACATCAAATTATCAGCCAATGCCAGATGGGAGCTAGTCAAAAAACTCAAGCAGCATATTTGGGTTCGATGGCATCGTGATTATTTAAGCAGCCTGCAAAGAAGAACCAAATGGATTAATAAACAAGAAAATATCAAGCTGAATGACATTGTAATAATAAAAGATGAAAATTTCACTACCTCGCAATGGGCTATCGGACGGATTATCAAACTGCATCCTGGAAATGATGGTATCGTGCGAGTAGCTACGATCAAAACAGCAAGCGGCACATACAAGCGGCCAATTCATAAGTTATGCGTTCTCCCAGTGAATTAAAACGATGTTTCAACGCCGGCGGTATGTTTTGGCAGCGTATATCACTACAGAATTCACTACACATCACATTTAGACTTAAAAATTATATTATGGATTTGATTATTATAAAAATGTAAACATGTCATTAAAATTTCACCATACAAGCAATAATTTAGTAGTAGAAGCAACATTGTATTATTATTATTACGTTCAAATGATTTTTCGATCAATTTATATTTTTTTTTGTATTGTTAAGTTATATTATTAGAGTAACCAATTTGAAATTAGCCCACTTTTTGGCGATTGATTTTCTTGTTTTTAAACTTTTGTAAATACTAGCGCCAGCAAAAATACCGGTGGTATTTTAAATTATAAAAATGCAGAATAATGTTTTATTGTTCATTTTAAAATTAATTATTATCTGGCTTTCGAAGAATAAGCAACAAGGGCAACAGAAAATTAATTATTGTAAAGCTTAATAAAAAAAAAAGAGTGAATAAAGTTTATAAGAGTTGAAATTTGCATTAAAATAAATAGCTTTGTTTTATTGAAGCGATTAACTATTTTGAGTGGAATCTAAAAGTAACAAAAGTGGTTGTGAATATTTGTTTTGGGGATTGAGAAAGCAAGCTGCCCCATTACAATTCGTAGCAGCAGAAGAATATCGATTGGAGTCACAGCCGTGATAGCAGCAGCTCAAACAACAACTACCACCCGATGTGGATCAAAATTCAACACTTTCAAGTAAATTTTAATATCTATCCAAAGATTAATTAAATAACCAATTTTATTTATAGCGTTGACTACCATACTTATTTTCATCTATATACACAAGCACAAAACAATACATACAATTATAAAATAGGGGTTTCCACCTAACAAAAAAAATAGTAGATGATAATGCTCCCAGATGTCTCCCTTTACCCATTCTCTCCGCTTCACTGTCCCCCTCTGAACCAAAAAGCGTCCCGATTGATAGTTCAGAACTTTTTAGGTCTCGTTGCGCACGTTTTGGAAGGGTTGGTGTTGCGATTGACGTCTTGCCCTCAATAAACGGGGTAAGTGCCAAAATATAATAACGCGCAATGATGGAGTTATTATTATCGTTGGATTGTGGTTCATAGGTAGTTGACGATATCCCCTTTGAAATTTTATAAGGTCCATCTCTTCTTAGATTGCTTAACATGCGAGTGGTAGCCAAAACTAGATTACCAATTTTGAACGGTCGAGTGACTCCGCTCGTAGAATTAGCGATTGTTTTTCGGCGATCCTGTATTTTTTCGTTAACTTCTCTGACATCTTTTAGTTTTTCTTGCAGTTTATTTAACTACGGCTTTATCTCTGGTACAAAGTTTTCGGGTTCGCTCATTGATCGTAAATCGCGCTCTATGTCAGCCGGTCCTCTTAGTTCCCTGCCAAATGTCAGGAAAACAGGAGTTTCTTGGGTAGTTTCAGTTTTGCTTGTATTCATGGCAAAACGAATCGCGGGTAATAGACTTTTCCATTTGTCATGCTCATTCCCCACATAAATAGCAAGTTGTGTTTTTAAATCTCGGTTTTTTCGCTCTACTGAGTTCGCTTGTGGATGATAAAACGGCGTTAAACTTTGTTGTATTTTAAAATACTCACATATACACTAAATGACTTGGCTAATAAATTGAGCGCCGTTGTCAGATATGATTCTACGTGGTAATCCATATCTCAGGAAAACTTCTGAAATCAGCGTTCTGCCACAGTTTTCCGCAGTGGCAGACGTTAACGGGAATATCTCGATAAAGCGGGTCGTCACATCCTCGGCAATAAGAATCCATTTATAACCATCTTTGGTTTCCGGTAATGGACCAAAAAGACCCGTTGTTGTAAAAGGGGAATTTTTAGTAAACCTTATGGTTTAAGATTTAATGGCTTATATTTCTGGCATTGCTTGCATGATTTGACATATACTCGGTTATATGTTTTCTAACCAGGCCAATAATATTTCGATACTATTCGGCTAATGGTTCGGTCGATGCCATAATGTCCAGCAGTCTGATCATTATGATAACGCTGTAGTATATAGGGTCGATCCTTGGTTGGTTCCACCAACTGTGCATTCTCCGTGTCTTGGTCAGTGTTGTGACTTTCGAATATCAGCAGGACCTCTGGTTGGGAAGTCTATTGGAAAAGAGCTGATGCCACAAGTTGAAATAGGTAGTTCTTCCATTGGAGGCCTTGACAACGTATCCGCGATGGCATTCGCCTTACCTGGAGTGTAGAAAAAATCAATATTACAATTTTCAATTAACAACATCCATCTGGCTAATCGGCCTGATGGAGATTTTAGTGACACCAGCCACTTGAGAGGACGGTGGTCGGTGCCGATTGACACTTTTGCACCCTCAATATAGCCTCTAAATTTATTCAGAGCCCACGTTACGGCCAGAGCTTCGCGCTCGGTTGTATTGTAATTGCGTTCCTCTGGGAGTAGCAAGCGACTAGCAAACTCGATTGGCTATTCATGTTCACCGTGCTCCTGAAGTAAGACCACCCCAGAGCATACCCATCCGTTCTTATTATAAATCTATCTTATTATAATTTTATCTAGCATCCGTTCTTATTATAAATGGTTTCTCTATAACAGCTGGTTGGAAAGTTCGTGCATTTGTAAGTAACATTTTCAATTTATTGAATGCCAGTTTTTGGATTTCGGTCCACTCCCATCTAACGTATAATTTTGTTAAATTGAACAGCGGTCGAGCAATTTCGGAAAATTTTTCGACGAATTGCCGGTACCATGATGCGGTTTGCAGAAATGTTTTTAGTTGCTTAATAGCTATTGTTAGGTTACTTCATTCCCGAAATGGCAGATATTTTTTCTGGATTCGGGTGTATACCATTCTTGTCGATAATGTGGCCTAAAAATTGTATTCTGTCTCTGAAGAATACGCATTTGTTTCTATTTGCTCGTAACTTAAATTTGTAAAGATGTTTGAATACTTCGGTCATATGTGTCAGATGCTGTTGGAAACATCATCTAGATATGCTTATATTATTATATGCGGTATACCAGTCCTAAATTTATCCATGAGATGTTGAAACGTGACTGGCGCATTGCGTAAGCCAAAAGGCATGCGCTTGAAACGATGCAATCCATACGGAGCCATGAAAGCAGTTTTATCTCGGTCTTCTGTTTTTAGTGAGATTTGATAACTTTTTCTTTGTGACCTTTTCTCTATAGGTGCAATAGTTCGTCAATGCGAGGCAATGGATACCTGTCGGAACAGTTATGCTGTTCAATTTCCGATAATCAATACAAATTCTATAACTATTATCTGGCTTCCGAACCATGACGGCGGGTCGGCGGGTCGGCGGGTGCCGACCACGGGTAATTACATTCTTCTATGATGTCGCCTTTGATCATCTTTTGGATTTCTCGACCCAATATTTCACGTTTCTCTTTCGAAATTTAGGGCTGATATATAGGTGCGTGATTTCTGTTACGAGAGAAGCGTGAAGAGCGTAGGGCGTTTGTCCCCCCCCCCTACTATAGGGCAAACTATTTTTATGTACTATTAGAATATTGTTTACCAGCTTCTGTTCATCATTTGTTAATGTAATTCTCTCATCTGATCTTAATACCTCCATTGATGATATTTGATTTGTTTATCATCTTCATATAATATAGGGTATCATTTGTTAGAATTACCAAATTTCCACAGATGATTTGAAAAATCTAGTATTAAGTTAGCTTGGGAAATAAAATCTATACCCAACAAAGTTAAGTCATAAAACTTGCACATTTTGATAAAACCAAAAACTTGGTGGCGAACACTTTATCTTTAACACGAATATTTACAGTTGTCACCAGTACTTCATGGAGTTTTTCCGTTCAATCTGCTAAAGAATTGTCAATTTTTTTGATTCAAATTTGGCACCATTTTCAATCATAATTTTATACAACGAATGAGACGCGCGACGCTTAATTTGGCAGCGGTGTCTATTATTCCCATACCAGTTGAACCTTTTGTATTTGTAGCAATGGTCTTGGTTAAGGATAAATTCCATTTGTCGCTATGAATATAAATTTGTTGAGCTACATGGCTCATACAGGTTAATTGAATCAAAATTTATTTTTAATTCTTCTGTACTTGATTCGGTATCATGAATATTAGCCACTGAGATTGGTGTTGTGTTTGGGTTACAGTTTGGACATACTTCTACTTTTAACATAACCTTTTAGCCCACAATGAAAACAAGCTAATTCGTATTTCACTTGTTTCTCAGAACTGTCTAATTCTGAGTTGACTTTTTCACTAATTCTGGCAGGTTTCCTGGAGCAAACTGAAATATCGTGATCATTTCTCCTACAATATTTGCAATATGGTTTTTAATTTTGCGTATTTTCCGATTTGTCTGATTTTGTATCATCAGTTGTATAATCTTCGAAAAAATATTCTTCCTCTCGGGCAGACATTAACAACTCGTTGAATGTTTTAAATGACTCACGTTTGACTTTTCCACGAATGCGTCTATAGACAATAACCCATAAATCATATCTAGTTGCACATGATCAGGTAACACGTCTGGTAACTGTGCAAATAGTGCACGAACATTACAAACGAAAAAGTCAGTCTTGAAGTTTTCTGCTTGCGACCTCGAAAAAATCTCTTTGTAGATTTGGTAAGCAGGTTTCTCTTTTGTCCAAACGATGTGTGTAAGAGTTTAATAGCTTCTTCAAATGTTGATATTGTATTTTTGATGCCCTGCCACCATGTGGCAGCGGTACCTACCAAGAGCACAGGCAAATCTCTCAATGATTTTTTTTTATATCGTTGGTCTTTTGTGTCAATGAAAGCTTGGACATTCGATTCTTTTTTCCCATTGAATCGAGATGTACATTTAGCAAAACTACCGGTATTGTTATTCATATTGCAATTTGCACTACCAGGGCTTTCACACCTAACCACCATCTTGCTTTTTGCTCTGAATCGTTTGCAATAATAGTTGGAACTGCTCATTTGTCATCACGATATTTTGATTACTTTCGCCTTCGGCCATTATTGGATTTTGTTTCGCGGGTTTTACCCCGGGTGTTTTGCCTACTTTTGGTGGCATTAACTACACTTAGAATAATTTCACTGGTATCGTATAATGATTATTGCAAGTTTTGTGGTACATGCCAGTGATATCACAACTCCACTCCATGGCTCAGCCATTGGAGGTAACATTAAAGTTGTTTTTTTTCGTAGATTTTTTTTTGGTAATTTAATTTGATCATAATATAATGTCTATAAATGCACACAGAGTATGGCTTTAAGCCTTCCTTGGTTTTTTCGATACATTTTAAATTAAAATATCGGCCAAAATTCTTAATTCGTCCAATTTAACACTCATTTAGTCCAAAGCACGATTTACAATTGACTTGTCAATTGTTTTGTTTGTTCTGTAGCTGTACCTACTTGACAGTTTTTTTTTGAAAATTTTTCCATATTGCGATAAATATAAAAATAAACCCCACGGTTTTACAATAACAAAGGGAAGTAAATAAAATTGAATGTCCGAGAGAATAAGCGCAGGTTCGAAAGGTTTTCACAAAAATAGCGAAAAGTAATCAACATTTTAAACAATATCCGAGAGGGAAGCAAAAGTCGTTAGGTTTCACAGTACCAAAGGAGAGTAACTAAAATTTAAGAGAAGATCCGAAAGAGAAAAACTGTTTTACTAGCAAAAAACACAATTTAAAATAACAAAAATATTTCAAGCGATACGCACAGTGCGAAGTGTGAATTTGTATTAAAATAAATGAGAAAAATATTTCCTTATTTACTCTAGCACAAAAGTAAATTTAATTGAATAAAACGAGGAAAAAAATCAATAATGCATAACAAAAAATTGACATGACATAAGAAGAAAATTCAACATTTGCCACACCGTTGTAAAATGGCATAAAGTCCATGTGGTCCACAAGACATGAGGCCTTTATTCCCACTATATAACTTCTTAGAACAATCCCTGTAATATACTATTAAATACCCAAGTACTGTACCCCCCCCCCCCCCCTTCCCCAGCCCCACCTTGTTAAAGATACTCTAAAAAAAATTAGGTTCACGACACTTAAGGCTATTGTTCTCCACTAGTGGCACCTTGCGGCAATCCTTGTATTATTCATGTTATTGATTTGAACAATAAATTACTCAACCAAGCAAAAGCGACATGACGTAACAAAAAATATTTATAATTTCATTTTCTCCTCACCGTTGAGAAATGGCACACTTCACTTTAAACTATTACTGCCAATCGTTCTCGAAAATATATTATTTTTGTCAAAAAATTGTAAATCCTATTTTATGATATTTTTAGTTATAAACTTCACAATTTAATATTTTACTCAAATTTCTTATTGGAATTTTATTAACAGTGTACTTTCTAATACATGCTTACATTTTGTTATTTGTTATACACTTTCCACCCTTAAATTTTTTCTTTTATTTTATTTTATTATATGTACATGTACGATTTTTGCCTTCAAGGTAATAAAAATAGTCACATGAAGGACAAATTTTTGCATGTATCACTGCCTTTAGACAAAATAAATTATGTCACTCATCGCTACGTTTTGCTTAGCAATCGAGGCCTATTGAGTAAAGAGACCCGGCCTTAAAACAGAGATTTAAATAAAGCATTCTCTTTACCATACGACGCGACGTGTAATTTTGTTTTTGTACGATAATTACGAAGAAGATTACGAAGAAGATTAAGGTACATCTAGCTACGATGTACAAAGTGAAAGTGAGCCTGCTATTGGTACTGATCAAACACTTCTGACACATTAGAAGAAGAAAACAATGAAGGGAACAAAATCGAGGACGTAGAAATGGAGGACGTCACGTTAGATAAACGCATTTTGGGAGTGGTGCTCGAGGACGTCCGAGTAGCAAACTTAGAGGAAAAAATAATTTTTTGTGGGATACAAGATGCTCGGAGATATAGATAGTCGGAGATCAGGTGTGTAAATTTATTCGTTTAATTCATTTACCTTTTTATTTTTTCATTTTTAATGATTTTCATTTTTTCAAAGAATTTTGGAGTTGGCCTTTTTAATTAGGAGGTGATCGATATTATAGTTGAATATGGTTAGGTTAGGTTTAGGTGGCGGTCCACTAGGACCAGGCATATACACAAAAAGGTCCGTAGCCGTACCACAATTTTAAAATTTTCCTCCAACTCATTGAAACCACTTTGAGCTTGCTACGAAGCGCTGGATACTCCTGACGTCCATCCAGCTTAGTTCTGTCAGGTCGTTGAAGAGGGGTGCTCCTATAGAAAATTTAGTCTGTTTCGTGCCGGGCGAGGACAGGTGCAAAGAAGAAGAAGAACTGTCTCTTCCTCAATAGTTGAATATAGTAATAAAAAAATCGAAACTGAATGTGCTTTCCTTGTTGCTGAAGATCGACAAGAGATTTACCATCACCACACTGATGAACTCGAGATCAAAGCGTACATCGGAGTTTTCTGTTATACTGGTTTATGGAAGTCAACGGATTTCAATGACGATCGGCTGTGGTATATAAAAACGGCATCACGTTCTACAGATGTGTTTTTTTTCAAAGCACAGATTTACTTTTTTATCGTCGTGCCTGCGTTTTGACGACAAAAACACGAGAGATTCAAATGATCGATTTGCACCCATTATTGTAAAAAACCACACACCCATTAGTACAGGTACTGTAGATGAGCAGTTGTTAAGTTTTAGAGGCCGTTGTAAATTCCGTATTTATATGAAAGAAACGCCTGATAATTACGGATTGAAAATTATTAGTCTCAACGATGTAGAAACTTCGTACATGGCAAATATTTTTTAGATTAATAATGAACATTTTGTTGTTGAATAGCAGAAATAAGATTAGTTTCTTTTCCTTTCTGATTTATGCTATCCCATACTTAGGCAAGTACTACCATTATACAAAGAGAAGAAGCTATACCAGAGTATTACTTTCGATTGCTTACTAAGCCTGTTTACAATACCAATCGATCAGCCATGTGCGATAACTGGTACACATATATACCTTTACTTCAACGTATATTAGTTTTAATTTTTTTAACAAACTTACTTTAATTTGTTGACTTATAACCTTTACTATATTAAAAGGTGCACTTTCAAGAAGCTCCAAAAAAAATTTTAAGTTAAAATATTTAACAGTTTATTAAATATAACGGTTTTTGTCCATGGGGTGCGTATGATCCGCTTGTACCAAATAAGGGTTAATGTAAATAAACTCCTGTTAATTTGTCCTCATATAAATTTCACTGGCAAATTAATATTTTAAACTAAGATATTGTTAACATATACTTGTCTATCTAAAACAGCTAAGTTTCACAACCACATATGTAGTTTTGGTATTTCAGATTTAATCCAGTTTCACTTCATATACATAATATAAAAAAAAATGTATGTACCCTTGAAATTTCATTACCACTTTCAAGTACAATGCATATTAAGAAATAAATTTCCGTATTATTTATGGGACAACAAAAAAAAAATTATAATTTTAATATTCAAGACAACCATTCATTCGAGGCAAAATTTAAGACACCCGAAATTATTTGATAAATCAAGCACACACAGCCCAATAAATTACTAAACCAAACAAAACAAAAATTCAATAATTTATTTGCCATTTAAATTATTCTAACATCCTTTTATCGAATAATACCACAATACAATAGAAATTTATTTAAACAGCGCACACACAATCAAATTCCAAAAATAAAATCCAACATTTTTTTAAAACCAAGAAAGTAGAAATGTTATTCAAAACACAAACAAATTGAAAATTAAAAATGAATTCTTAATAATACTCGCGCACTGTCCCATTTGTTTTTGTGTTTTTATTCTAAGTGAATTTTAATCAACATTTTAAATTGAATTTTAATTTAATTTGGAATATGTGGATGCTATCTGCATATTGTCGAATATAATATTTTTAGTATTCTAAACGCGCAATAAGTCAATCTTCAAGAATATTATTTTATAAATGCATATACGATAATGAAAGTGTTAAAAAATTAATTTAAAAACGAATAAAAAATTAAAATTCAATTTTGGGATCGCGCTATTATGTGTGGCAAAGTCAAACGAAGAATACTGCACATAGTCGCTGTTACCTCTTATATGGATTCGTTTTATTTATTCATATTAGTTTTGCGCCGAGACAATTATTTCACTAATGAAATAATTTTTTTTTCAGAACATAACAGTCTTAATTTAATTTTATAATGAGTGTATTTAATTTACTTGACTGCACATTGTTTAGGTTATGGTTAAAAACAAAGACATTGTTCTAATAGAATAAATTTCCGCGCAGGAAAGTGATGTAATCTATTAATGCCGGCACCTAAATTGTTCGTAATATTCACTAGACTAAAAACTAAAACCAGATTTTTTTGTAAAATATAATAATTTGGAGGTCAAATATGGCTTGAAAATTTATGACATATTTGGAATAAATTAAACTATATGATTACCCTTATATTATAAACTATTATATAATATATATATCCGTAGAATTTTTAAGAATAACTCTATATACTCGAACCAAGTTCAATGCACATGTACCGAGTATATAAATTGATAACCGCGCAAGTATAAATAAATTGATTCAATTAAATTGTCATAAATCTCGCGCACATGAAATTTATTTTTATTTTATCTTCTCTTTATATAATTGATAACTTTATAAATAAAAGTTATGGTTTGTATTTTAATTAAAAAAATTGAATTTCTAGAGAACAGAAAAAAACAAAAATCATTCCGCTATACAGATAATAAAATTAATTTATTGATTCAAAAACTTTATATATTATACAATATAAAATGAAAACATTAATTAAATTTTTTGGTATTGTTTTTGTAATTTATTTAATTGAAAAAAAAAATTGTGAATTTTAGTATGTTTATGATGGATTTATTTACATTTTTTTAAACAATTTTAAATCAAGGAATTAATAATAATTTGGCCATGATGTGAATGTTAATTCTTCCTTGCTTTTTACAAATTTAAATTTAAAATGGCAAAAGTTTAACTGCGTTGGCTTATTTATTTTTGAAAGTTTCGAAATCTGTTACTAGTAAATATCTGTTTGATCGAAGTTTATCTTTAATTTTAAGATTTTGCGAATGAAAGCTAATAAAATGTTTTTCATTTTATATTTAAATTTGTGAACTATAAATTTGAAATCAATTTCTAACAATAAATAAGATGTATACGATTTGATAATTCATTTTCCTGATTATCTGAATTTATATTATGTATAGGTGTTGTTCGATTTATGAAAAATTTGAATATGTCATAATTTGTGTTTGCCGTTAATACTACGTGGCCGAAAAAAATTGTATAATATTAATAAATTTTACATCTTCATATAGTCACAATATTAATATAATCGTGATTAATCAGGGTTAATATTTAATACAGGCCATCCTTGACTTACTTAGCTATATATCTATTTATCTATCTACTTAGTACATATATTAAAGTGATTGTTTGTATGTTTATGTGATTGTTATAGAAATCCACACGAGTTGACCGATTTGAACCAAAATGCAAACAATTATTGTTTAAGAACTTAAGACCGTCACTGTCAACATCTCACGTCTCATCCTCCTTGTTGTGGGGGTGATAATCAGGTTGCCATGGAGGAATTTCTAAAAACCCGCCGATTGAGCAGATTTTTGGATGTTTAGTGCAAAACCAAAAATAAATCGACACTTGTATCATTGTTTTTTTACCGGTGGTCTTGGTGGTGATAAGGATGGTGTTGAAGATGTTGTTGATGATGATGAAAACTAAAATGGTGGCAGAGTTGGTATTGGTGATGGGGATGGTGGTTGTGATTGTAATAGTGAAGGTGATGATGTACGATGGTACGATGGTACGATGGTATGATGGTATGTTGTTTCGATTGCATGATAGTTTGATGGTATGATGATTTAGAGAGGTATGCTGGTAAGATGGTATAATGGATCGATGGTGCGATGTTACGTACGATGGTATGGTGGTTTGATGGAATATTAGTATGAATCATTCCATCATAATAATAATAATATTATTGTATGATGTTATGATGGTTTGATTTTATGATAGTGTAATGAGTAATGGTATGATGGAATGATGGTGCAGTAGTATGATGGATTAATGGTTTGTTAGCATGAAGATAATATGGTAAGATGGTATAATGAAATGATTGTGTGATGGTTGTGATGGTATGATAGAATGATTATATGAAGTATGACTTCATGATGTCATGAAGGTATGATGGTAACATAGTATCATATTGTGGTGGTTTAATGTTAAGGTTATATGATTTTATTATTAAGGTGGTGTGATGGTATGACTGTATTATGCTATGATGGTATGAAAATCTGATGGTGTTATGATATAATGGTACGATGGAATTTGTGACAGAAAAACTCGCCTTTTGAAGTATGTCAAACAAATTTCAATAACAACACAGGAGTTTATATGCCAATCTACGCCTCATCGTGAGAGTTTTACTCTAACATCTTCCACAATGTAAAGCAAAAAGGTAAAGATAATGATGAACTTGAAGCAAATATTTTTTATAAACATAGGACTCAATTACCTAATTCATGAGGGTCTCATCTCATTACAATCATGTCCCACAAGCTCACATTCAATATTTTGTAGCAATTAACCCTATATTTATTTGTGTCTGGCTAGGTAAAAGAGAACGCACCTTCATTACAATGATTTCGGTTATTTCCACTAGTATGCGTTCCAAGGGTTGGCAATTTCCATCGAAGGACAAGAGCAGCCCATGGAAGTATATTTTGTAGTAATTTGAAGAAAATGTTGCATATTTAAAGGCTGATAATCTCTTTGCTTAAAATTGACAAATACAAAAAACATTACGCCATATTCAGGAATTTACAATTTTATGTTATGTTATGTTATTTTTGTTTTTTCAAGACAAATTCAAACAGGAAGTGGTAAATAAAATTACATAAATTGAATTTTATTGTACTTAAAGTACAAGTATGTTTGTACAACTGATAGTGTATCGCAGAACTGGTTTAGTATATATATGTGCTCTGATATTAATAGTAAAGTTAATTATTTTAATTATATTTTTCTTAAACTATTTAATGATCATGTTCCAATTAAGCGCAAAGTATGTAGAGGTAAGTCAGCGCCATGGTTCAATAATCACATTTTAGAATCAATGAAAAAACGGAAACGTGCATTACTCGTCTGGCGCGGGAGTAGAAACCCTGGTGATTGGTTGACCTTTACTAAACTACGTAATAGAACCACTTGCCTTATCCGTGATGCTAAAAGGAAGTATTATTTTGATAGATTGAACAATGGCCATAAGAAGGGCAACATTTGGAATATTATTAGGGGATTGGGAATGATGCCAAATAATGATTGTGCAGCTAAATTCTCTGCGGATGAATTTAACAAACAATTTGCCAGTATAGCTGTGAAACCTGTGGTTTTGCCCTTGAATCATTTGAAGGACGACTCCACAAATGATACAAATGAATTTAATTTTACTGAATTTAGTGAAACTGAGGTTGCGTTGGCGATCAACCATGTTAAGTCGAATGCTACCGGCCATGATAGTGTAGTACCTAGGTTGGTTAAAATGTTACTACCAATAATTTTACCTTACTGTACTCATATTTTTAATTATATATTAACAACCTGTAATTTTCCGGATTCGTGGAAGAAGGCTATAGTAATTCCTGTTCCGAAAGTGACAACGCCATCTCTAATATCAGACTATCGCCCAATTAGTATTTTACCTTATCTTTCTAAAGTATTTGAGATTATTGTGTGCAAACACATGAAGAAATATCTTTGTGATAATAATTTTTTAGATCCATTTCAGTCTGGTTTTAAGAGTAATCACTCTACTATTACCGCTCTAGGTAAAATACATTATGATCTGCTGCAAAGAATGAATCAGTCTCACGTTTCTGTGTTGGTATTACTTGATTTTTCCAAAGCGTTTGATTGCATTGATCATGTTTTACTTGCGCAAAAGCTTAGGCTTTACTTTAAGTTTTCCAAGTATTCTACTCGCCTTATAGTCTCCTATTTGGCAAACAGACACCGTGTAGTTAAATATCAAGGATTATTATCAACGCCAGTGTTGATAACATCAGGCGTACCGCAGGGTTCTGTGTTGGGCCCTCTGTTATTTTCATTATACATCAATGACTTACCGGAACGCATTAAACACTCGAAGTATCATGTGTATGCAGATGATTTACAGTTGTACATATCTGGCCCAGTGAGTAGCGTGCAAGATATTTGTGGTAATTTGAATCATGATTTAGAGTCAATTTCTAGCTGGGTCGAGTCAAATGGTTTAATTTTGAATGCGGCGAAGTCTCAAGTTCTACCAATTTATAAAAGAAAGGTTAATATTGAATTGCCCCCTATAATGATCAATGGTGAGAGGTTAATTGTATCTGATGCTGTTCGTAATCTTGGGGTGATATTTAACAGTACGTTGACATGGAATGCACACATTAATCAGATTTGTCGTAAAGTCAACTTCGTGTTGTACTCTCTCAGGAAACTGAGTGGTATAACTCCTGCTCCACTCAGGTTACTGTTGGTGAAAAGTTTGATTATGCCCTTGTTTACCTATGGAGGCATATTTATATATAATGCAGACTACCAGTCCAGGTGCCGTTTAATGTTGGCTTTTAACTCATGCATTAGGTACGTTAATTCCTTAAGGAAGTTTGATCATGTATCAAGTGTTCAGGATTCTATACTTGGTGTGACATTAATGACATATCTTCGAATTAGGGCTTTGTGTTTTATATTTAAGTTATTGCATATTAAGCATCCCGCTTATTTGTATACATTGTTATCATTTAGTTCATCACCGAGAGTTTTTCGAATTACGTCGTTATCATCAAGATTTTCATGTAATCAGTTTTCGTCATCCATTTTTGTACATGGAATAATTCAGTTTAATGCCCTGCCTGAAGCGGTGAAGCTTTCTAAATCCGTCAAACAATTTAAAAGTGCGTGTACTGAATTTTATGTAAATAAATAAATTTATTTGTATTTTATGATGTTAATGTAATTAGAATTAGTATATTTTATTATTGTAATATTATTAGTATAACTTTATATTGTATAAGTGTATATTTTTATTATCTACATTGTTTTCATTGAATACAATTTGTAATGATTTGTTTGGTGATATTGGGGCATGCATTGATAAGGCCTGTGGCCTTACGTGCCTTGATTGAATGAATAAATAAATAAAAATAAAAAAAAAAGTCAATGCCCTTTATTATGGCATCATAAATCAATGTTATATTATGTTATTTCCAAGCTTCCTTCACAATTTGCATTGAAAAATCAAAAATAAAATTGATTGATTGATTGATTTGAATGTATGACCAAACGTAAGCAAATAATCCCGTATTAGAGTGCTGAGTCACATCGTACACCTTTCTACACATAACAAAACCGAGGGATAGGAAAGGTTTATTAGTATTAAAGAATCGAACCGGTTTCAGATACCTATGTAGTCGATAGTTAGTATATTTTTGTTAGTATATATTTTAATTGTAAAGCTTTTGATTTGCTATGAAAATTAAAAACAAAATTAAAAAAAAACATAAATAACAGAACATTGTAATAATGCTTGTATTGCTATGAAAATTATAAAAATAATAAAAATTTTAAAAATAAAGAATTAATTTTTTAAATTTTTTTTTTAATGTTCGTCGCAAATCATAAGCATTATATTCCTCCAGGTAACCTTGGGAGGTCATGGGAAATACATATTCGGACGTACAATTGATCGCTTTTTTCGAATACCTTGACCCAATATGACCTTGAGGATGATGGTCAAAGGCACAACCAAAAATATTATGCCCAAATTACAAAGCACATATTGTTAAATCATAGACTTGTATAATTGCCCATATGTTATTGAAACTCCTCCACAAAGCCCGGATCTCAAACCTATAGCGTATTTGTGGGACCACTTGGATAAATAAATACGAGGTAACCACCGAATAACCAACAAAACCTCATCGGCGGGCGATTGAGCATGAATGGAAAAACATTGACACTAGTTGTTTACAAAATTTGGTAGAATCTATGCCACGTAAACTACAAGCTGAGCTGGATAATAATGGATTACACACTAAATATTCATACAGTGAGAAATAAATTAAACGTATCAGTGAAGTTTGGTAAAAAATAATTATAAAAAGGCAAGCAATCATCGTTAAATTACAGTTTGTTTTCTAGAATTTAGCTTGTCCGAAAAATTATTCGCATGAGGTATATAAAAATAGACGTATGTGTCCGTATATTTTACTTTGTAACCACAACTGTCCACCTTGGTGTTTGTGTGTGGTACACTAAAGTGCACTATAGTGGTTACCCGTCCTTGGCTGTGATTGTGTGGTAAAGTGTTCTAATAAACATTTGGAATCTCCTATAATGTTTGTAAAAGTTTATTTGTTGTTCCAAAACCACTGTTTCCGACATTCTGAAAGTCTCTGGGTCCGAAAATTTTTTTTGAAGTGAAAACAACTTTAGGGGCGTTGGGCGATTTTTGGATTGGAAAATTCTTATGAGTTCGCGTCACCGACATGCTAATTTTTTATTATTAATAAGTGTACGTACGTTGATATGGCAATAGCCTGCTGTTAGTAATTGACGTTTTTTATTAATACAAAAAGTTTATGTTGTAAGCAAAGTAACACACAGCATACTATGACATACACAAATCAAATGAAATTCTTTATCCTTTTGTATCAAATCATGCATTTTCATATCATCTCATGCACATCGTTGCATTTTCGTTGTTGGTTTTATTAAAAAGGAAACAATTAAGCAACCGGAACTTAGCCAAACAAATTTCTTTTGCTAAGGAGCATCTGGTAAAACCTACGATATTTGTAATTTAATAATGTGGAGGGATGAGAATCAATCCAACGTGGATGGAGTTGACGAGAGAAAGCATTTCTCCTTTTTTATTTTTTCTTATTTGGCAACCGTGTTTTTCAACCTATGAATTAAAATAAATAAAGAAAACAGAAATAAAAACCTAACTTGGAAATTTATAGGTCAAAATATGTGTTCGACTAGTTGTGTCTTAATTATTATGATACCACTGTTACAAAAGTTAAATTGACTACGTGCAAAGTTTAATGTGTGATTTAATTAAGACACGAATAAACAAATAAAAACCTAAAATATGCAAATGGACCCTTAATTATCTTAAGATATTTTTGAAAATTATTAAATAAAACCAATTATTTGTAAAAGTGGTTACAAAAGATAATTATTTTATATTTAGGTGGCCCTTTATTTAAACAATTCATAATAAAGAATTAAATCTAAAGTATAAATTCTAAGTTTCTAACCTTATTTAACGCAAATAAATAAAATATTAATCCACCAATTTATATTATAAACGGTGTAAACCACGGCTCGCAATTTCTGAATCCCCTATACTATAAAATGTGGAATGTAAAATGTAAAATGTAAAATGAAAAATGTAAAATGTAAAATGTAAAATGTAAAATGTAAAATGTAAAATGTAAAATGTAAAATGTAAAATGTAAAATGTAAAATGTAAAATGTAAAATGTAAAATGTAAAATGTAAAATGTAAAATGTAAAATGTAAAATGTAAAATGTAAAATGTAAAATGTAAAATGTAAAATGTAAAATGTAAAATGTAAAATGTAAAATGTAAAATGTAAAATGTAAAATGTAAAATGTAAAATGTAAAATGTAAAATGTAAAATGTAAAATGTAAAATGTAAAATGTAAAATGTAAAATGTAAAATGTAAAATGTAAAATGTAAAATGTAAAATGTAAAATGTAAAATGTAAAATGTAAAATGTAAAATGTAAAATGTAAAATGTAAAATGTAAAATGTAAAATGTAAAATGTAAAATGTAAAATGTAAAATGTAAAATGTAAAATGTAAAATGTAAAATGTAAAATGTAAAATGTAAAATGTAAAATGTAAAATGTAAAATGTAAAATGTAAAATGTAAAATGTAAAATGTAAAATGTAAAATGTAAAATGTAAAATGTAAAATGTAAAATGTAAAATGTAAAATGTAAAATGTAAAATGTAAAATGTAAAATGTAAAATGTAAAATGTAAAATGTAAAATGTAAAATGTAAAATGTAAAATGTAAAATGTAAAATGTAAAATGTAAAATGTAAAATGCAAAATGTAAAATTTAAAATGTAAAATGTAAAATATAAAATGTATATGTTTATATAAAATATAAAATATAAAATATAAAATATAAAATATAAAATATAAAATATAAAATATAAAATATAAAATATAAAATATAAAATATAAAATATAAAATATAAAATATAAAATATAAAATATAAAATATAAAATATAAAATATAAAATATAAAATATAAAATATAAAATATAAAATATAAAATATAAAATACAAAATATAAAATATAAAATATAAAATATAAAATATAAAATATAAAATATAAAATATAAAATATAAAATATAAAATATAAAATATAAAATATAAAATATAAAATATAAAATATAAAATATAAAATATAAAATATAAAATATAAAATATAAAATATAAAATATAAAATATAAAATATAAAATATAAAATATAAAATATAAAATATAAAATATAAAATATAAAATATAAAATATAAAATATAAAATATAAAATATAAAATATAAAATATAAAATATAAAATATAAAATATAAAATATAAAATATAAAATATAAAATATAAAATATAAAATATAAAATATAAAATATAAAATATAAAATATAAAATATAAAATATAAAATATAAAATATAAAATATAAAATATAAAATATAAAATATTGAACTCAAGGAGGTTTCTTATTTTTGATATTCGATACGGTTTATTCTTGAAAGGGCTCATGTCCACTTTTTCAAATTTGTACTTTAGGACTTTTTCAGGTCACATATTTTTTTAAAATATTTATTACGTTTACAGTATGAAACGCCCTTTGAGAAGGTAATCTTACCTCGGTAGTAGTAAACCGTAGAAGTTTAAACGTAAAACTTACCAAATTATCAATAAATTCCCGGGCTTCCAAATTTCCGTCGCTGGTCATTTAAAAATTTGAAAATTCCGAAACTTTAAATTTGATTTTTTTGCTTTTCTCTTCTCTGATTGAACAGCAATTACCTGCTTTTTGAAAAAAGTAGGCCACCAATCCTTAAAGTTTAATATTTGATCATTATTTGATAAAATATTTGTATTGATTTTTTTAGTGTACTTGTTCGGTTGATCAAGGCCCCATATTCCTCTGGCAAATAAATTCGGTCAATTTTCTTTAAATTTCTCTTGATTACTCCAAACACACGATCACAATGTAGAAAACTATGGCCTCGAACGGGGAAATACTGATAGATTTTGGTCAGGTTTTTTTCATACAAAAAGCCATTACAAATCGTAATGCCGTGTTATTACGATTTTGACCAGGGCATTACCCTTGAAAAAACCGATATACATTATGGCACTAAGTAGAATAATTAGCGAAGCTGAGTTTACTCAAAACCAATACAAATGTCTATACAAGCCGTGCTGTCTCTACACATAAGATATATTGCGGTAGATTAGTTTAGTGATTTGTCGCTATATACTACTGTGTCCAAAAAGTAAAGCCAGTTTTCCTTTATTTCACAAAATATTTATTTATTCTTCCAAATCTATTTCGTCGCCTTCAAAGTAATCCCCTCCCGATACAATACACATATGCCAACGTATTTTCGAATTTTCGAAACAAGAATTAAAGTCGCCTTCCTGGATAGCCTTCAGAGCGCGTAGCGATTCACGTTTTATCTCCTCTATCGTCTCAAAATGATTTCTCCGAAGTACCTAGTCTTTTGAGTTTCGGGAATATCCAGAAGTCACACGGTGCTAAATCAGACGAATACGGTGGTTGTGGAACGATACGGATCGAATTTTTGGCAAAAAAGTCACAAGAACGAGTGCAGTGTGAGAAGGTGCAATGTCGCGGTGCAAATACCAAGAATTGTTTGCCCACAATTCTGGCCTCTTCTTACGATCAGTTTAACGCAAACGAGGCAGAACACTCAAATAATAATCTTTAATGACGGTTGGCCGGGTGGAAGGAATTCTGAATGGACAACACCACGATAATCGATGAAAACTGTCAACATGGCCTTCAACACTTTCACGACGTTCTTTGAACTGTTTATATCTCTTGTAAACATTCCTTTCCGACAAACCATGGTCCCCGAAGGCTTTCTGCAACATACTTAACGTTTCTGCAGCCGAAATTTCATTTTGCAAATAAAATTTAATGCAACTTTTCTTTGCTCAATATAATTAGAAATAGCAAAATTTGCCGAATGCACTTTTAGCGTCGTACAAAACCAAGCGTAAAACAAAAACTGATGAATGTTTTGAAATAAATTTATCACAGATATATATCACAATGCTGCCAACTTAGAAAAAAATATTTATGATGTGCGGTTTACCCAAACTGGCTTTACTTTTTGGATACAGTAGTATAAGCATGTTATAAAATATACGAAAAAGTAAAAACACAACAATATTTTACTTTTTAAATATTAGTTTAGTATTTAAAGGGCACATGTCCTGGACATGAGCCCTTTCTAGAATAAATGATTTTTTTTTTTTGAAAGGTAGGTGCCGTTCCATTAACCATATGGTAATATCGTCTTGTCATAAAACATATCTACGGGTCTGTTATATAAAACCGTCATAAATTTTGACAAAAAGTGGACATGAGCCCTTTCAAGAATAAACGATTCATTTATATGTATTGACTCTAGATTAAAGTAAAGGGGGATAATAATATTTCCATTTTTTCCAGTAGATGTCTTATGAGTGATTGTCCTTTGTATTTTTCTAATTTGCCAAATCGAAAATACTGTGATTGTCATTACTACTAATATATTGCCTATAATAAAGCTCAAAAATTAATTAAAATTTAAAATTTAGTTTAAAATTTAAACACATGCAGTTTTTGGACTGTGTTGGTTTAGGGGACGGTTGTGTTGGGAGTTCAGTTGGAGTTGAGTGGAGGCTTAGTGAAAGGTTCAATTGTGGATTTATTTGGAGAAACTTGTGGGTTGAGTTGGAGATTACCTTGAGTTGAGTACATGATATGCCTGAAATATATTTGGACCAAGTTTCCTTGTGGAATAAGTTGGTTGATGAGTGGTTGACTTTGGAGTTCAGTTGAAGGCTAGATTTGTAGTCGAATTGAGGTAACTTAGGGTTGGGTTGGAATTAAATTGAGATTTGAGTTGGAAGTTAGCTTAACTTGTTCTGATGTAGTCTTTCAGGCCATAATGATATTAAGATTAAGTTTGGCTTTTAATTAAGGATTCAATCGAAGTCGAGTAGGGTGTTGAGTTCTGGTTGAGTTGTAGGGTTCAGTTGATGATTTTTTTAACGGTTCGGTCAGGGCTGAGATGGAAATTAGATTAAGTTGAATTCATATATGCATGTAGTTTTCGGACCGTGTTGATTTAGGGATTGAGTTGAACGCTGAGTTTCTGGTTGAGTTAAGGGTTAAGTTTAAGGTTGAATTGAGAGGCAGTAATGGTTGAGTTAAATTACGGTTAGGTGAGAAGTTTGACTGAGTTGATAAGAGTTAAGTTCATACACACTTGTAGTTTTACAATTGAGTTGGCCGTTTGTTGTGAAATTGAGTAGAGGGTTGAGATTTTAGCTTTCGTTAGTTTTGCGTAATGAGTTAGGGAATTATTTATGGGTTTGCCATGGGGATCAGATTAAGTGTTTATTTGAAATCTGATTTGCGGTTATATTGGTGACTGAGCTAAGGGTTCGGTTGTCGGTTAATTTAGTGTTTGCGTTAAGGATTGCGATGAGATTGAGTTGGAGGTAGTGTTTTAACCCTTAAATGACACATGGGGTCCAGTGGACCCCAGACCTTTTTCAGTCGTACATATTTAAATGTTTCCGCTGCAAATGCATCTCGTGTCTCCCCCCTTGCTTTTTAATAATATTTTTTTTTTGGGTATCATATAATTAAAATTTCATTAATTGCTTTGATCTCCTTTAAAAAGCTTTAAACTATATTGAAAAAAATTGTCAAAGCTAAATATAACAAAATTCAAAGAATAATAGGCAATTTTCATGCTGGGGTCTAAAAGACCCCATGTGGCATTTAAGTGATTTTTCTTAAATGTGTAATTTAAGGGTTAAATTGAGGTGTAGGTTAAGATGATAATTGAGTTAGAGCTCCAATTAGGGATTGATTTGGGGGTTGAGTGAATTGGGCCGCAGTTCTGATACCTCGGGGTTATTAATAGAAAAAGTAATCCCCATTACTTTTATAGTATTTTGTCTGAGTTTTGCTTCTTATATTATATATTCTCTATAAGAGAAATCCGCAAAGAGCGTACCAATACTCTTCTTTTAACTTTAAGAACAACACACGAGTAAAGTAAAGCTAAAAATAATTTTACTAAAATCGAAAATTTTATTTAATTTTAAATTTTAATCAACATCACAGATACGTTGGTAATCTGTTAAATCAGATCCAATAATATACTTAGTAAAGTTTAACAGCCAACTAAGAAATTCAATCTTTCAAAAATAAAATTAAAATTTAAAGATTCCAAATTTTATTATTACATGCTTAGTAGTTGCTCTCAATTGAAATTTTAATTTTAAATGTTGAAGGATTTTTTAATTTGAAATTAAATAATTTAACATATCGACAGTGGTGGGAATTAGTTATTCCAATTAATAATTCCAGTGATTAAATTTTACACGCACAAATGAAAAAAATAGAAACCCTAAATTTCAAAATGGGAATGAGTCATTTGCTGATATTTTTGAAAAGTGTTATTATTAAAAAATCAATTACTTGTTAAAGTTAATACAAAATATAATTATTTTATATATGGTGGCCCGTGAATTATACAATTCATACAGCGAATTAATTAAAAAGTATAAATTCTAAGTTTCTAACCTTATCAAGAGGCACTGATCGAACGCAAATAAATTAAATATTTATTTAGCCCACCAAAAAAAACGGTGTAAACCGCGTCCCGACTCGAAACATTTCGATCACGATTTTTCCCAATTACAAGAACGTTGTTGGTGGTCACAAATTTAACCACATTAAATAAATAAAATGCACTTAAAAAAACGACATTAATTAAATTAAATGCGGTGTATACGCGTTACAATTTATTGGTGTCCATATTATTTATTATCGCTTTTCATTTAGACAAAATATAAACAAAAACTGAACTGAGTGAAACGGCCTTTTTGTTTTTTTTTGTACACGAACTTGCGTGATTCTTTAAAATGTTATAAATAAAATTTGTTGTTGTTTTTTTTGCTTTTTCAATACAATTTATAGTGTTATATATTTAAATTGTTATCGTTGATAATAATATGAAAACGAAATTCGTAAATAAACCGCTATACGTTTTTTTTGTTTTTGACCTAAAGGTGTTTTAACATACAAAAAAAAAATTCCGAAGTGAAACCTAATCTTCTAATAATAGATTCACAAAGTCACGGATTTACATATTACATTTTGAATATTATAATAAAAACATTTATGTAATATAAATAATTTATTCAAATATTGTCAAATATAAGTAACGCACACTTCATTTGGTCAGTTATTTTGTAAATCGTTACCGTCTATAAAACGTGACTTATAATTTGTTTACCGGATATACATAATATATAAATAAAATGTGAAACTTGATTAAAACATAATATTGTTGACAAATCAACTCGTAACGCCATGCGTCATAACTGAAACAAATTTGCGTTTCAATAAATACGATACATAGTAGTTTAGATATAGTTTCACAGATATCATTATCTATATACTATATTAAACTATTACGTTTATTATTATTGTATAGTTTAACACATTTAATTTTACTGATCATAAAAGTCATCATGAAAATCACTTCAAACAAAATCAAAAATAAAAATCGAAACAGTAAAACAAAACAACTTATATACACAGCTTAAGCTCTTTTATACATAAAAAAAAGTAAAAATAACGAAAAGAAAACTAAAAGTAAACCAACCTGTTTGAACGTGGCATAATAATAATCATAATCATAATCATAATAATAATAATATAAAGAAAGAACAAAATAAAAAAAACTAAAGTCGATTTGAAATGTCTTGTTAATTTGCAATAAAAATTGGATGAAATCGAAGTTAATTTTATGGTGGGAATTTTTCTTTTTATGATTTTTCAACTTAAAAACAAAATGTTAAAAGACAAGTACTTCAAATCATTCTTTTAAAAGTCATAAGTTTTCTGGTAGCTCCTCTTTATATTTCGTCCGTATATATTAAAAATAGCATATCGCGCATACATTTTATAATACAACTCGTATAAAGGGTGTGGTCGTTACGTTTTATGATTATGCTCGCACATACCCAAAATAAATTACAGATTATCTCTACATAATATAACAAACACAATAGAAACAGCCTTCAAGCTTAAATATTTGATTAAAACTCATTAATACCTTTATATTAGCCTATTACCAACTATTTGATTCAATCTAGAACCGCAAGAATTTGATTTACAAAACCCATAATATTATTTGCCAACTGAATTTAAATTTTAACATATTATCTGTTCAGATAGCTGTATGTTCTGTATGTTCTCTTTTTCCAATCGGTGTGACATATACTACACAATATTATGTACATATATAAGTATGTATGTACTAGCTATACGGTTTTATGTTATGTGAAAATAAAAAAAACGAAGACAACGAACACAAATAAAAAAATCAAGCTTCTAAAATTCAAAGCCACTCAAAAATACTAAATTGAAGAATCTAAATGAGAAGTTTTACTATTATTTTTATGTTCATGAAAATGGTCAATAAAATTTTATTGGAACTGTGTAGTTGCTTCTTCTTTATTTTGTTTTTGTTTGTTCATTTTCATTGTATGCGCTTGTTTTGATATACACAAAGAAGAAAAAAATGTTCGACATGTTGAAGAAGGTATACATACATAGATATATGGAAATAAGAAATTGGAATGGTTTTAATAATGAGGAAGTTGTGTATTCGTAAAGGAAATTTCATTGATTCGAAAAGTATCTTAGATCTAAACAACAAATTTAATTTCAAATAATATTTAATTGCTCGTCTTAGTTGAAGAAACCGGTTAATGAAGATTGGAAGGGCAGTTTAATCTATAGACCGAACTTTTCAGTACGAAACAAAACTAAAACATAGAAAACTCTAGGAAGATTTTCATTTTTTGGGGTAGAAACGCTTTGTATGTGTCATATCTGGTAAGTATTTCAATTAGTGTGAGCTTCCAGTTATCCCTAGAAAAATTGTCAGGGCAAATTCCATGTAAGGAGCCCGGGAAAATTCGTTTGAATGAAAGGCCCATATAAAATGTAAACATTATTTTGTATAAATTTAACTTTTAAGTGTCATATCTGGAAAGAATTTCAAATAGTGAGTCTATGTAGCCAACAGTTATCCCTAGAGTATATTAACATCTTAGAAGGAGCAGTAAATTTCTTTTTTCCAAAATATTTTTAAAAAAGTCCTTTCCGCCGTTTTCCAGAAGATATCCCGTTTTTTCAGAATATTTTCCACTTTCCCTTATTACATAACTAGAAAAAAGCAGGTGAACAGCAGTTAAATATGAAATTTAACCCTCTTCGCTCTTTCAGAATTTATCATTTTTTTTTATTTTAGGCCATTACGCGCTCGTAATATACAGCGAACGTATGTACATGTTTTTGATAAAAATCGATTAAATACACTTTGACTTTTACGTCAGTGGAAATGCTCGAGCCATGCAGATGCCATCCTAAAAACAGATTGCCAGAAAAGGTGATATCAGAGCACAACTTTTTAAGTTTATTTTCTGACAATTTTCGTAAAGTTTGCGGAGACTATTCTGGGGTAATTTTCTGATCTTTCTAGTATTATATTCTGGTAAAGAGCCGAGACAGATTCTGGAAAATGATGAGAGAATTTATTTAATATTATTTTGGAAAAGGGGGAATTTACTGTTCCTTCTAGTATTATATTCTGGGAAAGAGCCAAAACGTATTCTGGAAAAAAATTGAGAGAAATTCTATAAAATTATTTTGGAAAAGGAAGTAATTTACTTTAGGGATAATTGTTGGCTAGGCACACTAGTTGAAATACTTTCCAGACATGACAATTTAAAGCTTGAATTTATACAAATTTTTAAATTTTATATGGCCCTTTCATTCCCCCTCCCCACATGAAATTTGTCCTGATAATTTTTCTGGGGATAACTGTTGGCTATGTACACTAATTGAACCACTTTCCAGACATGATACTTTAAAGGTTGAATTTATACAAATTTTTACATTTTATATGGGACTTTCAATCAAACGAATTTTCGCGGGCTCTCCACATGAAACTTCCCTGATAATTTTTCTAGAGGTATCTCTTGGGTAGACTCTTTTATTGAACTATTTGTCAGACATGACACTTGAATGGTTCAATTTATACAAATTTTTAAATTCTATATTATGCTCCTAGCATGGACCAAATGAGCCTGTATCCAGCTATAAATTCACTATATGGAAAATCCAGTTTATATAGGTTGTTTTATACTGATGTGAAGTATTTCACACAAAGTGTAGCTACACAAATTAACGAAAAGTGTAAGTGTATGGAAAAAAGTAGGCCTACATAAAAAAGTTTAAATAACCAATAAAGCAAGGTATGGATCAATTTGTTCATAGAGTAGACAGGTCAAGCTATCCGAAACAATTTTTGTAATTAAGATAAAAATGGTTGGGCCTGTGCGACGCTATTTTAAAAATTGTTAAAATTACTTTGAAAATCACTTAAAATGTTTAAACCTGATGCTACACTATCGCCATTTACTAAAATGTCAGAGATGTTATCAGGTGTGGGCTTATATTTCCGTAAAGTGGACAGGCCAAGATATGCGAAACAATTTACGGTTCATATCAAACTGTAAATAATTAATTTAAATTCCTCAATATACATATGCTCTTTTTAGCCTATATAGTTATTCTTGATAATATCTCTGAAATTTTAGTAAATGGCCATAATGTAGCGTCAGGTTTGAACATTTTAAGTGATTTTCACAATTTCAAAATAGCGTTGCACATGCCCAACCCTTTTTATCTTAACAACAAAAATTGTTTCGGATAGCTTGACTTGTCTACTCTATGAACAAATTGCTCCATAGCTTGCTTTACTGCGGTTATTTAAACTATTTTAGGTAGGCCTACACTTTTTCAATACACTTACACTTTTCGTTAATTTGTGTAGCTACACTTTGTGTAAAATACTTCACACCGGTTTGTTTTATCAATTTTTCATTTTATATGAAATATGTTTTGGCTGGTAACTTTCGGCTGAAATACCCAAGAGGCTACCTGCATTACCGCCATTTTAAAACTTTCGGCTAACTTTAATAAGGCAAAATTCAATACATTTTGTTACGTTGTATGTGGCTTAGTAGTAACGTATTAGTCTAGAGCGGCCAAGGTCTGGGGTTCGATTGTGCTCAAGGCATTTTAGTTTTGTTTTCACAATTTATATTTTTTTCACGTGATAACGTCTTACACCGCATTATCAGAAAATTGACACGAAATTTTGCCTTTGATCATGGGCAATTACTCATCAACTGTAAGAATTACCTTTAATTTAAATGCATGATTTTTTATGTTGGTCCTGATGCTTCATGCCTCACGCATAATTGCGATTTCGCGCTATTTAAATGCTTGAACAAGTGTAGCGAGAGAATGGCTAATCCGATTCGACCAATTCTGAAGTCAATTTTCGCGTAAAGAAACAGTGGTAAAACTTCAAAATAGCGATTTACAATGCATGAGAGGACTGTAGCGACAGAATGCCGCTCCTGATCGGATCAATTCTAATCTCAATTTATGAGTAATGAAACTGTGGCGGTTATTTTATTTTAAATTAAAATAATTAACCTCCATATAAATTTTACTTGAAATTAAAATCTGCAAGATAGCGATTTACAAATGTTGGGAACACTGTAGAGAGAGAATCCCTCATTTTGTGCGCAAAGAAACTGTGGCAGATACTTTATATTAAATTAAAACAATTATCTGAACATGTTTTAATTGTTATCACGCAAAAAAAAGCTGCGGTCGTTTAGACCAGTGCTTCTCCAACATTACATACTGCGGCCCCCGAAATCAGTTTTATTCGTTTTACAGCTAAGCATTTTGGGTATTCTTGTTCAAGAATCTCAGACATCCCCAGCAGCTTCCTGTCCCAAATAACTAGACAATTGAAAATTATCGAACTTTTGAATTATCGGATTTTGGTAATTTTTTAATTGTAATATGCGTAATTTACCAAAAAATTGACTTTTCTAGAAAAAAAGTAAAGAATACATATTCCCTCTTCCCTAATAAATTCTAGTCTATTTGTCAGAATTTTTCCATTATTTGTATTAGTAATAAGATGTACCAACTTTGATTCTTAATTTTTAGAAAATTGGCTGACCTCATTATTTTATTAATGTCTTCATACGCTAGAAATAAAAATAAACATTTAATTTAAATTTTTCATATGGTCGTTTTAAATCTCGAACTAAACTTTTCAATAGTTAGGGCAGTTCTGTGCAAAATTATCCCACGACCGAAAAAAAACTTTCGATTCCACAGAAGTTATGATAGTTTTGTAATTAAAAAGTGTTGACATACCAGTTTAGTACATTGAATATTATAAAAGGTTTTATTTATCATTGTGTCTGCTTTTTCCTTAATCTTTTGTGATAAATTATTCGGAATAATTGAATTTTCTTTAAATTTGGTAGGTTTGTGTAGATTTGCAAATCAATCAAAAGATTTTTAGTTCTTTATGTGTAAAACCAAGGTAAAGGTTTAGATAAATTTAAAAAACTTATTACTAATTTGTGTTTTATAGGCGTTTTGTCTGAAGATAGTTACATACATTTTCGGTAAGTATTCGAAAAATGTACCAACAATTCGGTAATCAACACCGTAAATTGGTATTGGATTCCCTACAAAAACTCGGCATTCGAATCCTGGAGTTTTTCGGATATCAACCTCTGATTTAAAAATGTGGTTACTTCATGAAAGGGCTCAATTTTAACCATGATTTTTTTGACCCGTAGATTAAAGTTTACGATCTGAAATTCTAGTTCATGTTCATTGTAGAATAAGAACTTGCCTACCAAAATCCTAGTGATACTGGAATACATATACACATCACATATCTTACAAAAACCATTAACACAGAAAACCGCAGCGGTCATTGATAATAGGCAGATTCAGAAATTTATGCGTGCCAGTAGATTGTGCGGTTTATTAGAGATATTAAGTCGAGGTTTTAAGGTTTCTTGGAAAGAACTTTACAGCTTCTTAGGGGCTCCGGCCATCGTTTGAGAAACACCGGTGTAGAGGACACAGCCCACCCTTTTTTTTTTTTTTTTTGAAGAAAAGAGCAGCTCCCGCTGTTTGGTCAGTCTGTAAAGTTTTTTGTGTGATGCCCCAAACATATAAAATCATCCTTAAAAGCCCTTACTCTTTGGATTAAGGTCTATTTAAAGTATAATAATCCTTAAAAGCCTTTAATCTTGAGCTATTTCTACTCGGCTACATCGCCATTATATATAAATTGTATCCGTCCTAGGATAGGCTGTACCTCCTAGATACCTATAAAAAGTTCATTCAAATTCGATAATCAGAAACTGAAAACTAGAATTGATATTGGAAACCAAAATTTCTAAGAATAAATATTTGGAAAATTTAAAATTTATAATAGATACTATACATAAATCGTTTGAATTTTTGCTCAGTGTTTCTGTTTTCAAAATATTTAGTTGATTTAAGTAACGTAACCAATAAGATTTTCAGCCGCATACTACAAAAATAATTCAGTAATTTTTATGGTAATTTCGCAACACAAGGACTTGACGGACATAAACTTTTCTCAACTTTTCGGTAACATTTTCCTCTCTATACCAACTTAAAAAAACATAATTCTGTTTTTCATTCTTAAGTTGATATGGAGGGGAAAAAAATTTACAAATTATATGAGAAAATTTTATGTCCATCAAGTTATTCTGTTGCGAAGTTACCATAAAAGTTACAGAATTATTTTTGAAGTATGCGGCTTCCAATCCAAATGTATGTATGTAATACCGAATCTAAATTTTTTTTGAGCATAAAAATGTATGATTCAATAAAATTGAAAATTCTAATTGGAATTTTTAATTTATTCGTGCATTGAATAGATCTCACAAACTTTAGCAATTTCAGGAATTTCACTAGCAAATTATTAAATTTCTCAAACTGATATTCTAAAATAAAATAAATTATTAGATTGGCAATCTAAGGCTGCGGTTACAGTGGATGCGTATTCTGACAAACTTTTGTTCTGACGAATTCGTCGGAACAATCAAATACTCATAACCTAATGAGTGTGGATGCAGTACATGCGACTAGTTCATCAACATATGCACAAAGACGCACGAACAATTTTCTGTTTCAAATTAATTTAATTTTTGTTAAATTCGTGCGAACACCGTACACATATCAATTTTTTAGTTTCTCAATGCTTACGTAGTATATCATTTATAAGGGATATTGGAAAGCTAATAATGAGAGCTGAGTTTATGGGATTTAAAGGACAAAAATGACTACAACCGAGACATATCCCGCATAAAATGGGAAAAAAATGGTGAAGATATGAACTCCATTCGTAAGTATATTTATTTGTTAAAATCTAAATATAATAATAAAATAATTTTCTTTGGTTTTTAACTTAATGTTCTATTTATTTTTATTAATTATTTAATAAAAACCCGACGTTTCGACGGTACATTCCGTCATTCTCAGGGGCATAATTTTTACTACTAATTTGTAGTAAAAATTATGCCCCTGAGAATGACGGAATGTACCGTCGAAACGTCGGGTTTTTATTAAATAATTAATAAAAATAAATAGAACATTAAGTTAAAAACCAAAGAAAATTATTTTATTGTAACAAAAAAAGCTTAAAAAGTGAATTAAATCTAAATATAATTAAAATTTTACAATATACATACATAAGTTTAGTTACATAAATTGTTTGATTAAATATATTTTGCTCATTATTGAGATTGTGAGTTTGATTATAACTTGTTCCTCAAGATTTACAGGTTATTTTGAAACAGTACTTTACCTACTGAGCTGATAAAAGAATTTTAAAAGAGTTCTCTTACTTTGGGTGTCCATAATGCGAAGTCAGAAAAAGAGAACATTTCTTTAAAAAAAGAAAACATTTTTCGAAAATGAAAGTGACGGTTATTTTTGGAAATAAAGATAAAAAAAACAAATAAACTGTCATTACAATATTGTATAAAATCACATAATTTCACTCATCTTCAGAGGATGCCAAAGAAACATATTTATTTGAGCTTTGAATGCCAATAAGATTTTTTTGTCGGATTTCATTTTGTCGGAACTGCTCAAATAAATTGGAATATATTTCAATGAATCTTCCAAAACATCCTGTACCGGAATTTTATCTAATTTTATCCTTTTTATACATTCGACGGAAATTTCGTAAGATCTAGTTTTTAAATTAAATGACATCTGCTTCATAACCGTCTCTTATTAATTTATGTAAAATTGAATTCACTTGTAGAGGTAATAACGACTTCCGTGTCGATGTTTTATTGTACTAATTATTTCCAAAATTAAATTGTTTTCCTTCTCCGGCACCATGGGTTTGCCTCAGTTAGAAATTTTTTCAAAACCAGTTTCAAAAACCCAGGTACAACTACAACTAAAAAGTTTCAGAATATTTTAATAAACTCCTGTATTCTATTCGAGGAAAAGAAAAAAAAGATCTTAGGCTTTCTCTTCTTGTATAATTTTCAAAATAATTATAAATTTTGAGCGCCAATCGTATAATATCAGAAGGCTCCGAGACCGTGTTTTGCTGCAATATGAATTATTTGAACAGGGCAGCCGAAACCTATTAAATTCGGCAGGAAGTTAACTTGCTAAAAACATTGCCATCTCTTACTTGATTAATCTCTCCGAAATTAGTATTGTAATTAACGGCTGAAAATGTAATATATTTGTCTAATATCTTGAGTTTGTTCAGATATTTTATTATAAAATTTGTGATAGTACCACCTGTCTCATTTGACACGACTATATGTTTGGGGAATTCTCTGTCAAATCGGCCACCCATTCACATTTCATTTTTGAGATAAATAAACTTTTTTTAAATTTTGCTTAGAATGTCTACTTTTTAATGCCGAATGGCGATTTTTTGGCGTCCTTGAATTTTCAAAATGGCGGACCATATCTGCTAAGGAAGTCTTTAATTTTTAGTAAAATTGATATAAAAACGTAGTTTTAACTCTGTTAATTTACTCAAAAGTGTTTTTGGTGTCATAGATTCCACATTTTTTATTAATTTTTTACAATTCTAAGATGGCGGATCCAAGGTGGCCCAAAAAAGCCCAAAAAAGTTTATTTATCTCAAAAAATTAAATGAGCAGGGGGGATGGCCGATGTGACAGGGAATGCCTCATATATATTAGTTTTGTACTTATTCCTGCTTTTACATCGAAGAATTGTATTAATTAATTTTTTTCGCGCCATGGTTGTTTGCGTCCGTTGAAACTGACAAATATTAAATTCTGAAAATTAAATGATTTGTTTGTTTTATACAATATGCAGCTATTACATTTTTCATAATCTTGGTGTTGTTAACGAATCCGTTCAACATGGCATATTTCCAAATGGAATATTTTAAAATAGAATATGAAAATATGACATATGGTACACTATGGCTTATTTCAAAATGGCATATTTAAAAACGACATATGGTACACTACAGCATAATGTACACTACGGCATATTTCTAAAACTTGGCTATGTCTTAGCCGAGTATGATGAAATTTCGCAAGTGCAATGAAAATGGAATACTTAATTGAAGTTAAGACGAAGTTCTGTAATATGACCAATTAGGGTGGAACTTACCTATTAATTAACCGAATATGATGAAATTCAACATATACGTTATGGTATTCTAAAAAGAATTTTAGGTGAATTTCTAGAACATGGCCAATCATGATGAAACTTGGGTATTTTTTAAACGATTATGATGAAATTCGCCTATTGTAATGGAAATGGGATCCTGAAATGAGTTTTAGTATAAGTTCTAGAATATGGCTAATTTTGATAGAATTTGTCGATGGAAATTGTTCAATGATTTCTAGATAAAGTTCTGAGATATGGCAATTTTTATGCGACTTGGCTATTTCATAACTGATTATGATGAAATTCGACAAATATGATGGAAATTAGGATTCTAAAATGAGTTTTAGATAAAGTTTTGAAATATGGCCAATAAGAATGAAATCGGCTATTTCTCAACCGAGTATGATGAAACTCAACAGTGCGATAGAAATGGGATTCTAAAATGATTTTAATCAGCAACTTATAAAGTTACCCTAAAATTGCCCTTTACCTATTGGAATTTTATTTCGCTTAACATAATTTTCCTTCACTTAATGCAATTAAATTTATTTTCCCAACGGAAATAACAATATTGGTAATTAAGATATAATCGGGAAGTGCTTATTAATATTTATAATTTTTAATTTTTATATAAATCTACTTTTAAAAGTAAAAAGATGTATATTTGGCCTTCAGGTTTATTCTCATTCATTGAAATTATTTTTAAAGAAGGAACTAATTTTATACCAACATCAAAATTTAGCAATGTACCTAATTGGATAATAGCGTATTAATTCAAGGATTTTTTATTATTTTAGTAATGATTTTTTTCGAATCACTAGTATGAACTCGTTTATAAGACGAAAATAGGGTTCTAAAATGGTTTTTAGATAAAACCACAAAGAATTTTCTTCTTAATTCTCTGTGATAAAACTCTAGAATGTTGTCAATTAGGATGAAACTTGGCTATTTTTTAACCAATTATTATAAAATTCGACAAATGCGATGAAAATGAGATCTTAAAATAATTTGTAGATGAAGTTCTAATAAGATAAATTAATCTGGAACTTGGCGATTTTTTAACCGATAATGCTGAAATCCATTCTCTTAATTGAACTTTACTTTACTTAACGGATTTTTCTTTAAACCTTTACCTAACAGAATTATCCTTCAATTAGAAGAATTATCCTTCAATTATTAGAATTTTTCTTCAATTATCAAAATTTTCTGTCGCTTAATAGATTTCCCCTGACTTAATAACTCTTAACGGAAATCTTATAAATTTATAAAAAATAATGAAGTTTGATTCTGATTTTTATTCAATTGTAAAATTACTTAAATATTAAATAGAGATATTTGAGCCATAATAATTTAGTAAACGTAAAAAAACAATAGAAATGAAATAAAAAATATTCTTAATAACATTTTAAAAAATCACATTTATTTTTTATAATTTAAATAAAAATATTCATCCATAGTAACGTAGGGGTCCAACGTTATAGGCAAGCCAATTTAGTTTGTTCGGTTCGCGAAAACAATCCGACCAAAGCTTGTGAATTTTGCTCCGATCTCTTATTGAAAAATCAGTCGATTTGATTAATTTCAGTAAGCCTTCGTAGTTTATACCATTCACAAAACAAAATGTAACAAGTGTTAAACGTTTTTTATAGGTACACTTTTCAAAGAACACATTTACAACGTAATTAGGTGCATTGTCGATAGATATTTTTTCTTTGGAAATAATTGTTCACCATATCTCATTTTGTCGATTGGGTTGTTAATAAATATTTGTTCTTTGCCTAATTCATCTCTTAGCTTATAAAGTCCAACATGCAATTTTCCAACAACAACTTGCAGCCTTCTATGCCAAGCCTATAAATTGTTTTGAGTTTGTTGAAAGTTATTCTCAAAAGTATCAGTAGTAGACCAAAAATTGGGACTATAATATCGTGGCAGTTTATTGTTTTTACCAGCACAATCCGAAATATAATTTGTATTTATCCATGATGCAATAATTTTCCCATCTTCATCCTAAACATCCTCTAATTTAGATAAACAATAACAAATTTCATAGGATGGAACGAAGGCTGGGGCAGCCAGCATTCTAATCTTAATACTAAAATCTACGTCGTTACCACATCTGGAAGCCAATTCTTATTTCTGTATTTTGCGCCAAATAATTTGGGTAAAATGAAATAAACAACCCTTAAAAATTACATCTGGCAGGAAATTGTTGATTGCAGAAACTGAAGCTAGTTCGATATCTGAAATATTTCTTGTAGGAAGTAAATAAATGGAATGATAACAAGCAATTTGGAATAAGTCATAAAAACACTTATAATATGAATTTTACTCGGCCATCGCCTCGTAGGACAAACTTATCCCTTGTGGATAATATCTCGTTTTGTTCGCTAGTACCATAAATAATTATTATCCATATATTAAAGAAAACATAAAAGTAAACAAGTTTTTGGTGACAAGATTTTGCAAAACAAGATTTTGGCTATGCGAAAACCCTATGCCGTTACAAACCATATGTCGTTTTAAAATATGCCATAGTGTATCATATGCCGTAGTGTACCATATGCCGTTTTGAAATATGCCGTATCGACCGGGACCCTGTTGTTAACGAGTAACGAATTTTGGTGTTGTTAACGAGTCGGTGAACTTTCCCTTTTTCTTTTTTTTTTTTGTGTTTAGGAAATAAAGTGCCTTCTTTCTTTGGCGTTGTAAAATAATTACTTTAGCATAGTTAGTACAGTTTAGAGTCAAGATAAATATAGAAAATTAAAAAAACAGAACAAAAGAGAATATTAAAAAGAGAAGAAAGAGTAAACAAGATCAGGGCGAAAAAGAGAACATGCACTGAAAAAAAAGATTGCTCATATTATGCAGTTAAGGCATCAAATCAAGCAGAAAACTTGCTTAAATATGCGCTAAGCAAAGATGTTCTTGTAGACAGAATAATTTTTGATGATTTGTTAATATTTTTATTTATTGAAATTATGAATTTAAGATATAATTCAAGAAACACGTGTTTCTCATTTCTAACATTTTACTCTTATTATAATGAAAATTTAATTTAAAATATTCATAAAACTATTTTCGATTTAATCTCAATTTGCGAATTTATTGTTGTTTTTAGAATAAATTAGGGCAATTTACAACTAATTGAAGAGTACTGTATTGTCAAGTTATAACCAACCATTCTCAAAAGAAGTAAATAAAATATAATTCAAGAATAATTTGAAGACCAATATTCTTAAGAAAAATAGTTAAATTTGAGAATAAAGTGCATAAAACCAGAATAATTTCAAAACTAACAATTCACAAACTAAGTAGGAAACTAAAAACTTGAGAATAAAGTTCATGATTCCAGAATAATTTCAACGTACTTAATTCTCAAAAAATGTAAAAAAATATCAGCTTGAGAATAAAATGCATGATTTAATAATACATTCAAGGTCAATTATTCTCAAAACTAGTAAAAGAAATATAAACTTGAGACTAAAGTTCATTATGCCAGAATAATTTCAAAACCCGAAATTCTCCAAAATATGTAATCAAATATCAGATTGAGAATAAAATGTATGATTTAAGAATATAAACAAAGCCAGAAATTATCAAAATAAGTAAATAAAATTATATGCTTGAGAATAAATTCTATGATGCTAGAATAATTTCTAATCACACAATCATCAAAATAAGTAAATAAATATAAATTTGAGAACAAAGATTATCACTTTATTCTTAAATTGATAAATCTTTTTAATTATTTTGCGAATGGTTTATTCTTTAATCGTGCTTTTTGTTTCCAAGTCCTGAATTCTTACATATTTTACGATTCTCATAATGATTAAAGAAATGATCAATTTCTGAGTGAAGTTTCTGATTCCAGAATATTTAATTTAAAAACAAATTACATATTAGATTTTTATTTTATTTTATTATTTAAAAAAACTCTCTGGAATAAAATTTTTATATATTTTATATACATATTATTATTAAAAAAAACTTAATTGTTTTACATTTTATAGAAATCTCATGTAATTAAAGATACCAGATTCCCTTTCAATTTCAACAATTTTCTTTTAATTTAAAACATTTTTTTGAATTTCAAAAATTTACATACACAAATTACAATAATTTTTAGTTGTATAGATGCATTTATAGCTGTATAATTTTTATGTATAATTTTTATTTTACTTTTAAAGTAAATAAAATATACATCAATTAAACATTATTTCTAAAATATATACATATAATAATTACAATAAAGGGTATTTTATATATGGTTTTCCCTGTTGCGTTTTTCGCAATGTTGTTAATCTTAAACGAACATTATTTAAATCCAAAAATGTAAATTCTAACAATTCTTCTCCAACTAAATATATTTTGTAATGATTGTCGAATTTACTTATATTTATTTGTTGTCCAGCAATAATTATTTCATTGATTTCAACGAAAATATTTTTTCTTCTTTACATCGTTTTCATAACAAAAATAATTATTAACCTTAAATTGCGTATTTTTATACTCTACATGAAGAACTGATATCATATTTTGAATACTGTTCAGAGTTACAATTGTTTCTAACAAGTTCATTAATATTATTATCAATTTGTTTCTTAATTATCTTACAACTACTTTTAACATGTTTTTTATTTATAATTAAGTACACATAGCTTTTTCTGCAAAATCGTACCACTTGGACATCAGCAGCGTGCTCTTTTCTGGATATATAATCTCAAAATCTATCTCAACCTGAAATTAAAATGAATGATTGTTTTTAGTGGAGACATTTATACATAAGTAGTCAAGGAAATTTACCAGTCTAAATCCATTTGCAGATGTATATACCAGTCATGGTCAGTCCTGCAAACATTTTTTAATTTTCCCTCCCGATGACTCAATCGCATCAATTCATAACGTCTGCCTTTCGATGTAGCGCTCCATTTAATTTCAACTGTGTCCCATGGTTCGTGGAAACAGCACAACCAGTTTTTATTTCCAAAAATAAATTTTGATCCTAGATGAAAAAAAAATGATCCCCGGATCATTTCAGGTTTTTGAAGAAAATCTTTACTTTTATTCAAAATCAAATACAATCCACAAAGGGTCTTGTTTAGAAGTACAACTATTCAATTTGATTTTTTACACTCCAACAAATATCTTTGGGTTTCAAAAATATCCCGGATCAAGAAAAAGTTAAAAATGTTCCTTCAAAAAAACATAAAAACATATACATATGAATATGATATTTAAACTGTTTGATCCGGAATCTTTTATTTATGAATCAATATTTATTTTAAAATAATAAAATAAAATAAAATCTTAACTTATATGTTTTAAACGTAATAATACCTTGATTTCTCCAAATATATAAAAATGAAAACGTTTAAAATGTTTTCAAAAAAATCACTTCGCTCAATTTATTTTAGCTATATTTAATATATTTAAAACACTTACAAATCACTAAGGTTCAAATTTACTAACGCCTACACAACACAAAAAAAAATGTTTGTAAATATCCACTACAATATTTTTCTTTAAACAAAAAGTACTCGTGTAATTTAAAAAAGTAACAAATTCACTATAAATTTTAGCACCATACTTTTGATGATAGAACACATACAATTTTGGTTTATTTTTTAATCACGATTTTATGTCCGTCTTACTCCAGAATTTAACAAGAACTGAATAGTAAAAATAACATAACTATACGTAGTATAAAGGAAAATAAGGAAACCATAAATGTTTAATTTTTGCTGAATAATAGTATACTCAAAGTAAGAATATAAATTCAATAAACTCGAGAAGGTATAATTTCATATGAATGCTAATATTCTCAGTTTTTGTTAAACGTTATTTTTATTCTCATTTTTAAATTAGTATACATAAATCAAGAAATATTCATTAATTTTATTTATGTATTTTGTGATTAACTAAACTTAAAAAATATACGAATATTCTCAATTTGAGAATGGGAATTTTTCGAAAATAACTGTATATTAATGAATTGATTCGTCGTATATATTTCTATTTACAAATTCACAATGAAATGACCAAGTATAATCTCTAATTATACTTGTTTAATATTCGCTTAAGAATACTATTCTCAAATTATGAACATAAATTCAATTAACTCGATTAAGTATAATTTTAAATCAACGATAATATTCTCAATCATTGATAAAACATTATACTTACTCTCGTATTTAAATTAGTAGGCATGAATCAAGAATTATTTATTAATTTGTGATAAACTTTACTTCAAAAAATACGATTATTCGCAATTTGAGAATTGTAACTCTGGGAAAATAAACGTTTATTACCGAATCGATTCGTACATATTTGCAATTACACATTCGTAATTACCAATTACCATTACACATTCATAATTTCCTTATCGTATGCACTTTTACTTATAATTGAAAATCACCAAATTTAAATTATATTGATATATTGTTGAATGAAAGTCTGTGAACGAGAAATTAGAACTAGAATCGAAAGATTGTTGCTGTCGAAGTTTGCCTAAAGTTTTTTCAACAAATTATTCATTTTCAGAAAGGAAGTTACCTGCATTTTAAATTATTGCTAAATGAACTAAATTTGCAACAAAAGATATAGCTACATATTTTTTGAGGTGTTTTAGTTTCTTACAAACAATATATTTTTAACGAATTTTCTATAAAATGCATTTTGGAAAAGGGTGTTGTGTTAACCTTTATGTCCCTAGACAATTTTTCCTACGTAACACTCTGAATAGGTACATATGTACCTTCATGTTATTTTATATATAAATTGACATTTTTCAAATTTTATATACACAAAATGAGGTACGAAATTAATTGGGAATAGTAGTAGAGACCTAGAGACTAATATTTAAGTAAAATAAAGCTTTTCAGATCTTGCGGTTACAACAGAGGGACGCTGTATTACAATAAATTGTGTTGTCTTGTGATTAACAAGTGTCAAAAAAAAAAAAATAAATAAATAAAAATACTAACAAATTTTACTAACTATCGACTACTTAGGTGTCTGGAACCGGGTCGAGTCTTTAATGCTAACATACCTTTCCTTTCCTTCGATCTTGTTATTCGTAAAAGGGTGTACGGTGGGCCCGGCGTAACCGGGAATCTTGCCTTAGGCTTGGTCGTACATACTAAATCAATCAATCAATCAATCAACAAAATGAAGTACGAAATTAATTAGGTGACCCATTTTGTTTTCATTTTGTAAACTAAAGTAAAACTTATTTCAGAATGATGAGGAATCAGATGTTGATTCATTATTAGATTCCGAATATGAAAGAGAATCAGATGAAGGTTCTACTACGGTGGATGAATTCGATTGGAATCCTGCTTGTTCAGTTTTCTTATCAAAAGACAATACCGTATGGAAGAGTCAATCATCGACTGCTATCCAAACGCTGCGACATAATATATTACGTCCACGATCGGGACCAGTCAAATCTATCGAATTATTCAAACATATTTTCTCTGATTGTATTTGTGATATAATTATAAGGGAGACAAACAGAAAAGCTAAAATCGTTTACGAGGAATTCAGTTCAAACCATAGCGACAGAGATCCACGGATACGGAACAAATTTACTTCAGAGGAGATGCAAGGGTCGTTGGGTATTCTTATCACGGCAGGTGTATATCATTCTAGTTCAGTTCATGTCAAAGAACTCTGGACATGCGATAAATATCCCCTGTAGAAAGCAACGATATCTCGCGATATATTTTGGAAGATAACACGCTTTCTCAGGTTCGATAACAATAACATCAGATCGGAAAGGTTAATTTCGGATAAAACAGCGCCTATTTCTTACATTTGGCTAATGCTAAATAAAAATTTACGTAAAGCATACGTGCCGTCAGAAAATTTAGTTATATACGAGCAATTATTTCCTTACCGGGGAAGTACTAGGTTTACTCAGTATGTGCCTTCCAAACCAGCCATAATCGTATACAAATTTGGTTGGTCTGTGATGCGACAAATGCATATTCACTAACCAGTCAAATATGTACTGGAAATCCAACCACCTGAAGAGAAAATGTGCCGAAAAGTGGTCGCTATATCACAATGGATAATCTTTTTACGACGCTACCAGTCGTACGTTTGTTGATGTCGTGGGATTTGTCAGCTGTGCGTACGTTAAAAACAAAAACATATATACCTTTGGAGATGTTGGCGACCAAAAATCAAGAACCTTTGAGCTTTGTCTTCCAAACATATTTGGATTTTCGGAACATAATAAAGTTACCATTTGTTCCTATGTTCCCAAAAAAAATAAAAATAAAAACGTGATTTTGTTGTCAACTTTACACTCCGATAGTAGTGTGAGTGGACCAACATCCAAGCCTAAAATAATCCATTTTTATGATAAGAACAAATGTGGAGCTGACACCATGGATAAAATGTTGAAGGGACGACCAAACGCGAAACATTGCGATGGCCAATGGCTATATTTTATAACAAGTCGAACGTTCATCTAAAGCCTCAGCTACCTTATTTATATAATAAATAATATTTCGTTTGCTAAACGATCAAACATCCGCAGGAAATTTCTTCAGGATTTGGCACGATACCTAGCAATGCCATCAATAGAAATGAGATCTAAAAATTTTAAAATTATAAAATACTTTTGAACAAAGTTAGCGATACAATCGGTTCTCGGCCACTCAATAAATCAATCAACAATAACCAGTGAATGAGCAAAATAATTGGAAACTGCAAACCGGTCGTCGGTTCATGTTATTTATCGAACAGTGGCTCATAAACACAGTAAAATCAGAAAAAATTGTTGTGTTTGATACCGACCGATAAGCGATGAGCATACTCAAACAATCTCAAAGTGTTACAATCGTTCACTATATTACTTGAAATTCGAGTTAAAATTAATTGAGGTACACATGTACCTTTTCCGGGCTTTCCGTAGGAAAAATATTTGAACTGTAATATTTTAAAAACTTGGTATATAATCGATAATTTTTTTTCAATGATATTGCATCACATTGAGTGATTTTAAGATGTCACCGAAGCTCACTTCTCCACCTTCAAGATAACTAATAAATAAAAACATTTCAAAATGGAAAAGGTACACCTGTACCTATTCAGGGACATAAAGGTTAACCAGATGTATGATCTTCATTTGTGAATGCTGACCCATCTTTAAGGGGTATGGCACAGTTAATCGAAAGTCATTTCGCAAAGAGTCATTTATCCTAATGCCATTTCACAAAAAAATAAAAATACAAAAAGACATTTAACAAAAAATCATTTAACAAAAACTCTCTTTAACAAAAAATTTATTTAATCAAATTACAGTTCACAAATAGATTCTTGGCAAATGGAGCTTTAACAAAATAATATCTGGTAAATATGAATTGATACGCTTAGATTAATTTTTGCGCAAAAATTAATCTAAGCGTATCAATTCATATTTACCAAATATTATTTTGTTAAAGCTCCATTTACTAAGAATCTATTTGTGAACTGAAATTTGATTAAATAACTTTTAACTAATAATAATAACTAAAGCTCCGTCTCCTTTCACAATACGTTAAATTATTTTAAATTTAAATTTTCTGCTATAGCAAACAATAATTCATGTTTTGCATATGTATCTTGTTTTTGCAAAATTCGTTTAATTCGTAATCCTTTTGGAAATATTTTTTTCTTTATAATAGATGGTCCGCCAATTTCAAATTTTCCGCAACGATTGGATTTTCCGCATATATAAATTTCTTTAAACCAAGTACCAACTTTCTTCCCGTCTTCATCTAGTTTTTCAAACAACCCTTCAAGATATTCGGGAATATCATCGGGCGGTAAAAAACTCAGAGACAAAACTTCTCGCATGTGCAAAGAAAACTCTTCATTTCGGCCGTATTTCGATTGTAGTTCAAATTTTTGTACTTTTGTATAAATGATTTGTCCTAAATGAAAGTGACAACTTGTAAAGTGTCCAGTTAGTATAAATGGAGTTTTATGAAACAAACTTTTTGATAAAAGATTGTTTGCAAAATATGATATTTTGATAAGTAGCATTATAAAAGTCTGATAAGTAGCAGTCATAAAAGTACTCTAAAATGAAAATTTTAACATTCCGCCCTTCTATAATAAATACATTCATAATATGCATATTATACCTGTTTAATTACTAGAAATGTATTTTCATTTTGGTATTAAGGGCATAAAATCGAAAAGAATGGAATATTATACACATTCTAACATGTAAAAAAAATTCATATAGATTACAATGCCTTAAGAAAATTGTATTTGCGAGAAAACAAGCAAATGTAAACTTGCCGAAATTTTAGTTTTATATCAAAACTAACATTATGTTATGGTTTGTGAAATATGAGAATAAATGAATCAAAATAAAACCTGACAAATGAAGAAACTTTCCATCATTTGATTATACGTTACTGGAATTAAGAATAAATTTAGCAAGTTGTAAAAACCAGATTTATGAAATTTCAAGCATACACAAATTCTTTAATTGATTCCATATTTTTTACTATAATTAAGAATAAATATTAAACAAATCCATAAATTATTTTCAAATAGTATTTAAAGCATAATTTTCTTTAATCGATATCTAATTACTTGTAACAATAGTAAAGTTGAGTTAAATTGTGAATTATAGACAAAACTAAAATGAAGAAGATAAATCATATTTTGTAAAAGTTTCTAATTACTAGTATTGAGCAACTTAGTGTTAATTTATGAAAATAAATTTCATATTGCGCAGTATATTTATTAAATTGTAGAAAATTTAGAATTCGTGTTTTTGAGAAAGTACTATTCTTAATATTGGAATAATATTTCTCTCAGTGTGTTCTCTTTCAAAGAGACCTTCTGGCCACCCTACTTTTACTTAAATTGTAGCTGTTCCATAATGATTATACCGCCTTGTACTAGAAATATTTGTTTCGGGTGTATTATTATAATCATGTGATGTAGGTAAACCTTCCTTATCGATAATTATATTATGCAGCAAGCAGATACATTTTAGTAAAATATCCACATTCTCTGGATACATTTTCAAATCAGTTTTCAGACATATCCATTTCAGCAGTTAGTATGCCAAAAGTGCACTCAACACAACGACGTGAGTGGATGCGTGTTCTGAATTTGTCAGAACTGTTCGTCCGAATATAACCGGTTATATTAATTGCGTATACTGACCAAATGTGATTTGATATCAGTTATAAATTTGCTGTACATGATGGAACACATCAATGATTTTTACTTTTTGGAGAGTCCATTATTAAAAATTTTACTTTTAAGTAAAAGTAAGGAATACGTAAATCCTTTGTTTGCTGCAAAAAACATAAACGAAGAATATTATAAATTGTTTTAAGATCTGGAAAGTCAAACAGACAAGTTCATGAAATATTTTAGGATGCGTCCAAATACTTTTGATTATATTCTTGAAGGAATCACTGAATGTATATCTAAGCAATCAAATTTCCGAAGAGAGCTGCCTGTAAGTAACATTGCGGTAAGAATAAGTTTTTCATTTAAACATTATTTTATTTAATTTTTATACAATGTATATGTATATGTACAAATAAAAAGTACCCACATTGTATAGTACAAAAATTAAACCATTACTATTGGTGATTATATTGTATAAATATAATATATAACTTCTAAATAGTTGAATTGTGTGAAGCGAAATACAATTTCAAGTCTAAAGCCTCCATTTCGTTATGATAATTATTTGGAGGAGCATTATGAGCCATACGGTTTTCAGATCCCCACGTGTTTTTTGATGATTCTCCTTCTGAAGAGTTAGTGTCCCGGTAAGAGACACTTTGTGAACCTAAAAAGTTACTATGAAACTCTTGATGACGAATTTGAGAATTTAAGCTACAGTAAAATTGTTGCCTAAAATTTTCCTCGTCACAAAACACCTGTTGTAGTCAAAGACTACGATTTACTCTATGAGAAAATAAAAAGCACTATTGATAAGTTTAATGCAAAGGTAATGGAAACATTATTAAACTTGGAAGAAGGTGAAACTTACAGAAAAATGACAAGTATGTTAAATGAAGAAAAACGTGCTTGGCACACGTTTGACGACAAACAAACCAGACCAATAAGGGTTATGGCTAAAAATCTACACTCTACGTGTAAACCAGAAAAAATAATTGATGATCTGAAAGCAAAAGGATTTAAGGCTCCTGAAGCATCAATTAAGCTAAAACGGAGAGGCAGAGTACCTCTCAATATGTTTATGTTGATCTTCGATAATGATGAAGATATCGAAAAAGTGTATCAAATTAAGTACATCTTGGGGTGCAAAGTGATTATTCAGCCTCTAAGACGATCTAAGCTTATACCACAATGTCAATCCTATGGACATACACAAAAATATTGCAACAGGGAACCCAGGTGCAGTCAAATGTTTAGGTAAACATCATACCAAAGAGTGTGTAAAAGATAAAAATGTTTAGCCTAAATGCGTTCACTGTGGAGAAAACCATCCGGCTAACTACAGAGGATGCAGCGTTGATATATTGAACTGCAAAACATCAAAAATAGGAATGTAATTGCTAAAAATCCAAGATTATTCAGGCAGCAGGCAGTTAAGATGAACCAACCCGAAAAGATCGTAGAGCGTTGAGAACTACTCATGGACAATTGGGTAAAATGACTTATGCTCAAGTAACGATGAGTAACGGAAATCCAGGTAAAACTGGGCAAAATGATGATATAAGTCAAATACTAGAATACAGCAATAAGAGTGCCATCCCTAAACAGAAAAATGGTCGGTGATCTTAGAAACTTAATGTTGGAATGCCAATGGACTTATGCAACATCAACAAGAATTGCAGGTGGCCCTGTACACAGAAAAAAACGATGTATGCCTCATAACGGAAACACACTTCACTAGACAAACAATCATTAAATTTATAAATTATCATATATATCATACCATTCATCCGGAAAACACTGCTAAAGGAGGTAGTGCTGTTATAATCAGAAATAGTATCCATCAATATGAAGAGTTAAATTATGAAACAGAAGAAATTCAAGCAATTGCTGTTAACGTCAAAACTAAAAATGGTTCTATTTATATTGCTGGTGTTTACTTCCCACCGAAGCAATAGTTATCTCGAGTTCCTCAATAAATTAGGAAAACGGTTTATACTTGGAGGAGACTTTAATTCAAAAAATGACCACTGGGGCTCCATATTAACAACAACTAAGGGTAAAGAACTTCTAAAAGCTATTAGGAATTGCCGTTGTGAAGCCCTCTCAACTGGAAAACCAACCTACTGGCCTACTGATCCAAATAAAGTACCAGATCTGATTGATTTCTTTACAATAAAGAACATTATCTGTAAATTATATACAAGTAGACGAAAGCCACAATTTAAACTCTGATCATTCACCAATACTTTTAACGTCAAGTGAAAAAATTATTCAGAAAGAAAGGAATATATTCCTAGTAAATAATCACAATAATTGGGAAGACCGAGGAGCAATTAGACAAAGAAGTTCACAAATTTTTAAACGATATACAGCAATCAGCTTGGGAAAATACCCCTGAAGTTAAAAAAAAAATCAAGGGAAACAACTACCCTTTAGAAATTCGGAAGCTCCTAGCAGAAAAAAGAAGAGCGCGGAGAGTATGGTAACAAACAAGGGCCCCTAAGATGAAACTAATTTGAACAATCTCACTCAACAATTAAGAAGAGAGATCAAAGAATTAAAAAATGAGTCAATCAGCAACTATTTAAGAACATTAACTAATGATAGTAGTACTGATTATTCTCTTTGAACAGCAACTAAAAGAATTAAAAGGCAAATAATGCAGAGTCCTCCAATAAGAGTAGCAGGTGACTAATGGGCTAGGAATAATGAATACAAAGCTCGAGAATTTGCTGAACACTTTGAAAAAATATTCCAGCCACATCAAGATAAAACATTAGAAGCCGAGATAATATCTGAACAAGCTATGCTAGAAAATAAAGAAATCCTACCGATAACACCAAAAGAAGTCGCATGTGAGATAAAAGCTAATATGAATATGAAAAAAGCTCCTGGCTACGATCTTATTACTGCAGAAATCTTAAAAGAACTGCCAAGGAAAGCTCTGGTGAAGCTCACCAATCTTATAACTGCAGCATTTAGAATCAAATATGTACCAAGCTTGTGGAAAATTGCAGAAGTAATCATGATCAAAACCTGGGAAACCACCGCAAATAACCTCATCTTACAGGCCAATTTCGCTTTTGCCAGTCATGTCCAAACTCTTTGAGAAGCTACTGGTAAAATGGTTAAATCCGATAATCGAGAGTAAAAGCTTGATCCCAAATCATCAGTTCGGTTTTCGCAACCAATACTCAACATTGATCAAGTTCACAGAATAACCAGTATAATTGAGAAAGCACTAGAGGAGAAAAAAGTCTGTTCAACAATATTTCTAGACGTTGCACAAGCGCTTGATTATAGAGTGTGGCATAAATTAAGAAATCTTCCACCAATTCAATTTGCTAAAATACTGGAATCTTACTTGAAAGATAGTTAGATGATACTTTCTCTGAATTGAAAGAAATCAACGCAGGAGTTCCACAGGGCAGTGTATTAGGGCCGGTTTTATACCTACTGTACACTTATGATCTTCCCACATTAGAAAACAACATAGTGTCGACTTTTGCAGATGACACGGCGATCTTAGCTGTTGGCACAAGCAACGAAGAGTCAACACAAAAGTTACAATTAGCAATAACTAAAATTTATAAATGGGCAAAAAGATTGCAAATAAAACTAAATGAAACTAAATCAGTTCACATCAACTTTACAAACAGGCGATTTGAATATATCCCGATTGCCATAAATCAAGAAATAGTACCGTATGCGAACACAACTAAGTATCTCGGCATGCCCTGGATGCTAAACTACGATGGAGGGCACATGTCAAGAAGAAAAGTGAAGAACTAAGACTTAAATACAGAAAGATATATTGGCTGATGGGAAGGAACTCTTATTTATCAACAAACAACTAGCTTCTGCTTTATAAGCAAATATTGAAACCAGTTTGGGCGTATGGTATTCAACTTTGGGGTTGTACCAAACAGAGCAACTTAAATATTATCCAAAGATTTCAGAATATGGTATTAAGGAACATCGTTGATGCAAATTGATATGTCAGGAACATAATGATCTCCATAGGGACCTGAAAGTGAACCTCATCGTAAATGAAATTCAGGAGAAAGCGCGTAGACATGAAGAGAGGCTCCGACATCATGTGAACATTGAGGCAACTGAGCTTCTAAGCAACACGAATTTAATACGCAGACTTAAAAGAACCAAACCTTTTGAGTTGGTGTAATTGTTAGCTTAAACAGCATTGTGCTGTGTAAAGCCCACTACAAAGATGTGGCTTAATTCAATTTACCAGACTCTATGGAACGTCATGGGAAGAAGCCATAGATTAATATTAAGTTAGTAAATTAAATCAGAAACAAATTGCTCATTAGTCCGCAGGAGACCAGATTGTAATAACATAAAATAAATAATAACATTTATTTTAACAAAAAAACAAAAAAACAAAAAAAAAAATTGATGTTGGGGCTTACGGCAAGCAATGCGACGGCGTACTATTTTCTGTTTCAAACGTATATGTAAACGCGATACGTTTTAGCTCCATATTATATTATTGGGTGATGAAGCATATTCATTAAAAAGTTATCTACTTAAACCTTACTCGAGATTAAATCTTGCTGATGAAGTACGGATATTTACCTATAGGTTATCTAAAGCCCTAACACTCTAAATGTTTCTTTTAAATAAAACTGTTTTGAATTTTCAATTTGTGAATCCAATAAAAATTGAAGAATTGAAGATTTTTAGTTGGGTTCTTGTTGCGATTTTTTCACATGACAATCGAGTAAATCATTTAATTCGGTCAAACAAGGAAAACATTTAGCAAAGCCGCTGAATGTCACGTCTCACGCGTGAGTTTAATGCTAATTACGCATATAGGTCTAAAGTTAATTTAGTTAATTTTTCATCGTTAGTTTGTTTCTAAAATACCAAAAACCTACGTATTTTAATAAGATTATACAGATTTTACAGGTTAAATCTACCAAATTACTACACTTATTTCAAACCTAACTTAGATTGATATCATAAATTTCATAAACATAATAACAATCGATTCATTACAATATAAGAATTTCACATAAAATGTTATTGGCACGTGGTTAGATAGCCGCATCCACATATTACTCTCGTCAATTTCTCTAAATATGCAGTTAAAATAAATTGATAATAAAATTATAATGATAATAATAAAACAACAACAACAACAAATATACATCGCTATAATATTGATTTTTATTGACATTTATTGACCTTTTAAAAGAAATACAATAAACAGAAAATATAAAAACCATCAAAACAAAATACACACTAAAAATTATAAAGGTGAGAATATAAAATAAGAAAAAAAAACTTTTTTTTGTTTAAGAAATAAGCCGGTATTGTATAATAACGATAACGATTATTGTTGTTAATAACATTTATGTGTTTCAATTCAACACATCGTTAAAAGATATGCTGATCCTTTCTTATAGATATACACCAATTTTGTTGTTGTTGATTTTTTTTTTTGTAAATGGTGTACGGTTTCTTATTTTCTTTATACAACTATATATAGTATAGTTGAGGTCTGATGATAATATTATTATTCGATAAAAACCAAACTAAACAACAAACTTAGTGATATATTTAATGCAGCTGACGTTTATTTCGGTATACATGCAGAGTTTTAAAATTACTTTTACTTTTGTCACTATATAGCACATAATAATGAATTGATCGTAAATTAAAATTCTTACTTTAATATTTAATACATATATAGTATAGAAAAGGATTTCGATAGATGTCAAAGGAAATATTAATTTAATAAGACACCTGCATGGATTTTTAGTGAAATTGTAACTATTTTATGTGCTACTTGACTTTAATTAAGGTTGGAACATGTGCAATGGAATTAATGGGCGTGAAACTTTTTCCTATAAAACATTTTTTGGAGGACGACAAATACAGATCTCCCAAAAGTGAAAAATGGGTGACAACCCAAACACTGCTATTGGTAAAAAATAATTCTCATACACTAGACTTGAATTTACCAACTTTCCTTGAACAAATATGTCTACCAATTTAAAAATAAATCAAATCGACATTTTCTTGATTTATTACAGTTTTTCTATTCGATTTTTTTTTTCTATTTAAGACTTAAGAACTTTACAAAAAAAAAATTGTGTACATTTAAAAATAACTCAGCTATTCTTCCCAATATTCTTTGATAAATAAGAATTCATGATGGTTGATCTTAAAAATAAAAACATTTTTTTTTGTTTCATTTTGATTTATAGCAAACATTCAAACCAACATGGCCTTTTTTTGTACATATAAAAAAAATCAAAATTAAAAAGAAAACAAGTTTTTACTCTTTTGCTTTTTTTATTGTTGTTGTTGTCTATACATTTTGATCTTCGTCTTGAAGAAAAAAAAAAAATGTTTTTTTTAGTTTTTACTTTATATAAAATGATCATCGTGTTTCATTTTTGTTGTTGTTGTTGTTGGTTTTCTTTATTTGTATGAGAATGTAGTTTTATTTGTTGCGTGTTCTTTAAAGTTTATGTTTTTGTAATTTAAAAACGAAAAAAAAACTGCCTCGAGTTCACGATCAAGATATTTATCTTCAACTTCAAAGTATTAAATTTGTGAAATTAAATGATAAATTTAAATTAAAAAAATATAAAAAAAACGAATTGTATAATATATAAAGAATTCGTTTAATTTTTTTTTCTATTTGTGTCAATCAATACAAAAAAACTTTCCAGAATCTGAATTCATGTTCATCTTCGTAAACTTTTACCTATATACGAATCTGTACTGTATATATGTAGATACCTATATAATATTAATAAATTATATTGCCTGGTTACTTAAAGGCATTTGAGTTTAACTTACCACAGCAAAAACACGCTTGTTTGTACTGCAAACATTTGTTATGGATGGTCACGATTTAAGAACTTTATTATGATAATCTTAGAAAAGGCGCTTGAACAGAGAATATTGTACACCGACACGCCCAACACTTTATATTATCAATGACTTCATTTATTTCAACCAAGAAACTTGAAAAAGTATTCAAGGCTTCTTTGAAATAATAAATAACCTTTAGGCTTTGTTTCTCACTATATATTAGTGTATTTTGCTATGGTGTCGTTTGCGCAACTTAGGCACTTTAGTCTCGATGGTTTCCCCGGCAAATGAAAATAGATACGAAAAGAGGTGCCACAGAAACTTTTAAGGGTGCCGCATTCAACACGACTATAATATCCTGCGTTTTTGAATAAATCAACATAATCGACTTACTTAACGTAATCGAGATCAGAGGTGTAGAGTCTATAAAGATCAAATTCAATAATCTTGAAAGCCCATATCATAGGTTAGAGACTTAGAGGGAAAGTAAAAAAAGTAAGAATATGGATTCTATGAGGCTGACACCTCATCTAATCAAAAAATCTAATTTATTACAAAAAAATTAGAAGAAATAGACTTCCACGACCAACTACTTATTTAATTAATATACCTGACCAATTAACAATTTTAGATGACCGATTATCAGCGTTTCGAGCTTTATCGATTGGGCTCTTTTGTCTTCGTTATATGGAACGGTAATTTCAATGGCAAATGTCAATATCTTTTTATTCTCTCGCTATAAGTACAATCAGAGCCTACTGTAAAATAAGCGCCTCCAGTATCGACTGTATTTTCTAGTAAAATTATAATAAGGTAGACCATTTTTTTGATAATCAAACTTTATAGGGAAACGATTGTTTTCATTTACATGTTCATTCTATTACAAAAAGGCTGGAAATATACATCTATACCTTCGTTTAATTCTCATACAAATTTTCTCCTCCAATGTTAATTTGTCACCATCGTTTTGCTTATATTTTTTTGTATATACATATCTTGTGTACCATGCCAACATTTCCCCTATTTTAATTTCATCATCATCGATCGATAACACATTGGCTGACGGTACTATAGATTAATTTGTTGCGCGGCTGAGCGAGCGGACCAAGGAACATTTATAAGGAGAGGGTTGTAAAATAGTCAACGAAAGGAAGGAAGAACAGCTGCTTGAACAGAAGGATCTGCCTGCACTCCAAACTCACGAATCCGATCTCTAATAAGCACGAATAACAACCATTTCGCAAAAAAAAAAAAAAGTTAAACAGGTCCTCAATCTCTACTATCTTCACTCAGACAATCATATATGTTGTACTTAAATTAATTTTATACGACCCGATGCGAATGTTACAGTGCATGCAATTTATTAATCTGAAACTTTTTTAAAGGGCCATCATGTTAGCTCTAAATTTGATCATCCAGGTTTTGGTTTGGTCAGAATTGATATACCGATGGGTAAATGTAGAGGTTTCAAAAGTTTGGTAAAACAAAACATTTCTCCGCTGTTGTAGCCAGAGAAATATATTTTCTTTGTTGAAACTTACTTCCTGCTTACCGTTGGGGCAGGGCTAATCAAAAGTAGTTTCTTGATAGTTGAGTTTTATTACTATACCTTTATTGATTTTATGGTGTATATACAAAAATTGTTACATTAATTACAATAACAATATAAAAATATAAAATGATGAGTTTGCAAATGCTCAAAATTATTTTTTGTTTACTGCGGAAATAGCTATATTGCATGCCAAATGAACTACGTCCACAGAATTATTTCATTCATTAAATTCTTACATACATAAAAATTTATCGTATATAAAAATTTGTGCACACGGCTGAACAGTTATTCTTAAGACAATTCAATGCCACATCTGAAAGATTACATTTCTTCAGATTAGGGAAGGTCTACGAAAAATTCTATTGGGTGCTTCTCAAACTTTTTCATACTGCGGCCCCCGAAATCGAAAAAAATAAAATCCAGGGCTCCCAAAATTTTTATTCAATACTAATGAACTTACAGCTGTGTTAAAACTTTAAATTCTTTATCGAGTAAATTTGAATCGAATCAGAAACTATCATATGTAATACAGTGAGGTCTCGTTATAGCGAATATCGATTTAAGGAAATTTTTTTTTTTCGTTTTATTCTTTGCAATCTTTTCTGGGGCTCAAGGCACTCCCAACTCATTCGTAGTTAACTTTCACCGTCCTACTTTACGCCGTAGTAGCCAAATCGAGGACGTACGGCTATAGACCCGTTTTGTATAAACCACCTGCACATTGCATTGCTTCATGCCAAGCTATAGTGCTGACATGAAAGGTGGGGCAATATTTGATTTAAATTTTCAGAGATATTAGTCCATGGTGGAGAATTTAATTGGTTACTTGTACTATGGCAGCTTTAACAACTAAATAATTGGGGTCTAAGCTCTTATTTAAAACTGTTAATTTAAATTTTAAAAATGGTATTTAGTGATAATTGACTGGTTTCGATCTTGATTTTCAGAGGTGTTCGTAGGGACCCAACGCAGTTTTCCGGAAATTTGAAGTGAACAGCGGACAGGTATAGTTTTAAAAAAATTCTGTTGTTTTGATTTTTATCCACCTAAATTAAAGAACTTCAGTTCTGAATTCATTCTTTAGAAACTAATTGGTGTCTCTTATCTTTAATTTTGAGTATTGGTGATATTAATTGTAATTCATATATGTAGAACAGTCATCATAGATCAAACTTCTATTAAAGTGGCCGGTTTACGAAAATGCTTCATTTGTAATAGTAGTTTTGAATTAAACTGTAGTTTTAGGATCGGATTGGATACATTGAGATTCCAGGATGAAGAAATCAGGCACCGCACCCTATTTATTTTGTTCATCAATTAATATTTATTAATATAAGTGTGAAACTGTGAAGAGTATCTAAAGGGGTTCCATTTTTATAAGTTTACTGATTAAGTCCGTGAGTGAATATGTTAAAAATTTGGTGAAAATTAAATTATCGTGGTGAAATATTTTTAACAACAAAAATAGAATTTGCTGTGTGAATTAGTTAAAATTTTGACAGTTGAAATTCATTCAAAATGCATCGCACTGAATAATAAAATTATAACTATGTACATAATATGCCTATACTTTTTTCCCATACAGTTTTACAGTAAAATTCATCATACATAAAATGTTGGACTATTTTACACATCATATGCGGAGTATTATTAAACCACCAGCTATTGACGAACGAGAAGAAATCGGGGTTAGATTTTGAATAAGGGCAAAAACTGGAATATTTGCTAATGTTGTCGGTGCTATTGATGGATGTCATATAAAAATTAAATGTCCAGTCAATAAGCACGATGAAAATTTAAATTATGGTATAAAAGCTTTTACGCCATCCAGTGTCAAACCGTAGTTAATAGCCATCATTTGTTGAACAACGTTCAATACTGAATGTTTTTGAATGACGGTTTTTTAACATCGCTTGTCAAAATTTACAGACGGTGTCGACTGCGTTAAATTTTTTTGTGGTGTTAATTTCATTTGTCAAAATTTTCATTTTTAACTAGTTTTTAACTAATTCACTAACAGCCTAAGAAGTTAATTTTCAGAATAAAACTTAGTTCCAGAATTAATATTTGTATAAGGATTAAATTTAATCCCGATTTTCAGAATATAGTTACAGCCTTATTCAACTCTCCAGGATTAGATTTTAAATAATTCTTTAGTTTAATTTTAATGTAACAATGAGCACTAATTAATTAATTTAGATTTAAATTTTCAGAAATACGAATGAATCTTCGCTCAGCATTCAGAAATTCCAAGCTTCAGCTGTTATGTAGCATACAAATTGAATTGTCTTATCACAATTTTTAATATTTTTCACAAATAAATTTATATAAGTTAAATATTATTAGTTAAATAGTAAAGATTTGGTATTAATAGATAAATCTTAATTTAGCTTATTTAGATCCAGTGCTTAATTGAATTATCGGTGCATCATGGGTGTTGGTGTAACGTATGCGTATCATAATCATTTTTAAATTATTTCTTAATTATATAAATTGGTTCTACCATCCCCGTAGTCGTAATAGCCTGAGCGAACGGTTTTGTTTTTTTTTTCTTTCGCGGTGAAAATAATTTTTCAATAAAAAATGTAAATTTGGTTTCAATTTTAATTCTAAAAGATTGCATTGTAAATTGTTATATTTTGCCACTGTGGATTTCACCTACAGGTAATTGAATCAATATTTTCTTTTTGAATGGCGTACGAGTGAAAAGTTTGATTTTTTGGTGCGGAGTATAATTAATCATAAATAGTGATAGTGATAGTTATAGTTATAATTATAATCAATAAACATATTAACAGTTCCAGTGTTGTGTACAAAATTAGTGAATCATTCGTGTATTTGGTGCCTTTGGTTGGGTTGAAAAAAAACGGTTTAATTTATCCAAAAATCGTTGTGTGTAAATAAACTTAAATTATAAAATCATTAAAAACAAAAATATAGATAAAGACCTCTGTGTGTGAAACCTTGCACGAGTGCATAATATAATCCGCATATAGTAAATTTACTTGGTCCATCTGTAACAATGTCTTTGTGCTATGTGTGTAATGCGACAGTGTCGGAAAATTTTTTTAATTGTGCCGGGGAATGCAATAAACTCATTCATTTTGAATGTGGGGGGGGGGGGGTTAAAAAACCTGTGTTTATTGCCATTTCGTTAATTCCAAATTTTTTTTGGCGATGTAGTGTGTGCATTGGTGTCTGTAGAATTTTAAAGGAAAAGAGTGATCACTTGAGCAATGCTATTGATGCTGTATCAGTGTCCTTGTCCTTAATTAACAAAACATCTACCGTTATCAATAATAACGTGGAAAGGTTATTAAAACCGGTACCATCGCAACTGTCATCGTCTTCAAAATTAAAAAAAAAGGCAACGCAAACTAATACGGAAATAGCTTCACCAATGCGTACAAGATCGAAGAGAAATATTATTAATACCAGCAAAACGGCTGCAACTGATATAACGGATGGCCACGTTCAAGCCACTGATGGCCTACAACCACCACACTTCCCGCCGTTGTCATCTGATATTGTTGTTGCGAACACTGCGGGACCCATTTCGATGTCTATTGTATTGGACTCTTCGCCATCACTGTCTTGTCAGGAGGCTGTTGAGGATGAGACGTCGAGTGTTCCGGGTTCGGATTGTCCAGTCATGGAGTTGCGTGCAGTACCGGTGGTCCGAAGGAAGTATTTGTATATTTCCCGTCTTCATCCAACTACTACCTCCGAGTCGATCTCCAAGTACATTGCGTTTAAAGGCAGTTTTAATTCATCAAACGTGGTCTGCTTCTCACTGTTCCCTAGAGACCGGGATCCAGCAGAACTAACGTTTGTGTCTTTCAAGGTTGGAGTCGTCGATATCTTGCATGGTACCTTGAAAAATCCTGATTTTTGGCCACCCGGGGCTCTAGTTTGCGATTTTGAAGAAAGACGCCAATCAAAAAACGAGGAAGGAGCTCGCAGCAAAGTATCAATTTAATTTCATTCAATACATTAAATTCTAATATTTTAAATACTAATTTACCAAATGCTCACAATAATCTTATCACAGTTCATCCTAATATTCTAAATTCATATTTATCTAATTCTAACAATATCATCAATGGATCTAACAATGTCTTCAACAATAGCTTGTCAATTTTTTATTTTAATTGTAGTGGCATGCGTTCAAAAGCAAGAAATTTCTATCTTGGAATAGCTATTGGAATCCAATTACGACGTAATAATTCTGACCGAAACATGGCTTACAGTGGATTTCAATGATGCAGAGTTTATCCCTTCGGACTTTTGCGTTTTTCGTCGCGATCGGTATAAATTTAGTACACAACGAAAAGGTGGTGGTGTGCTTATTGCAGTTCGGAAAATGTATTCTTGTGAATTTTTATTTTCCGATCCAATTATTGAGTTCATGGGTGTTAAACTCAAACTAGGTACATTTTACATAATAATTAGCTCAGTCTACTTTCCTCTAGAGCCATCCGCGCCTTTCTGTCAAGATTTTATTGACAAGATCTCATGTAATTTATTACCTTTTATTTCTGATAACACTGACTTTGTTATTTTCGGCGATTTCAACTTTCCAGATCTAATTTGGATGATGGTTGACAATATATTCATTCCTGCTAATACGAATGATTCTTCAGCCTTAATTTGTAATTTTATGGCAAACATGGGTACTTCACAAATAAACAGTGTACCAAACAGCCGCGGCACTTATCTGGATTTGGTTTTCTACACTAATAATAGGTCTTTTAAACTAGAATCATGCGACGACTTTGCCGGATCTTCGAGTGTTTATCATACCCCGGTTTCATTTCAGTTGTTCTACAAAAATTCTAATAATTTGAACTTCACTAAAAATTGTACCGTCTTTGATTATTCGCACGCCGACCACAGCTCACTAAATGATTTTTTAGCTGAAGTGGATTGGGCTGATACTCTATCAAACATGGATATCAACAGTTCATTAGATACCTTCAATGAATTATTGAAGGTTGCTTTTGAAAAATTTGTTCCTAAAAAATTAATGAATAAGTCTCATACCCGGAACGTCCCGTGGTTTACTAAAGAACTCAAGCAGCTAGAAGTCCTGCGTAATAAAAGTCACAGGAAGTATAGGCATACAGGGTTGGCCCATGACTATATCCAGTTTAAGTCTCTGCGCAAACAGTTTTGCTATCTCAACCGATTCCTGTACAACAATTATATAATTGATATTGAAGACGATTTGCGATGTAATCCGAAGAATTTCTGGAGATTTGTCAAAATTAAGAAACATAATAACGGCTTGCCGGCATTTTTAGAGTTCCATGGTCAAAAATCAGATAACCCAGAGGCAATCTGCGGTTTCTTCGCTGATTATTTAGCAGTTTTTGTTAAGGATAGCTCGCTCTCTCCTATATTAGCTAACGGCAATAATTCAAAAATTGTTTTTTCAGAACTTGACGTAATGAGGGCTTTGATGAACTTGGATGTATCTAAGGGGCCTGGACCAGATGGTTTACCAGTGTCTCTATTAAAGCTGTGTGCAGTCGGTTTTGCCGCTCCTTTATGTCATATATTTAATCTGAGCCTCAGCCAAGGCAAATTTCCTGATCTCTGGAAAATATCAAGTATCATACCGATCCACAAAAGCGCCCCCGCAGTGATAGAACAAATTATCGTGGAATTGCAATACTGTCTTGCATTCCTAAAGTATTCGAGTCAATGGTTAACAAAGTGATCTACTTCCACTCCAAGCAACATATTAGCACTCGTCAGCATGGATTTTTTCCTCGCCGCTTTAATTAATTTAATTAATTCTGTTGCCTCGAAAATTCAAGTTGATATAGTTTATACCGACTTCGCTAAAGCTTTCGATAAACTTAATCACAGGATATTAGTAAATAAGCTCAGTGAACTTAATTGCGACATTATTCCCTTAAATTGGCTTATGTCTTATTTATCGGATCGCAAAATGTTTGTCAAGATTAACGATACGTTCTCAGAATGTTTTATTGCGACATCTGGGGTGTCTCAGGGTAGTCACCTGGGTCCACTATTATTCTTATTGTTCGTTAACAATGTTGTGGATTGCATCAAATTTGCTAACGACATGAAAATATATGCAACCATCTCATGTGAATTAGATCGCGATCAATTTCAGCGGGACCTGAACACATTTTGCGGTTGGTGTGTTACTAACCTTATGTTTCTGAATGTTGATAAGTGTCACGTGATCACCTATTCTAGGTCTAAGTCTCCAGTAGTTTTTGACTACTTTCTAAATGATGTTAGTTTGAAGAGAGTTAATATGATTACTGATTTGGGCGTTATCTTTAGCTCGGATTTAACGTTTAACGCACACATCGATGCGGTTGTTAACAAAGCCTTTTCGATGTTGGGGTTTATTAAAAGAAACTCGAAGGATTTTCATGACACAATAACTTTCAAGTCACTGTACACTTCATTTGTTCGTTCACAGCTTGAATACGCGACTGTCATATGGTCCCCGTTGTACCAGTCTCATTCAAACAGAATTGAAAGTATTCAGAAACAGCTTTTATTATTTGTTCTCAGAAAATTACCGTCTCTCGAACGGGACAATAATTTCAGACTATCACCATATGTAGACCGATGCCGTTTTCTGAATCTCCAATCTTTAAGTGATAGACGTACATGCGCAAATGCCACATTTGCACGTGACATCATTTGTGGTGAAATAGACTGCTCCGAGATTCTTTCATGTTTTAATATTTATGCTCCTCAACGCAGCTTACGCCCCCGGGAACTTCTTCATATTCCGACTGCAAGTAGCAACTACAGCTTCCATGGCCCTATAGCGCGTATTCAACGAGATCTCAACGCCGTAGCGGATTGTTTCGATTTCAATATTTCCAGAGATGAGTTTAAAAAACGAATCGCTAGACTTTTGTTTTAATACGTTTAATATATAATAATAATAGTTTCATAATGTTTTGTTGTATTGTTAGATCTATTGATAACGTTGTAACCTTATCTTTTATTGTATAAAATTGTTTAACTTTTTATAATATTTTTTAATAATGTAAGCCATTTTTGCATGAACATGCTGGTGGTTAATAAATAAATAAATAATAAATTCTAATAATATTATTTTCCTATTTCCAGATAGGTAGGAAATAGCTGATTAGTTTAACTTTAGGGCTAATTATTTATTTTAACTTTTTATTTCAATGTTATTTTAAATTTAGTTGCAGTGTATAAATGACTTGATTTTTTATTTTAACTAGTCGGTTACATTTTTATTTAAGGAAGGCGAAATAAAAAATAAAGTCATTTCTCATTTTCATTTATCATTGAAACTGAATTCGAGTGCAGGGGCCCTATTCTCGAATTCCACATCCATTTTCCACATGTGGACATCTGCCAAAATTCCCTTAATAGTTCCCTTGGTATTTTTCCCTACGTATATTCCACATGCAACCAAATACCCTATTCTTGAATCATTCGGAATTTTTTATTCACCACTCAGCAATTTTGTAATTTTACCAAAGCAGTAATTGTCAATAAAGTCAACTAAATATGTTTAATGTTTGCAATGTTTTTTTTTTTGCTGTCAGTCCATTTTTTAAGAATTCTTTTTATGTTATCATGAATTTTGATATAAAAAAAATTTCGAAATGATTTTTTATTCACAAAAAGTAAATCTAAAATCTACGTAATTATTGACTTATTCGTATATATGGGGAATTTTTTCCACATACTTATACCCATTCGGAAATATTCCCTTAGTACCGAAAAAATTCCATTAGTAGGGGATTCAAGAATACATGAAATAAAATTTCCGAACGATTTTGTGGAATTTGACAGATTTCCACATGTGGAAAATGGATGTGGAATTCGAGAATAGGGCCCCTGGTGTCGAAACTTTTTCATTATTTCAGAAACTGTCATGATAAATTAATCGGATTAATTGAATTTTTATCAAATTTGGTTGGGTGGATTTGAAAATTAGAATGACACCAATGACTAATATGCCATTTTGATGTGAAAAACCAAAGTAAAGGTTTCGACCAATTTATAAAACTTATTAATAATTTGTTTTTATAGGCATTTTGTCTGAAAATACAAAATAGTTACATAAATGTTCGGTAAGTATTCGAAAAATGTACCTGACCGAATCTAAATGATCTACATAAACCTGAAGAAATCGGAATTGGATTCCATCCTTTCCCATTCTCAACACTAACCTGATATACAATTTCACCATCTAATTTTTGAAATTTCACATTAAATTGAAAAACGAGTTTCCCACGCCTTGTATTTGTTAAATATAATAACGTAATAATATTTACCAGATACCCTAAAGCTTTTAAGTTCAATAATTATCGATTCATCAGTTTCTAGTTTTGAAGGTTTGTGAATTATCTCACAACAAGCCAAAAATCGAACTCGGGTATTTTTTCAAGGAAAATCCGTAATTTAAGGCGAACATTTTAGATTTTTTTTATATTTTCATACCGTTTTTGTGTTATTAACTAAAGCTTTCCTGTAACTTAAATCCAAATTACGTTTCCGAAAATTATAAATTCGTGCGATGCCACTACATACAGTATACACAATAATATATCGAAATTATTTGTTATTCGTTACTTGTATTGATTACTTTTCTTCTCCTGGTTGTGATGAATATGATGCCTTGGAAGATGACTGTTTTTTTCAACGATGATTGTTGTTGTTTGTTTGGTTACCACATGTAAATTTGGGGCGGCTGATGAACGTTTCTGATGAAAATTACTGACACGCCCATGCAAATGATGACTGCTTGTAGCTTGTGCGTACGCAATGATTGTGACTCATGATCAGGTGATTGTCGATGATGAATGATTGTTTTATTGAAATTTGCGCATTGAATAATTTATACGCGCGTAATCGAGTTGGGCTTTTCCATAGAACCATTAAATTGGTATGATATTGATCATTATTGGTTGGTTGTTTATATTGACTGAATGAAATAATTTTATGAGCCAATTATTCTTAGCATTATAATAATAGTGCATATTATATGAGGGAAAAAACAGAAAACAAATTAATTTCTTGAATTAATTTTTTTTTTTGTGTAATTTTAAATGTGAAATTTAAGTGATAATAATATTGTGTGTATTAAAAGATGTGCATTTTTATGATACTTGTTACAAGTAAAATTTCATATTTATACATTAAGTAAGTGAACTTTAAACTTCAAAATCCTTGCCCGTTGCCACCAAATTTGTCGCAAACTGCGGTTCAATAGAAAAACTTTGCACACAATGAAATAAACACAATCACCCAAAAATTCACAGAATTTTATTATAATTATAAAATAAGCCAATTAATTCATTTTTTTATTATTAATTCAATTTATGTTTTTTATAATATTTTGTACGCTTATTATTTTTTTTCGTCACCAATAATAAAAAATTTCCACTGTTACCAATTGATTATCACAGACAAATCAACAAAAATTAAATTTTGACTTAATACACAAAGTACCAAGTAACAACGTATTGATCTAGTGAATTATATTCACTAAATAAAAAAAACTCAAGGAACACCTTTATTTGAGTGTGCGATGCCCACACCAATAGTTAAGAAGTTAAGAGAGGTTTGTGTGTTTATTAATGTCAATTTGATTTTGTGAATGTCATTATTATTATCATTTTAAACTTTGGTGGAATTTAAGTTGAAAATTTTATTTTACCCATTTTCAATAAAATAAAATTTGAATGACAAAGAAATTTTGTTTGTTTAAAATAAGTAACAAGAAAATCTTGTAGAAATTTGTTTTTTATACTAACAAATAAATACTAACCTAACACAGATGCCAACCTCAATCTAAAAATCTATCATGGCAGGGAACAGCATTATCAAAAAGTAAGAAATAATAATTTGATTTATCTTCAGTAAAATAGACCACATCCTCTACCAAATACACAAATTAAATCAGACCAACTTAAGGCTAGCAACGTTTATAACGTGTTCATAATATTTACTCGTCCATTATTTAGTTGTATACCTTTAAGCTAAGGGTAGTATAACCTTCATTATTGGGAGGAACCAGAAGATAAGCATGCAAAAACTTCCACATGTTTTATGATTTAAAACTTCGAAAATTAAACAGGGGTAACAGTATTTAACAATAAAGCTTCGTCTACTTATCTTCTTCGCTGTATTTAGTTACTCAGAATTAAAAAAAAGGGATTAAGGACTTAATTGTGCGGCTTCTTTTGATTCGTTAAATTCTATATGGATAATATAGTTTGTTCAGAAATATTAGCGTAATCGTTTGGCTGACGTTTTATGCTTCCAAAATCAATGATTTCTTTAAACTTGTTTAGAAATTATAAACTAAAAAATTTAAGGGTATCGAAGAAATTGCGATTTGTTGGAACAAAATTTATATTAAGGATAGATCCCACATTTAAACTAAACTGCAAAAAACTTATCGAATTAGAATCGAATTAGTTTTCGTTCAGATAGGTTTTTATTCCTCTAGGAAAAATGATTTCAATGGATTAAAATTTATTTACCGAAATAGTTGCGAATTCCACACGTAACACCTTTCCGCCTTATTTTGAGAAAAGGAAGTTAAAAATTATATTACAAATGATAAAAACAAAATATATTTTTAATTACAAATAAAGAATACGAGAATTAGATGTTTAATATATGGTTTTGTACTCCAAATTAAACCTTATACAAAACACAATCATCCTTTTCCAGATGAAATTCGCATTTATCCAAATCAAATTCCTCTTTATTCATAAAATAATCATCCTTTTTCAAATTAAATTCAGTATTTAAATTCTACCTTTACTATTCGTAATAGGGGTATGAAATACACCTTAAAATTTGCCCTATAATTATTATAAACCTCACCTTAGATGTCATCCTAAAATTCACTGTAGAATTCATCGCAAATTAATCTAAATTCAATATTATACTCATTCTCAAATTTACCATATAGTGTCTTCCTAACTAAAAATTAACCTTAAAATGCACCTTTAACTTCACCGTACATCCTAGTCTTCAATCCACAAAGTCAATCCAAATTTTCCATCAAATTCATCATACATTTGGGGTTACCAAATTTACTTTAAAATTCTTCCTAAAATTACGACAAATTAATTTAAAAATTCTTTATTAAATTCAACCTACAAGTCACTCTAAAATGAACACTTAAATTTTACTTGAAATACACTCTAAATTATTGCGTTTAATTCAACCTACCCTATAGAAATCACCATAAAATTCACTGGAAAACCCTCTCCTAAACTAACCCTGAAATTAACTCTAAAATGCACTTAAAGTAAGGAATTTAGAAAGCGAAAACCCTTAGATGCTTAAATAAGAATTTTATCAAATTTAAGAATTCTGGATTGATTTTAGAAATTAACGAATTTTGTTACGTAATTCGGAAAGAAAAAAATTTGGAAATTTTGAAAAAATTTTAAATTTTGTATTGTATAGGGATATTAGAATTTAATAAAATTATTGCGAATTTGGAAAGGTACAAATGGAAAATGGGAATTTGAAGATCTAATCTTTAAAGTTAGTATAAACGTAGAAATTCGTAAAATTTAACAATCATGATATTTAGAGCTTTTTTACAACATTTTTGAAATTTAGAATAGTATTAGGAATTAGTTAATTTAGACATTAAATGCTTAATACAATACTTATTTAATTCACTTTTTTAAGCTTTTTTTTGTTATAATAAAATAATTTTAATTTATTAATTTATTATTATTTTATTTTTTTATTAATATTTAATAAAACCCGACGTTTCGACGGTACAATCCGTCATTTTCAGGGGCACAATTTTTACTACAATTTGAAAGAAGATTTTTATTTTTTTTAATAACGAATGTTTTCCTAATGTAAAATTTAAATTAAAATTTACAAATTACTCAGTTTAACCGAAAAAATTTAAAGTTTTACAATTTGAAATTTGTTTGTCACTCAAATTGTATAACTTTAAATTTTTTCGGTAAAACTGAGTACCTAATTTGTAAATTTTAATTTAAATTTTAGTTACATTAGGAAAACATTCGTTATTAAAAAAAATAAAAATTTTCTTTCAAATTGGAGTAAAAATTTTGCCCCTGAAAATGACGGAATGTGCCTTCGAAACGACGGGTTTTTATTAAATAATTAATAAAAAAATAAAATATTGAGCTAAAAACCAAATAAAATTATTTTATTAATACAATACGTCTGATCTAAATTTTGGAAGTTTAGAAAATTAACAAATTTAAAAATTTTAAATTTTAGGAATACAGAAATTTATATAATTTAGAAATACAAAAATATAGAGTAATATTTAGAATTTTTGGTTTTAGCAACATGTACAAACATTCATATGTATATATGGTTCTTTGGAATAAAAGAAAACATTTAGAAACCAACAGCTCTCTCCTGGACTATCTCATTCAGTCGCAGGTTATGAAAAACCAAGGTACAAGGCAAATTTAGTTTCTCTCCCACCTATCTGTACAAGTAATTAAGCTTTTACTGGTTCATCATTGAATCGAGAAAAATTAATTTTACGCCGCAGGCCAATATAAAAAATTCAAATAATTGTAAAATTTTCAATAATATCGTAATAATTTGAAAAATTTTGGTTACAAATAATCTCAAAAATTCTAAATACGTATTATCAGTGAGTCAAAGGAATTCAAATCGATGTTTTTAATTTCAGTATGATACTTCCATATATACATATATAACTGATAAATTTGATTTGGAAAACATTTAATTTGATTTAGAGTGAATATGTTTTTGATAAAGAGAGTGCAAATCCTATATTATAAACCTTTATCTTAGATGTCATCGTAAAATTCACTGTATAATTCATCCCAAATTTACCATATAATAATGTCTTCTAACTAAAAATCCACATCAAAACTCACCTTAAACTTCACCGTACTTAAAAAAGTGCATCCCAAGATTCACAACAAAATCAATCCAAATTTTCCATCAAATACATCATAAATTAACCCCTAATTGATTTTAAAATTCTTCCTAAAATTACGACAAATATTTACTAACATTCACCCTTAAGTTCAACTTTACAAGTCACTTAAAATTCACTCTAAATATACTATTTAATTCAACCTACCTAAAATTCATTGGAAAACCCTCTCTAGAACTAACCCTGAACTTCACTCTATAATTCGCTCCATGTCAGGAATTTATAAAGCGAAGAAAAGAAAAGTTTTAGAATTTTGGGTTTTAGCAACATGCACATACATAAATGGTTCTTTCGTATTAAAAAAAAAATTAGAAACCAACAGCTACTCGTATCACGAGAAACTGCGATAGACTCTCCCATTCAGGCGCGGGTTAAGGAAAAACGTGCCAGGTAAATTTACTTCCTCCACCGCGTACCGGTACAAACAATTGTTTTTTCCTGGTTCATCATTGAATCGATAAAAACAATTTTTACGCTGCAGACCAATATCAAAAACTTGAAATAATTTGAAAATTTTCAATAATTTTGAAAAAATCTTAAAAATATTGGTCACAAAGAATCTCAAAAATTTTATGTATACCGGGTGTTTCTTTTAAACTGAGACGATCAAATATCTCGAAAAATAGCCACTCTACGGAAAAAATGTCCATAATCAAAATTTAATCATACCGCGGGGGAAATACATTAGTGCAAAAAAATAGTCCCCCACCCCCCGCTTTGCAGGTGGGGCGCGGGGTAACTTTGAAACTAAGATAGGAACCACTATTTTTTATTGCAGATTCGGGTTCTACGGCTAAAAATACGTAGGATTTGACTGAAACATATTTTTCGATTCATGTTAGATGGCGCTGTAATTGACGATATTCAATTTTTATCTCGGATTAAATATCTCGGAAAATAAGCACTCTACGAAAAAAATGATAGAGATCAAAATTGAATTATTCCGCGGGGGAAATACATTAGTGTTAAAATTAGTACCCTCACCCCCTCCTTGTAGGTGGGGGTACTAATTTTAACACTAATGTATTTCCAGCGCCATCTATCATGAATCGATAAAAATGTTTCAGTCAAATCCTACGTATTTTTAGCCGTAGAATCCGAATCTGCAATAAAAAATAGGGGTTCCTATCTTAGTTTCAAAGTTACCCCCGCCCCACCTACATGGAGGGGTGAGGGCTACTAATTTTAACACTAATGTATTTCCCCCGCGGAATAATTCAATTTTGATCTCTACCATTTTTTTCGTAGAGTGCTTATTTTCCGAGATATTTAATCCGAGATAAAAATTGAATATCGTCAATTACAGCGCCATCTAACATGAATCGAAAAAAAATGTTTCAGTCAAATCCTACGTATTTTTAGCCGTAGAATCCGAATCTGCAATAGAAAATATGGCTTCCTATCTTAGTTTCAAAGTTACCCCCGCCCCACCTACAAAGCGGGGGGTGGGGGACTATTTTTTTGCACTAATGTATTTCCCCCGCGGTATGATTAAATTTTGATTATGGACATTTTTTCCGTAGAGTGGCTATTTTTCGAGATATTTGATCGTCTCAGTTTAAAAGAAACACCCGGTATACGAATTATCAGTGAGTCAAAGGACTTCAATCCGATGGTTTAAATGTCAATGTGATATTTTCATAAATGAATTTGAATTTGGCAATGAGAAAAAATGAATATGTTTTGAATAAAGGTAAATTTCATTTGCAAATTAATGAACCTGATTTGTAAAAGATAGAATTTGGAGTACAAAACCTATACACTAAGGACCTTGCAAGAAATATTCGGAATTACACATTTTCCAAAAAGTAATAATTCTGAGATATACATAACTCCAAAAGTCAAACCCAAACTTTAAAAAAAAAATCTTACCAGGATTTATTATTTTCAAACTGCATTGGACTTCTACACCGCACATTTAATACACTATTTTTTTTTTTTTTAAAAAAGGCCGTTTTTTAACACTTAATTGTAAAGATAATTTTCACGTTAAATACACTATAAGAATCCACAATAATTTATTATATTTTGCACAATATATGTATAAATAATTTTCATTAATCACATTGTAGAATTTATGAATAGAGAATTAATTAAATAAAAAAAAAAATCCATAATTATATTGCATTGTAAAACCGCTTTGCTAATATTCTAGATCAGCGCATTTTTATATTTCCATGTGAAATGTAAAATTATCCTACGCAATCCTTCATTTCCATCGTCATTCATCACCGTGTTACTGCATGTTATACATAAAAAAAATGGTAAATAAATTTTACATCTTTACGGTTTCTTTTATTTTGATTTAGATTTATATTCCTCCTACACGATCAATGATCTTGCATATTTATCTCTACACAAGATTCGTTGCCTTGTTTTTATTTATAACAATGCATATATTTTACTGATAAAATATGATCCCTCAAGGGCATTTTTTTTTTGAAAATAATATTTCGCTTCTGTTAAATTTTTTTAAATGAAAATTCTAATTGAATTTTTTTTTTCCGTTGTACGTAGGATTTATAACAAAAGTAATTTATTTGCTGATCGTGTAGTTTCGATAATACTGCGCGCGATAAAGTTAATTTTTACAAGATGCGCGAAATGAAGCACGTTAATAACCTTTATTACTTAATTTTATAATTTTAGAACGTTTAATAAATTCGCATATTAATATGAATATACGGTGATGTTGAAAAATCAACCAAGCAAATCCACTTTAGAAGTTAAACTAATATTGTGTAAGGCTTTCTCTCAAAACGACATTACGTAAGACGTATATCCTGCAATAAAACATTTTGACAATAAACCAAAACAAAACCCTTGCAATAAAACAACTTTTTTATTTTTTACCGATATATGAAGGACAAACTATCTTCGGTATCATAAATATCCAAAGAAAGTCAAAACAATGTCAATTAACTTTACATAATTTTAAAAAAAATGTTTCATAGGAAAATCTACCCCTTACGTCTTTTTCTCGAAATATCCTTTAAAACCAGAAAATTATTTTTTTGTCACACCGAATCAACAAAACACAAAATAAATTTGACCCTTTATTCCATTACATAACATGTAGTTATAAAATAATATATGTGTGTATACGCCTGACATTATATTAAATCTGTGTGTGTCGAAAACACAGAAACCTTCTAACCTTGAAATTTATGAATATTTTAAGCTTAACAAAAAAATTATGTCACAGGTAACCAACCACACGTATCTCTTTAGTGCAAATCTTTTTTTATTTTGTACATTAAATATGACACAAATATAAATTTTACAGTACAGATGACTATCAATATTTACCAACCCAAAAAAAAAACGACTAAATGGATTAAAATTTTCTTGGAATATTTTCAAGGTAGAAAATTCTGAGACGCTGAAAGTTATGAAAAATTATGCAATTCTAAATAAACGTTTATGCGCACAGAGTTATCACCTTTTGAGCCATTAAAACATCAAGGTAAAAAACATATTTTTTAAATAATCATAATTTTTTATTGCTTGTCATAATTTTGGTTACGTTTTTGTTTGCAAATTTATAATAAATAAAATATTGATGGAACGAATTTTTTATGAAGTGGAACAATGAAACGGATTAGTAAGGTGCGTATGTAATGTATCTAATATATATAGATTAGTATAAAGGAAGACGATTTTATTTTTGTTTACATTAATGGTTTTTAGAGTCTGGGAATTATAGACAAAACGTTTGTTTTTTAAATTGTCCGCATGCAAAATTTTAACGTTAGTAAATCATTTTTTTTATTAATTGTTTGTACAGTTTGTCCTTGCCCATGAGAAAACATTGATTACAGGTAAGGTGTTCACTATATTTTATTGCCTGTGTTTGTTTAGTTTACACCAATAATTATTTTTCATTTTTTTTTAATAGTTGAAATTGTGTTTGCCCGAACAACCGGTTTGGTACCAATTAATGTTATATAAACAAATACGGTTCTACGAGTGTTTGGCTTTGTTAAAAGGTTCGAGACTCAGTTACTTGCTCCTAAGCTCTTCAGTTCATAAGATTTCTGCTTAGAAAATTATTCGCCGTATTGAAAATTCTCTCTGAATTGTTCAAATTAAAAAAATTACTTTCGGAATTCTAGTCACAACTAGAAGAATAGGACGATGTCCTATTGTTGCGGAAACGGTGGATTTAATTAATAAAAAATAACACAAACAGAACTCGAGATTAATTATATATATATGTATTATCCTATTAAATAGGATTATATAGGTTTCGCAAAAATATAATATTTTTATTTTAATTAGGAAATTATATAATACAAAAATTAGAATTTACCAATCGTGTTATCACGTCGACGTTCAGTTGAATAATAATCAATATGAGTTATAGTGATTGTTTTTAAATTACTTAATTATTTTAGCCCACTACCTTACTGAAGACAACACCAATATTCTACACATTTTTACGATAAAATAGGAGAGAAGTAGGGTGAATGTTACAACACAATACTAACAAACTTATACTTGGTCTCTTATTTTCCGCATTGATTATTTTAATTGATTATTATTTTCGGAATAATTATTTTTTTAAATTAATTATCGATTTAATTACAGACAGTTTTTAATTCAATCGACACCAATGATTAAAAATTAATTTCTAGCTTTTTAATAACGGAAATATTCTAAGTTTTTTTTTTGATCCGAATTTTTTTAACGCGCCAGTTGCGAGAGCAAATAAACACATCCGCCTATCTATTACGGTTTTAAACTGACCAGACGATGACGTCAAAGGTAGTTTTTGTATTTTTAATTTTTTTGAGAATATAAAATTATATTATACTAGCTGAACCCAGTCTGCCTTGCTGGCCCTATCTAAGCCTTTTGTGTTATTTTGATTTTCGATTTAAATAGATGTCACTGCATGTAGTAATTACAAATTAATTTTTCGAATATGTAGAGTTTCTTCATGTGCGAATACGCATAATGTTGACGGTTTACCAACACGTGAGCAACCAATATATAATTATCCATGTGAGAAACATGGTGCTTCAAGATTTAATCCACATATTTGCAGTGATTGGACGTACCGTAAATTGGATGCATTTAAGGGAAATTTAAAAATTCAATTGGGTAATTCACAACTTCATCTGGATCCATAACGCAATCAGTGGATTTGTAGCTTTTTGTTTGGCCACAAATCTTACATTGAATGTCAATATTAATATCAATGACGTTTTTGTGTTTGGCTGCCAATATAGCACAATCGCTTAACCATTGATGATTTGTATAATTACGTACAATATTCGGATTTATACTTGAAATTAAATCCCCTTTTGATTCATTGGTAACACAAAAATCGGTAGGCAATAATATTAATGCCGCCCCGGTGGCACAGTGGTTAGCATGCTTGATTTAAGTTCCGAAGTTCCCGGGTTCGATTTTCGGCGGGTGATGAAAAAATCACGGCTAGTTAATATTGGATCAATAAATTAATCACTTATTACCCGTTAAAAAAAATGATTACGAAACTTCATAATGAAGCGGCCAAATCCCTCTGTGGAATGTAGTGTTAGGAAAAAAAAAATATTAATCCTCTTGTATGGTTCATAGCAATTTTTCGGTTTCCAATGCAGTGATGGGATAATATAGATAGTGGGTACAATCGATAGCTCACATTTTACTATCGGTACTATCGAAAATAGCGTATTTCAATATAATACAAAAATTATAAATAATACAACAAAGATTATTGTTTATTTTACAGTTTATGAATTTAAAATTAAAACAAATAAAAAAATGAATTATTTTTTTAATTCAAGTACATTAAAGAAACTTAAGTTATTTTTTGAGCATATGACTCAAACGAAAAAAAAAAAAATTAAATTTTAATTAATCAATAAGATATTGATTTTTTGAGGAAATACCAGCGTTTTAACTTTCTGTGGTTTAAGACGACTTCGACGGTCACTTAATATTTCCCCAGCTACTGAAAAATTTCTTTCTAAAGGAACTGACGTAGCAGGTGTTGTAATATATTTTAACAGTATACTTGACTGAACTTCAAGTGGTTTTTATTTTCGTCCCTAAAGGAAATAGGGTCGGACGTTGGGTTATTTATAGATCGCTCAATATAATGCCGGACGTTTATTATAGCGTCGGAGGTTGCAGTTCGTAATAATGGTGGGCCTTTCTAAAACAAACGACAGCAATCCTGGTTATGTACCTCCAGAATATGACGCATACATTGATTGATCATTTAAAGTACTGCGATGAATTACATGATAAAACCTCGTTAGTTAAAAATGTTCGGGCATTGTATGCATTTTCTAACGATCTAAATGCAGTTTTTTTTAAATCGAGAATCAACCAAGGTTGCCAACATGGTGGTGGTTGGTTGAGCATATGGAAACATTTGTGTCACTATAGATTGTTTTAGCTCATTCATTATTTGCTTGCCGTGTCAGTCTTAACGGTGGAAACTAAGGCATCAAGTTTTAGGACTGTTCCGTGTCTTCATGGAATTACTAATAATATTGTGACTTATACTAGTCTCCAGAGATTTCAGTGATTATATTTTTAAACGGTTCCCGTAAGTCAACAATGCCATTTAAATTTCGACACCATTTGGTGTTCTTATACAGTAGAGGATGGTTATTTTTTAAGGATATTATTACCATAGTGGTTAATTCCCGCAGATTTAAAAATTGTTTAATCCTATCTACATAATTCGGTAGTTCATCTGGTTTTACCATATTATCATCTTGTTGCAATTTGCGTAGTTTACCTCCTTCATTCGATTACCGTAGTTTATCTCCTTCATTCGATTTATTAATAATTTGAGACCTTCCTTTTGATAATGCTTTCACAACTAAATTCAATATAAGAGCAAAACACGGCATAAGTTTAATATATGTATGGTGAAAAATACGTGAAATCACAAATTTTTGTTAGTCATATTTGAATTTTATGATTTTTATATTTTGAATGCATAGCCTGGATCAAAAACAAAATTTTGAAATGGTTTATTTCTTTTGTTGTTGTTGTTGATAAAGATACAGGGTGTCAAATTTTGGGAAAAATGATAACCTTGATGTTGTATTTATGCCAATAAAAAGAAAAATAATTGTCCGATAATTATGATGTTGAGCTCATTTTGAAGGTAAGTTAATAGTGATTAATTAAAAAATATAAAAATTGTATGTTGTTTAATTTCTTCAATTTTAAATTTCCCGTCAAAATGTTCTGTTACAACATATCAAAAAACTGGAATAAAAGATCTTTTATCAGACTCTGCGCATATTTTAAATAGCATACGCAGGTTTAATACACTGTTTCAAATGATGTCATTCGGTAAAGAAATTCGCTAAGGGGAATTTATGCCTACATTTAAGATAGAAGGGCAGGTGTACCAATTGATTGGTAGTCTCCTACCACCTTTAGGTTAAAGTCCACAGTTTCTACATTTTATATCATATTTGATGCCAATCAACAGTGTGTGTGTACGAAACAGTCAAAAGTAAAAACAAATATTTCGATCAAAGCCTTCTAAATAATATTGAAAATAATGAATTTCTAACTCCTTAACCGTATAATTATTATACAAAATTAGTCTCTACGAAAAGCCCTGTTATTTTAACGGAAAAATATACAGCCAGAATGTCCATTCTAAATATTAGTGAAAGAATTTTTGAAATCGGATCAGTAGTTTTGGAGATTACCTCATATATCTAAACATACAAACTTTACCTCCTTATAATATTAGTATGTATAGATAATTAAAAATTATAAATATTTCCATACCAGAGAGATAAGAGAGATAATTTTTTTGAAATATAATTTTTAATCTGAAAAGACCGACATTAAAGTTTCTGACAAAAAATAACACAATTTGTTAATAATCAAATATATATATGGATTAGAAATACTCAAAACAAAATTCTTATTGGAATGAGCTGAGTGATTTCTTTGATCCAAACAAAGCACCTCCAAACTAAAAAAATGTTTTTAGATTCCAATTAAAACGTAAATGAATTAGTAATTCCATATAAAGCTTCTGAGTATCTTCCCTAATCTAAAAAATCTCGCTATGTCACAATGGACAACGACCATGCTGGCAAAATTTTGTTTGAATAGGGAAGGAACGGCTCGGGACTTTCAATCTATTTCGAGCATCTGTTTGATGATCAAGTTAATGGCAGTTTTCCACTTAAAATATTGAGTATTTTCTATTGAGGCCCTATTAACAAGGACTCCCAAAGACTTGGGCAAGGTTCGGCTACATAGGTCATATAAAAGCAAAGGTATGGGGCACATTATCTAGAAGAAGTTGTTTCCAAGCAGAGAGTTTGGACTCTTTTTAATGGCAGTTTTCCACTTAAAATATTGAGTTTCTATTGGTGGGCCATTAACAAGGACTCCCAGAGATTTGGCTAAGGTTCAGCTATATTCTACCAAGGTATGTGGCAAATTATCCAGAAAAAGTTTTTTAATTATCTTTTTTTACAATCGATTTAGCTGAATTTAGAATATTAAAAGTTATAATCAGTAAACTCAACTTAGATTTTTGAAAATTTAATTCTTTTCTGAGAAAAAAAGTTCCGTTAAATCGAGATATTACGTTCTAATATTAGAGTTCAAATACACTAGAGTCTCGAGTTGCGTCGCTAATACGTTCCACAGAGAATGCGACGCAACTCAAAACAACGCAACTCCGAAACCAAAAAAAAATTGTTTTGAAATTATTAAAGGTAAACAGTTTTAATGCGATAACAAAATGCGACGCAAATAGATTTACAGTTTTACAATATTTTGCGACGCAAGTCGAAACGACGCAAGTCGCATGATGCAACTCGAGACTCGAGTGTATTAGAGTTGATAATATATTATTTAAAACCCAAATTTTATTAGTCCTGATAATATAACTTAAATCAAAGTTGTTAGTCGTGATAATATAACTTGTAGTATAAATCAACTTTAATTGTGGAAAAGGTTTAATAAATCGAATTCACTTCTGAAAAAATAGTTCCGTTAAATCGATGTGCTAGTGTTTTAAATCAATATTATTAGAAGTGTTACAATTTTTTGTGTGTGACATAGTAAAAATAGTGTTATAAAAAAATAAATGTATTTGTTAAAAAAACGTTTTTTTAAAACATTTTGCGAAGTTTAGAAAATCTATTCATCAGTCTGTTTTGCTTTCCTAGCTAGTTTAGTTTACCTAGTTTTTAGTGATGGAGTTTCCGTGCAAGGTTTCAAAACATAATAATAAAACCAAAAATTCTATTAATATAAACAAATTGAGAGAAATTTTGCAAGGCTTGGACATCAATCTACATTCTGGAGTAAAATGTCACAAAAATTTGTTTTGATCTAAAAATTATTCATAACCGTAAATATGAAAAAAAAAATCATCGATTGATTTTTGTTAATAAAACATCTTGTGTACGGCCCAGCGCCAAAAATTCTTAGAATTTCCGGGAGATCCTACTAAATGCTTGGTCGTACATTCAAAATTAATCAATCAATCAAATGTATGTATTTTGATATGTGTGGCAAATTAACAAATAAAAGTTATTGTTTTAAAAAATTATTGTACTTTAATTAATTTTTTACACCTTAGATTTATAGCGCTTTATACCTTGAACCCCCGAAAAACAAAAATTTGTGCTTTTATTGATTATTTACATATTAAAATAAATAATTTTAAAAAGAAAAAAAAATTTTATGAAATTCTTTTATTTGTGGGTGTAACATAAGGGGTGCGGGGGTAGCTCCCCTCGAAATACAATAAAATTTTATCATTGTATCTGATAAATATATCAAAATTGACAAAACGATGATTTAACCGATGCGTGGGTGGAAAATAAGGGATGGGGGGTGCATTCCCTTAGGGAACACCACCAACTTGTATTGTCACCGAAGTTACACATGCGTGCCGATTTTCATGAAGACTGATAAAGTCTAAGCACTAAAATTTTGCAATGCAAGATTTGATCACATCCGTGTAAGTTAAATAAAAGAATTTAATAATAAACTAAGATCAAAGGAATTTTAGATCTCTTATCGCTTCTACTGATAGTTGTACCACAAAACTTGTTTTTGGTTAGCTTAATTCGTTGGGTTAGAATAGAGCCGACGAAAGTGAGAGGATTGCGAATTTGGTCCTAGAAAAGGTAGCTTCTATTTTTAAATAATCTGAAAAATGAAAATTTCGATTCCAATTTTAAAATTGACTCTCCATATTCAGTTAAAATTAAATCTTAATCTTCCAGATTACAAAATATGGACTTATTTTATTTCCGGGAAGTTATTGCATTTTAAATGTGGGGATTATTTTCATAATAAAATAACTCCACATTCAAATATCACTGTTTGGCAATTGGAGCTTATTTCATTTAGGAGGTGTTTCATGGAAGGGCGGTGTACTATGAGCCTCGATAGACGAACATATTTTATGGATGTAAAACGATTGACTTCCTTTCCAACTCTCCGTTAGCTGTGTTGTGTGCTTAATTTAGTAAGGGTAAAAGATAATTTTGATTGCAACTTGCTTTCAGAATCGCCAGGTGGAATGAAAAATGATAAATTATTTTAAATTAAATGCAAAACAAAAGATAATTAGCGCCCGAGCAGGGACTTGAACCCTGGACCCTGTGATTAAAAGTCCAATGCTCTACCGACTGAGCTACCCGGGCTTACGAATTAATACAATTACAATAATTTCTGGACTATTATTCATGTTCGTTAATTTATGTATTATTAACTGTTGCATTCTTATCTAATAAAGTAGGAGAAAAGAAGACCTTAGTGATAGAGAGGGATACTTACCACTATACATAGTATCGAGCACTACGAATGAACTTAAATTTTAGATACTTTGAAACCATGTTTAATGACTTTTGTGAATTATTATTGTTTTGTGATATCAAACAAATGCGAATTATAGTTGCCAAGAAGCTGAGTAATCACCTTAGATTTTAAATGATGTAAACATTACTGACCACTAGTGGTTCATTTCAGAGTATACAAATTTCTTATTATTATTATTATTTTTTAACTAAACTTCAAATAATTGTTAAGATATTATAGGCTAAGTAATAAGTTCCATTTTTGTCTAGTAAATTAAAAAAAAAATATATTTGGTTGTTTGTGTGTAAAATGCATCTTGGATGGTGTTCTATTATCTAAGTTTATTGGGTCATCTAAGTATAAAAATATCCGAAAGAAAATTTTCTAGTCCATAAATCTCGTCCATTAGTGCTGGAATCGTCTGGGAGTTTATTAGCATGCACGTTTCCGTTCATATAACCACAAATAAAGGAATCCAACGTGCTTGGTGGTTGTCTAATACCCAATCGACTAAACCCGGATGCTGTTCATGTTCTGCAGTCGCTTCAATTCCATAGTCAACGCGATCCTAGGTGCAATCCAGCCACCATCATGGTTTGTTCGTGTGATTTTTACTGCCATCAGATACGCCATTTTCAAGGGAACTGTAAACCTTTGAACTGAAAGGTAAGTGTTGGGTACATTTGGTATGTCTGTAATGGGAACCCTATCTCTAGTGGCTCTTACGATACTCCTAAAAATGGAGTGATTAGTAATCTTGTATCATTAACCAGCTGTCGTGCATCGATAATACGCATCAAGAAAACCGGCACACCCACTTTTAAATGAAATATGAAACGCCAGATATTCCTCATGAATTGAGAAATTCAACTGGACATCATTACCGTATTTCAGCAACCGTTTCATTTTTAGCTGCCAATATTACTCTTCCACATAACCAATTTGCAGAATGCATGTTTCCTTCAAAATCTTCAAAAACTTTTACAAGAATTCCCCCTTCTAAAATAACAATATTGCAAAAGTCGTTCGTCAAATTAATTTTACCATCAGCGTGTCTAAGTATTTACTCAATTCCATGTTGGTGGTTAAGTGAAGTTTCAGTACACCGTGCCTGAGTGGAGATGATTTCGTCTAAGCGTTTATTTCATCTGCAGGAGTTCCCTTTGGACTGACTGGTAATTTTTACCTTAAGTAAGCTAACGGGCCCGCCATCATGCCACCCATTAAAATATCAGCTGAAAAAATGCTGAAGGAGTTCTTCTATTAGGCTTTGTTATTCTTTGATTAAAATTTTGCTTTTGTCGTTGTGTTATATATCATTAAGCACTACCCGTGGAAACTTTATTGTTCACTTTCCAACCTTCATATACCGGGTGATTTTTTTAACCTGATACACTCATATATCTCGGAAAATAAGCACTCTACGAAAAAAATGGTTGAGATCAAAATTTAATTATTCCGCGGGGGAAATACATTAGTGTTAAAATTAGAACCCCCTCCCCCTCCTTGTAGGTGGGGCGGGGGTAACTTTGAAACTAAGTTAGGAACCCCTATTTTTTTATTGCAGATTCGGGTTCTACGGCTAAAAATACGTAGGATTTGACTGAAAATTTTTTTTTCATTCATGATAGATGGCGCTGTAATTGGCGATATTAAATTTTTTCGATTTCTCCTACTGAGAACCTACGCAAACGATTCTGCAATACGCCCGTAATAAAAATACCATGGTTTCGTTGTAAATACACGAAGTTAGTTTAAAAAAATTTGTATTTCTTAAATTTTTAATTACTGAAAAATGGCTTGTCATTATCGTAACCCAGGAACATGTGGTTAAATCGGCTTTCAAATTAATGAAGTTATTTGTATTTTGTTTTAAAATACCGATTCAGTCCGAAGTTTATTTCGAAAACAACAATACCTGTGTAAAGCTATCAATACTACTTCAGAATCAATCAATACGCTTCGCTTTTTCCGGATAGGATTCGGTCACGTGCGCCATTTCAGCGTACCGTCAAACATTTTATTACTGATGGAAGTGTTGAACCGAAAAAAAGGACTTGTCCAGCAACATAGTCACCGAAGAAAATAATGAAATTGATGTATTGGCTACAGTAGCTCATAATCCTCATATTAGTACAAGAGAAATAGCTAGCGATTCCGGATTGTCCCAGACTAGTGTTTGGAAAATTTTAAAACGTCATGAGTATCATCCGTATCATGTGTCTTAACACCAAGATCTTCATGGAGTTGATTTCCAAAATCGGGTAACTTTGGTCAGTGGGCACGTGAACAAATACAGCGAAACCCAAATTTTTTTCGTTACGTATTGTTCTCTGACGAGTCGTTTTTTACAAACCATAGAACGGTTAATCGCCACAACATGCATTACTGTAGTGTTGAGAATCCGCACTGGCTTCGCCAAGTTGAACATCAGCGTCCTTGGACTGTCAATGTGTGGTGTGGAATAATTGGCAACAAACTCATCGGCCTCCACATTATTAAAGGCAACTTGAATGGTCAAATGTATCGAGATATTTTGGAAAATAAACTGCCAATATTATTTGAAGACTTGAGCTTAGAATTGCGACGGAACATGTGGTTTCAAAATGATGGTTGTCCCGCACACCATTCGTTGGTAGCACGTGTTGCACTTGATCGTGGTTTCAATGGTCGCTGGATCGGGAGAGGTGGTCCGGTAAATTGGCCTGCCAGATCACCAAATCTTATTTCGCCTAATTTCTTTTTGTGGGGCTATCTCAAAGACCAAGTTAACAAACAAAAACCAACAACATGTAAGAATATGATTGAGCGAATCAGAAATGCTTGTGCTGAAAGTCAAGCAGACACACTTCTCAGTTGTGTACAGCATTTGTTAAATGCGGATTAATAAGTGCATTGAAGTCGAAGGCCATCATTTTGAGCACTTTATTTAATTGAAAGGTGAAGAGGCGAGGGGACTCATGTAAATCAAGCACCCTCTTCCCAGTTATTCGAAATTTGCAAAAATAATAAATTGTTTAAGACCTTTTTCGTGTATTTACAACTAAACCATGGTGTTTTTATTGCAGGCGTATTGCAGAATCGTTTGCGTATGTTCTCAGTAGAAGAAATCGAAAAAAATTAATATCGTCAATTACAGCGCCATCTATCATGAATGGAAAAAATGTTTCAGTCAAATCCTACCTATTTTTAGCCGTAGAACCCGAATCTGCAATAAAAAATAGGGGTTCCTATCTTAGTTTCAAAGTTACTCTCCGCCCCACCTACAAGGAGGCGGGAGGTCTACTAATTTTAACACTAATGTATTTCCCCCGCGGAATAATTAAATTTTGATCTCAACCATTTTTTCGTAGAGTGCTTATTTTCCGAGATATTTGAGTGTATCAGGTTAAAAAAATCACCAGGTATAATAGACACTCCTCCGTCCAAACATCATATTGGGAACACCCCAAACTTTACATGTTCTAGGCTGCTTTTGGCTAGCTTAATTTATTGGGTTAGAATAGAGCCGACGAAAGTATTGAAGAGGATTGCGAACTTGATCCTGGAAAAGGATGAGTCTATTTTTATATACATACGTATTCCGAAATATCAACATTTCCATTTTCTTGAATATTTTAAATTAAATCTTCCTTTCCCAGATTACAAAATTTGGAATTATTTTATTATATTTTATGGGATTTATTTCATGGAGCCGTGGTATGCTACAAGCCTCGCTGGAAAAACATAACTTGTGGATGTAAAGCGATTGACAACTTTTCCAACGGTGGTGTAATGACAAGCTGTTTATCTGTGTTGAGTGCTGAATTTAGTAAGGGTAAAACACAATTTTGTTTGCAACTTGCGATGATGGTTGAGCTTTTGGAATCGAAGGTGGAATAGAAAATGGTAATATTTTTTAAATTATAAATACAAAACAATAAAAAGAAGCGCCCGAGTAGGGACTAGAACTGCTGTTCTTGTTGTTTTTGACCGACATTTCTCCTTGAATTAATAATTGTTATTTTCATATTTATGCGGATGATGTACAGAGATAAATCTGGGTGAAAATTTTGACCAAATTCAAAATATTGTTGATTTAGTTAATTAAGATTTAAGTAATATTTGCCGATGACCTAGTTCTAATGGTTTTATTATTAATGAAAGTAAATGTAATGCAACGCTTATTACTAAATCTATAAAAACCGGTTTACTTTTCCGATATTGATCATCAATGGATCTTCCATTAAATTTGTTGATAAAGTTAATGATCTTGGTCTAGTAATTAATAATAGCTTCACTTGGAACACTGGCTTTGCATCTATTTGTCAAAAAAATAATTTAAACCTTAGGATAAATATGTTGATGTTTCCAACTAATAGAAAAGTCCTTCTCAATGATTCAGTTTTAATTAACTGCTTCAGGAAATGGAATCAATTGCCAAGTGCCATCAGAAGTGTATGCTATTTCACCAAATTTAAGCAAGAATCATTTAAATTTATTAGCAACATGACTTGATCCGGCTCATATTTAATTTTATTTTTAAATTTAATTAATTTAATTTTATTTATTTTACTAATATTTATTTTAATCATTTTTACTAATATTTTTCATTTTATTTTATTGTTCATAATTTGATTTTGTTATTTTTTTTAATGTCCATTTACTATGTAATTGTTTCTGACTTTAGAATTGTATAAGATAAGTGCTTACTATACCAAAACAAATTATTATTATTATTATAAAAAAAATCCGAATTTTCTAGTTCGTAAATAACGCATATTGAATCTCACCTCTAGCGCTGGAATGTGATTGGTCACACGGCACATAACCCAAAGAAAGGGATTAAAATATCGCTATCAAATTGTTGGTTGTCTAATACCCAATAAACGAAACCCCGACGCTGTACATGGCCTGCCTTTGCTTCAATTCCGGAGTAAATTAGATCCTGTAGGCATTCAGATACTGATCTTTTGTTAAAATGGGTTATTTTGGTCTACGCATATCCAACACAGAGCAGGTTCGAACGAATTTCTAAACCTCGGATCGAGATAGACGGTTATTAATACCAAAATTATTTCACAATGCGCCAATCGTGTTGGCAACATTTAGCTCTTTTAAGGTACAGGTTTTAACAATTGGAATGCGACCTAACGTTATTTTAAGATTAACAATAAATAATTGATTTATGTTCATGCAACAAAAGTAAGAATTCAAATTATAAATTATAAGTGGTTTGAGCAGTTTAAAATACTGAGAATTGAACAAAATATTTTCCTATCATATTTTTTAGCGTCGACATCTTTCAGTTTATAAATATTAATTTAGAATAATTCATTTTGAATTTTTACTTCCTAACAGACGATTCAAGTTGCCTGAACTAGATGATGGGCCCACGCATCCTACATATGTCCAAAAAGAATTATGTATAAATAATTTTTTTCGTATAGGTATTAAAACCATTTTGAATTATATTCTGTTGTAGTAAATTAATACTTTTTAATAATCAGAAAGTTAATCTGTATTTCTCGTATTTTCTCGTAAGTCCAAAATAAAGTTTATTAAAATGCTTATAACAAGAAATATATCTTTCTAATTTTTTTTTATAAAAATCTCATATTTCATTTAAATAAGCATAACTGTTAATATATTATCACCTAATAACAAAAGGTGTGGTGATTTCGATAAATTTAATTTTTTACTTTTCTTAACCAAACGTATTTTATTCTTTAGCTTTGATGACTTATTGGTTAAGAAATTTCCGTATCTTTCTTTAAAACATTTTTGATATTTTGTAACCGCAATATTTCAATGATGCAGATAATTTCTCTATAAAACAAAATTAAATCGTATGCATATTGTTTAAAAACAGGAATTTTTAATGTCCATAAAATAAATCAAATAATAAAGGCATTATCCTTATAACATAGATTTGTGAGAATTTGTTTATAGATTAACATGAACATAAATCTCAATATTTTGGGGATTACTTTACTATATGAACATGTCCTATCATGAAGAATAGGTGAAAATAATTCTGGGAAATAAATTACATGAGATTATGTATATGTATATAAAATTTACCGTTGACTGCATATTAAATGAATATTTTAGTTTAGCACTATATTTCAATTAAAACATTTGTTTTTTAAGATTTTCGAAAGATTAATTAAATTTATGGTGGCAATGAACAGCAACTGAATGTATAGGAGAAAGCCATTGAAACGGTATTAGAACATATACGCAAGGAAACTGGTTGATTAGCGTAATGGCGACAAATAAAGTTAATGACCGCTATCTCATCTTACAGGTTTAACTTCTTTTAAAATTAAATTATTTGCATAAGTCTAATCTAAACAAATTTTAATAGATTTGAAAAAATATTTATGATTATAGCCATAAATAACATTAAGCAAATCATAACAAATAGTTCAAAATATTTTAACAAACTGAATTAATTATTGTAAATTAAAAATTATATAGTAAAGGTAACCAAGGACTATGATATTCCTACTTACGTACCACGACTTGTGTGGGCAAATAATACAATAAATTAATTCGAAACAATTTTAATTATACAAACTTGTCGTTGAACCATGTATAATAATAGCGGCCGCAACCCAATTTTTATTATAATTCCTATTAAATTAATATAATTGTTTGCAATTAAATAAATTATATAATTTAATACATAATTAAAGTTAAATTAGAGTCGGGTTTATTTATACACATTCTAATTGGACTAACTTGAATTTATTATAAATATAACGCGCGTAAATAAAAATTAATATTTGCTAAAATAATTTTTAATAATATTAGTAAAAGGTTTGAAATTAATAGATCAGTTTTGTTGTTGTTGTTGCCGTGTGCAAAAAAGATAAATTATTATGCGGAATAATTCTTGTTTTTATGAATAATTTATAGATATTTGCAGATTATAAAGTTTATCGATCGTTTATTGAGAAAGCGTGCCAAATTGAATATTTTGAAAGTTATTTGTGGAAAGATCAAAGTTTTTATTATTTTAGACATGTCTACATGCAGCCATAAATTGAAATTACCAAACTAAATTTTATTAAGAATAAACAAATTAGCCAAGAAATGTTCTGTACAATTTTTCACGTGCTATACATTAGTATATTTGTGTCGCACATTTTAGATTTGGTGTAACTATTTAACTTAAAAAAAACTGTATTATAAGAGGGAGTTGTAATAAATGTGGCAGCCCGTACCATCTAGGGTTTATAGTTTAATTTCAATTAAGCCACAAATCCATCAAATAATTATTGGGTTTGCACCTAAAACGTGACTGCTGTCTGACAAATGGAAACTCTAGTTATGTAACATCAAAGTTAACGAGTTCGTTTGTAATTCAATTAAAAAAACAACTTTATTAATCAAAATCAAAACTAAAACTAACTTATCAATAAAATCCATTTTTTGTATCATAATTAAATTTACTTTAGTTTGCATAAAAATTCTTATTCTATCAAATTCTTGCCTAAAGAATGTTGTTGAATTAACAAAATTGATCCGCGCGTGTCTCATTAGGCACGTTGTGTGGATTTAGCATTATTGAATGTTAACTTTAGGCACGTTGCGCTGGTGTGGCATTACTAATTATGTTAACTCCTCCCTTCTTAAAAATCCACGTCCCGTGGATCAAAAATTTAACTGGATGGGTTGAATTCCAGGTTGGTGAGTAGGAAGTTTCTCTTGGGCAGTTGATTTAGGGAAAAACAGCAGTCCCCTTCGATGCGCGAGTCTCGCCCTGTGTATCAGAAAAATTAATACCAAGCCACAGATGATGAATATGATCACACTGTCAATTGCGGGCGCTTCTTTGTGCTCGTTGACTAACTCTTGTAATTGTGCAATGTTTCCCATAGATACAGATTGTGTAAGTATCCGGAATCAGTTTTGAAGCCTTTTTCAGTGATGTTGGTGCGTAACACGGAGGGTAAAACTTGGAATGGGTTCGCTTCTTTACTTACGAACGTGGAGTTGTTGATTTGAACCGTCTCGTTAGCATATTGCACCAAAAAACTTCCTTTCAAGTGTTGACTTGTATGTATTGTTGTACGAAATCTTTCCGTCAAAATTGCTTAGGAATATAGTATGGTCATTGAGGGTTTCAATGATTTGTTGGCTGTGAAATTGGTACTCGCATCTAGCGATAACACCTTTAATTAGTTGATAGATACAAATACAATGATCCATTGGTATTTTTTATAGTCCGCTTAGGTCACAAATAGTCCTCTCCCCGAATTTGTGATATTTTTTGGCAATTCCAAATATCTCGTCTTGGTTGAGAAGAAGTTCGTTGAATTCTATGTATATGCGCTTGTTGTGACTGGAGGTTGATCGTATGATGATGTAATTGTAGTCCTATCTGCTAGTTTTCGGCATTGAGAGAACATAAAGGAGGATAGATCGTTTTACCATCATCATCGGTTTAGCATATTCGATGGCCTCTACCTCGTTGGCATATGTCATAGTTTCGATTTCCATAATCAACCGACTAATTTCCCCTTTATTCAGCAAGTTGGTGTTGACTATATTTCCTTTGGCTAATTGAGCGGCTCGGACTATCTCGTATATTTCGTCTTTGAGGATAGTGAGTCTATTAAACAATACTTGGTGAAGTTTTTCATCCGATTCGTCATGTAAGTGGTCAATAATTTTGTTATACTCCGCAAGCAGTTGTTGAGTTGTATTTGTTAAGGCTTTGTTGATCTTGTACTGTTGATTGTTGTTACGAATTATCCCGTTTTGGCTAGTCATTATCTGGTCCCATCCTGCTATCCATTTTCAGGCACTACCGATCCAATTTATTGATCTTTGTGTGCGCGGGATACCTTTCAGTTCCGCATTCAGCTGCATTATGACCTTCGCTTGATGGATCAATTGCGGTTGAATAGTGCTGTCCTGATGAATGCGAGTGATCGAGGGTGTGATTCGATTAATGACTTCCTCAAAATCCTTCAGATTGAGAACATGAATCAGCTTGAAACTCCCTTGGATTATTCGTCCATTTCCTTGTTTTATTGTTACGAATGGAGTGTTGTATTCGTATATATGCTCAGTGCACCATAAGACGCCAGAGCCAGGAGCTAGAAAAGAGGAGAGGGAAAACTTGTTAGGTATTGTAGTAATGATGGGGAATTAGTGCGGTAGGTTTTTGATTTGGGCTTTATGGATGCGTTTTTCAGAAGTGGTTGTTACAGTGACATTGTTATCTTGTGCCACTGTTTCTTGTCGAAACTTCGGTTTGTCTTTCCCCTGGATTTGTTTGATTGCCGTATAAATGGTATCATCAGCTTCATAGATTTTCGGTGCGAGTCTCATATTATTTTCTCTAGTAATGGTTTATTCCTGATTTTTGCGAAGTCTCTAGATCAAATCCTAATGAGCTTTTGTTTTGAAATCTGCAAGGTTTTGATAATTGGTTCTCTGTGTTCTTCCGTAAAAGATATCATTAGGCTTTTGTTGAGTAACAGAGTGTATGGAGTCATTGTAACGGTCTACCGCTATGTTGATGAGTTCTTTTGTGGACAGCTCCTCGAACTCGTTCTGGAGGCATCGAACTATTTCCAGTATGGTATGATAGAATAAACTCGCTCAATAGTCCCATTAACTTCACTTCGTTGGGAAGGTGTTAAATAAATTTGGATACCCAATGTTTTTAAATAATCCGTTATGATGGGACTCACAAAACTTCTCTCGTTGTCCATCACAAGTATGCGAGGTGCAGTGAAATAATGTAGTGCTTTGATGATTTTGTCTCGTACATGCAAAATTGATTTAGTCTTTATGTGAAAAAATTTTACGAACTTTGAAAATTTGTCCACACAAGATATACATTTTTCACTTTCATTTTTTTTGGTTTCTTGATATCTTGAATGGCCAGTACTTTTGTTTTGTCCGGCTTGATGCCCATGTTTGTTATAAGATAACCCAAAAATTCCGTTTCCGTTTTTAGGAACTCTGTTTTGTCGAGATTTACGCGCAAGTTGGCCTTTTGCAGTTTCGAAAATACTTTCTCGACGTTAGCAAGATGTTCTTCTGCAGTTCTCCCTCCAAAGACGATAATGTTGTCTATATACACATAACAGAGTTCAACGATAAATTCCTTCAAGACGTTGTCGATCATCCGTTGAAATATTGCGGGTGCATCTTTTAATCCGAACGGGAGCCTCAGAAACTCATATTTTCCATTCATGGTGGAAAACGAAGTCTTCGGAAGGTCAGCTTCTTTCATCTTTATCTGATGAAATCCTGAAGTCAGATCAATGATGGTAAAAAACTTGAAATTTCCGAGATTAGCTAGTGTATTTGTGATATCCGGAATGGGATAGGAATCTGATATTGTCACACCATTCAACCTCTTGAAGTCTACTACCATTCGATATTTCTTTGTCTGTGAGGCATTTAATTTCTTCTCCACAATCCAAATCGGAGAATTATAAGGACTTTTGGAGGGTCGTATAATCCCGTCGGTGAGGAGTTGAGTAATTTGCTTGTCAACTTCCTGCCTCATACTGTATGGGTACGGGTATGATTTAGTGTATATCGGTTCCTCACTGGTGGTCTTGGTTTCGGCACGTACCTCGGTATCAATGGTTTCGAAGTTATTAACAGATCCAAAGGGTATTGCAAATTTCGAGATGACTGAGTGCAATATCTTCTTTGTGTCAGGTAAAAGATGACCATCCCGAATTTCCATGTTGTTAACTTGGCATGATTGTTTTTCTTGTAATGGAATGTGTATGTTGGGTGTGATAATCAATTCATTATGTTTTCGATCAATAAGTGCCCCAAGTTCCTTCAATGTGTCATCTCCTATGATGCCATCAAACGATTTCAATCCTGGTAGAATGAAAAAATCGATCGTATTGTCGATGCCAACGCTTTTGAAGAATGGTCCACTAATTTTGTGACTAATTTTTATGTCACCTCCCGCTGATCTGAGTTGAAATTGATTTTCGGTTGGCTTGGCATTAACGGCTAATTCGAATTTTATAAAGTTCTTATTGGCTCCTGTGTCGATGAGAAACTTGAGTATTTTGCCATTTTTAAGCCAGCACTCTAGGTATGGTACGCTAGAGAGGCTTCCGTCATAAAATTTATCTCAGAGTCATCTTATATGTCGTGCTCGTCATTGGATATCTCGTTTTCGATGTTGTCGTATACTACTTGATTATAATAATCCTCCTCCAGTTGTGTTTCCAAGTGGTTGATTCGTTGTTGTTTCCTTGGCTCGTTGAGATGAGAATGTTTCCGTTTTGCTACCGGATTATCCTGATGAGTGGGACGGTTGATGTAATTTATTTGTCGTGTTTGGATTGATGGATCAACATCCATCGGTGTTGGTGGTTTAGGATAGTTTAGCCTTGGTGGCGGGAAGTTGTTTGAATTATGATTACCATGAGGGATACTGTAATTCTGATGTTGAATGTTGTATGCCATGTTTCTCCTTTGAAGTGGTAATGCGTTATTATTTTTTGGTGGAGGTTGTGAATGTGTGTATGAAATTTGGTTTATCGGGACCGTTACCACATTGTTGATGTTTTTCTTGTGTATGGCCATGTTCCTGAAATTCAGATTCTCGATTTCTAAGCATGATGCGTATGCCTCAGGTAGTGTGGCTGGTTTCTGGATGATCAACATCTTGGACAGGTCTCCATTTAATCCACGGATGAACACGTACAGTGCTCGATTACGATATATTTCAACCAACACTTTGATTGTTTCCGCACTGAGTAATCTTCCATCTTGATTTTGTTAACGATCAAGGAAAATTGGTGATTTACGTTGCCATAAAACTCGTCCACCGTCATGTGTTTTTGATATAGTATATTCAGTTGGTGTTCCAGTGTGCGTAAATCCCGTTTATCGGCGTAGTGTAATGACAGGCATTTTTTAATGGACGCCCATTCCTCGTTGAAAATATTATAGGAGATCAATGCTGCGTCGGCATTGCCTCGAATTTTTTGGCGGATATGCTGAAGTATAGCGCGATATATTGGTTTATTTCTCAGGATTTTATAGTCGTGCAATATATTCTCAACATTGTGCACCCATGAAAGGTATTGGGTGGGATTTCCATCAAATATCTGTAGTTTCTTGACAGAATCGGGCAAGCGACTTATTTCTTTCAATTTTTCTTCGTTTTTGGGAGTGACGAGCGTTGTTGAGTCTGCCGTAAGATTCGTAGTATTTTCCAGCTTATCTAGTCGTTTTTCTATTTTTCTGGATAATTCGATCTGAGCTTTAAATCTCCAGTGATCTGTACAAGTTGTTCTTGAATTTTTTCTAAGTTTGCCGCTATTATAATTCTTATGGCTTCACTATTCACTGAAGTATTATAGTTTGCGATTTTAAAATATTTATAAATATTAAAATTTTGAATTATTATGTTACTTATTTATATTAATTTTTATAGTAAATATTATATTTTAATATCAAAGTATATATTAGATTTTGGTTTAATTTGATACTAAATTTGTGTTAGATAACTTTGCGGTTTATTTATTAAATAGTTTCACTAAATTTGTGTAATATGAATTAACTTACAGGAAAATTATTTGAATTTTCATGTGGTATGTGGTTTCCTTTTTGGCTGTAGGTTTTCACTGTCACGAACAGCTTACTGCGATACGTTTACGATCACTGCACTATTATATGACACTTGTAGTATACATATGTCAAATTTGCCACAAATATGGGATATATTTTGTGAAGTTATAGTTTAATCTTTGCTATAACTTGCACAGAATTTCACTTAGCACCGTAATTAGTGTTTTGCTATGAATTCGATGTAAAACTATAGTATAATTTTTGCTATAGTATGTCACTTACAATACTGTAATTTGTATCTCACTGTAGTATATTACTTCTTACGCGTACACGAAATATTTTTCCCGATAGCTCCGCTGTTTCGGCGCCAGTTAACGAGTTCGTTTGTAATTCAATTAAAAAAACAATTTTAGTAATCAAAATCAAAACTAAAACTAACTTATCAATAAAATCCATTTTTTGTATCATAATTAAATTTACTTTAGTTTGCATAAAAATTCTTATTCTATCAAATTCTTGCCTAAAGAATGTTGTTGAATTAACAAAATTGATCCGCGCGTGTCTCATTAGGCACGTTGTGTTGATTTAGCATTATTGAATGTTAACTTTAGGCACGTTGCGCTGGTGTGGCATTACTAATTATGTTAACTTCACTAACCCGCAGAGTATCAGAAACACATTCATCAATACTGTATAAACGGAAATGCACAATTAGCATTAAACACAAAATTGTCTTCCAATATCATAAAAATCATAATTAGCATTAAATATAAAAATTGTAACTTGATAAATAAAACTGCATCATTAGCGAGATAAAGAAATAGAATTTAATACTAAAACACAAAATATGAAAAACTAAACACCATAGTTTAGTTCAGTTAAGTTGTGTTCTTCAAATAAAAAACAAATAAAGTTCTTTGTCAAATTGTTTTAATTATTTTGTTTAAATCTGTTTTTCCGGGGAACGCTCACCATAAACTTAAAATATTGTCATAGATGGTCATAATTACCACATAACTGGCGCAGTTGGAAGCGTAAAATGAAAATTTACAAGGGAAAATCAGTTTTAAATTTAAATAAGTGAACATCACACAATTTATATATTTATAGGTGGGATTAAATAACCACTTGGACAATGGTTATGGGCCAGAAGCATTGGCCGGGGCACAATAATTTGTCAATAAAGAGCAAAATATCCAAAGACTTGAAAACCCTGCCCAACAGAGTAAGAAACGTTCTTATAAGTGGAGATTTAAAAATAATAGTGATCAACCTTCAACGTTTCATAACTTTTCGACCAAAATAATCTCAAAATTATCCTCCACAGAATAATTTTAAATCCACATCAAACAATTATCCTTCATGGAATAATTCCAATCCAAATAGCTATCCGATAAAACAGGAAGTTACCTTACAAACAGGTTCACTATAATATTGAAAGTCAAACAATCGACGACGAGAATTTTCGGCAGGAAGCCTCGGACAATACCTTTTATTATTTTAAATCTAAATAACAATCAACTAAAATTCTTAGTCGATACGGGAGCTAATAAGTCATATATTAACCACGAATATGTTAAACAATCTCAAATTATACCAATTAACATCGAAATACAAAGCATATTTAAAACCACTACAATAGAATTATATTCATTCAATTCCACAAAATATTTGACGGTTTGTTAGGTTACGAAACATTAATGGACCTAGCAGGAAACATTAATCTAAATAAGAAAATATTACAAACTCGTTTACTTCTAGCCCTTCTAAATCTACATCTACCATTCTCTAAAGTTGCAACTATCACTTAATTCCAGGCTGCCGGAAAATGAAAAAAATGCTGATTTCAGGTTACAGTTTTTTAAATTTTGTAAGGTACGCGGCCCTGTAGTGTCTTCTTCATCAAATTCATCTGGTAATACAATCATTACTTCCTCTAGTAGTGGCCAAAATTATTCCTTGGTTCATTATGTAAATGGCTGGATAAGTAAAGTTGTATATAAACATAAGTAATACTAATTAAGTATGTATGTATTTTAATTAAAAAAAAAAAATGTCCGGTTTTTCCAAAGTCCGGTATATCGGGGTCAGTTATATTGAGGTTTTACTTAGTATACCTCTGAACAATAAAGCAACATGCTGTATAAAACCGTTTTAAAATCCTGTATAAAACCGTTTTCATTTAGTCCTTGGCCGAGTCCAATTTGGATGGTACCGAAAATCCCGATTCATAAGGCAACAAAAACTGGCGTTTAGTTATCGACTATAGACATCTCAACAAACAAACTTTAGACAATAAATACCCATTGCCAAATAAAAATAATATTTTAAATAAATTAGGCAAATCGATTTACTACACCACAATAGATTCAGATGCAGGATTCCACCAGAATGAAATTAAATCATCAGGCATAAATAAAACAGGATTTTCAATTGAAGGAAGTCATTATGAATTTATGGGAATTTCATTTGGCTTTAAAAATGCACCCAGTACCTTTCAACGGGTAACAGTTGAAAGGTTATTCAATTTTGACAAATTTAACCAAATTAGACAAAGGAAGTTGAAAAAGGATAAAAATATTGTACTTAAAACAAACCATGACTTTATAAAAGTTGATAAACGGTTAACCCTTTCATTATTTTAAGCAAAAGTTGGTAATGGATGAACAATTCTATAATTGGGTTTCTATAATTAGCCAATATAATTTCTATACATAAATAAGATGACACTAAAGTTTTAGCTAATTACCGTCCCATTATACTGCTCGCTCAAAAATTTTTGAGAAATGTTGGAAATTTTGTCTAAGACTGGTTTCATTTCGAAATATCAATTTGGCTTCAGAAAGAAGATGGGCACAGAAAATGCTTTAATTCAATTTCTTAATTCCTTATATGAGAATATAAATGCAGGTAAATTAGAGTCAGCGAATTTCATAGATATTAAAAAGGCTGCCGATACCGTTGATCGCAACAACGGCAAGATCATGAGCTATTTCCTATACAAATTGGCAGTAGCAGGAATCCGTGGTACCACTAATAACTTGTTTTGTTGCTATTTAAATACCAGATAATAAATAGTCCGAAATACACCAAGCGGTATACCACCGTGTTGGAACCGATTCTAATCTTGGTTTCAAGTTGCGGTAACGCAACCCATTGTGTTCCCAATAAAAAGTGCGATGGCGTAAGTACATCTTGAACCTCGGGATCACTGATGTACAACGGTCTGTTATTCAGCATAGACTCAATCTGAACTAGCAATGTATGTAGTTCTTCCATAGATAAAACCTTATCGCCGATAACTTTCTGCAGATCTGTTTTTATAGACCGGACTCCGGCTTCCCAAAGACCACCAAATTGTGGGGCATATGCTGGTACGAAATGCCATGTTATCTGACGCTCTTTCAATACTGTTGAAACGAATCTGCGGCATTTTGTGTCCCAAATTGATTTAACTAGTCAAGTTTTCGCCTTGCTCCGCGAAAATTTGACCCATTATTTGAATATAGGTCGGTTACGGGACCTCGCCTTGCTACAAACCAATCACATGTGCCAAGAAACGCGGTTGTTAAATCGCCTTTGTCCAGATACAACGAATACACAGCCATACGATTTTCGTGTCTTTTGCCCGCGTCGATGGATTAAATAGGTGTGTCCAAAGAAATCTAGCCCTGTTCGATGAAACGGTTTTACTAGTTCAACCCTTTCACGAGGCAAGTCACCCATTTTTTGATGAATTATAGTCTTGGATTTTGCTTAATACATGGCACACATCGCCGCAATATACTATGAACGATTTTCCTGATACCAATTATCCAATATCGCTGACGTATCGTATGCAATAAGTATGACGGACCACAATGGAAGTTTTTAACATGCATATAGATTATTAACTTCTTTACAATTGGATCAAATGACGGTAATATGATTGCCGACGCTTTGCCGACACATCATGGCTATCATCCCCTTTCGAAGCTCCATGGCACGAATGTTGTGTCGCCTGTCAATTTTAGGCCACTCTTCTTGTGGACGATAATAAAAAATTTGGACCATGCCACCACAACCGGTGTTGTTGTACTTCATGTGGCGCTAAACCCCGAGTTGCACAATCTGCTGAATTGCTAGCGGATGGAACATAAAACCAATGCTCACGTAGTAGTATTTTCAGAATTTTACTAGTGCGATTGTCCACGTACACCTTACTCAGATTTATCCCTGCAGTGGTTAGTAGATCCGCACCGCTCAACAAGTCGTCTACTTACATATCCTCTTTGATTGTTCATGCTGCATCCGGGTAAGTTGCTTCATCGGAATCGGCGATCGGTATGCTAGTAGCCAGATTTGGTGACGGAGCCATACCATACATCACGGTATTTAATTCGCAAATATCGATTGGATCTTCCTCGGTATCTCGCCATAGTATGCGTTGGTATTTACGGTCGTTAGGATGAATCCATATCTGGCGGTACATGTGATACAAGGTGTTTTGTATAGTTGGACCGACTCTTAATGTATTGTTCAGCGATACTCCAGAAGATGTTCGAGCCGACGCATCGAAAACAACCCTTAACTTGGTTGTTTTGCTAGTTTCTTTAACTACGCCGTGATGCGGGAGGTAGACTGCAAATTCTGACTCAGGATTCTTGACTATTGACATATGCTTGAGGTCTAAGTATTCTTTCATGAACGATTTGTGTAACTGGTGGAAGTTTGAATTTCGCCTAAATTTTCGCTCCATTGAATTTCGCCTAAATTTTCGCTCCACTTTAGCCATTGAAAATGAATTTCCCAGCGGTTCATAAGCTTCATGGTAATTTCACAATATAACGACCATCGTTGTCTCGAGTATAGTTGTTCACTGCTCCCGTCGTTTACTGCTGCCGTCTCAATCCAGCCTAACTTGCTGTTTTGTGCAATGATTTTATTTTCTGTGCGTAATTGCCAGCTTCCAATAACAATGACCAAAAGTGGTCAACCTCAAACAACACATCTGCTCTTGTGCTATTACTTGGACTCGGATCTGCACGGATTTTATTCCTCAGTTTCTCTAATAGTTCATGATTTAACGAGAGTGGTGGTCTAATATTTGTGATTGTTGGTGCTCTATACGCGTAAATGGACAGTGCAAATTCCGACGGAAAGTGTGGCTTCAATTGGAATTCCGTACTTCCTCTTACGTGCCCCACTCGTTGCTCGCCCAAACCTTTTATTGCCAAAGATGCTTCTCTTCGACTCAAACCTAATCTTTGGACACAGTATTCCGAGATGAAAGAAGACTCTGCTCCAGAGGCCAGTAGAGCTCGACATAATTGCCATTGTCCAGTACGACCCTGTATTTTTATCAGGGCAGTTGGTAACACTGATATGGTTGATAATGGTTCGAGGCCGCTCATAGCCATTACTAATTATGATGATGTAGTTGGCTGGATTGACCAGTTTGTTGCGATTGGTTCAGTCGCATCATGGTGAGTTGATTTATTTTGATCCGCCTGATGAATGAGTGAATGATGCCGTCGTCGGCAAATCTGACAACTTCGACGTGATCGACATTCTCGTACTGTATGATCGGCACCCAATCAATTAAAGCACCGGTTTACGTTTTGATTACGTCTTTGCGCTTCGGAACTTCCATTTTTCGAAAGAGCTGGCATTGATACATTTGATGGCTATTTGTGTTACATATAGGACAACCAATTGATAATGTTAGCAACGATTTAATGTTGTGTGATTTAGACCCGGTGGGAACCCTTGGTACTCTTCGCTGCTCTTCTGGTTTACACTGGTATTCTAAGGCATCCGCTCGATTGGGTATAAATTTAAGAAATGCCTTGAGGGTCGGATAATCTTCGTCAACTGAATCTTGCATCCATAATGTCCGAGTAGTGTCATCTACCTTTGTGACAAGAATGTAAAGTAGCCACACATCGCACCCCATGGCTTCATCTCCTGGCCCATGTAATGCAAGCACTACTTCGTCCGACACATCATACATATTCCTCAAACTATGACCGCTTGGTTTCGAAATACTTGGCTGATCCAAAAACACCTGCATAAATGTATTCAAAATATGGCGCTTGCGGTAGTATCGGTCCTTTAACGAATTTACCAAGAATTGTAATTTTTGCACCGAATGTAGGCTGGTGCTATTGTGTTTGGTAGTGGTAACCAATTGGTAGAACATTTGCCATTCGGTATATTGGCCATTAAATTTGGGTACTCTTAGTCCAGGAAGCTTCGCACTTCTGGTGCTACCATTCTACTGCCGCTCATTGTCTCATTTATCAGTGTATCGATTACTCCAATGGTAATGCTAGTGCTTCGTTCCCACTCGCTCAATCCAGCTATTAATTCGTAATACAGCTAGTCGATATTATCATATTGTGACACATCCTCCGGGTTGAATGCGAAAATCTTTTCTTCCACATCGATAAAATGATGGGATGTGTGTCTTCCGTGGGAAATCTGGGAAAATTCGATTTTCCAAATATCAGTAGAACATTTGTATAAATTCAGCCTCTTGTGTGTTAGGTCTCGAAATCGACGGAATTTGTGTGATTTGTAAATTGCTATCTCTGGGAATATTGATAATGCAAATTATGGTATCTCCACCGAAAATTAGAGAATGTGTTTAAAAGAATATAACTTTGGATGCATGGGTAGAATTAAAGACTTTTGATAATACAGTGAAATCCCGGAATAACAGACACTCAAGCGGCTGTTGCAAATTTTGTTATAAGCATATGTTTATTATAGCTGAGTGTAAAACAGTAGTTTGATATATCCGAAGTATTTTCAAAAAGTTTGTTATAAGCGTGGTTTGGTTTGTTATAGCCGAATTTGACTACGTGGCAAAACCTATCTTCGCTCCACTTCCTTGTGGAGAGATGTGGAAATTTCGAGGAACCCAAAAATAAATTAAAATTGGTGTAAACTCAGCCGCTAGAGTGTTTTGTCCAGTAATAAACTGTATTCAAAAAGAAATTAAAATTGGTGTAAAATCAGCCGCTAGAGTGTTTTGTCCAGTAATAAACTGTATTCATGTGATTTTTCAATAGGTGTGTCGTTAGAAAAAAAAATTAGTTCGTTACTGTGGGAAATCTCGAAAAATTCGATTTTCCAAAAATCATTTGAAACTAATTAGAGACTAATTTTATACATGTTTCTAAGGGTTTTTGGAAAATTCAATTTTCCCAGGGGAAGCTTGAACTGAATTTTGTTCCAGCTATACCCCTTTATAAACCACATCAATGCAAGCCATATTCCAACATAAAACTCTAGAGGCTAGTTTTATACAAAATTTCGAATTATTTCAAAAATCGGATTTTCCTAGGTTTCCCAAAGAAAATTCGTTCTGAATTTTTTTTTCAAACGAATAATCATAAGGGTAATCATAAAATATATCACGGAGTTAGACGCATAAAAACACGTACTACACATATACTCACATGGAGTCACCTCACTTATATACAATGTGGCAATAGAATAGAGTCAGCGTATTTATCTTCATCATCATAATGACCACCATCACGACAGCGCCAACACACTTTAAAATAACGGGACCAACAACAGCTAACAAGATTACTACCCACCGCCATTGTCAATTTTACTTTATGACGCCGGTCACGTACACATCAATCAGACCATCATCATTGGTTACGTCTAATTCGTAGCAAATTTTTCTATTTTTTTTTTTTTTGACGTACAGTCAAAAAAAACAAACCACCAAGATTACAAAATGTATAGTGTAGGTAAACACATTTAAATATTAATGTTTCGCTGCAGACTTCACTCACATAATGTCATGTTACCTTATATAATTTAACTTGTGTGTAAAATGCCTTGTATAATGTACATTGTTAAATATCTTGTAAAGAAATAAAAAATTCAGTCTGTCATCAACCACATAGAAATACAGAAATACAGTCCACAAAGTTTTATTATTTTTTGAGTTATCCAATCATCATCATATACACCGTTGCTGGTAGCACCGGCATCATCATCGCATCATCTAAAATCATCGCAACAACAACAATACCATAAAACACTTGAGTATAACGGGTGCAAAAAGGGAGCTGCAGTGTGACAGCATCGACACCTCTACCATGATCGCCATCATCACCGCCATAGTCATGTCCAACGCTGTCTTAACCGCCATAGGTGAGTAAAAGGTAACATTACCATGATCAAACGAATCAACGGCATCATCATCTTAACCAATAAGGACACCTTCGGCAGCCAGCACGACGTCACCATCACCTCACTTAGTTTTCTTTTGTAAATTTGTCACCACAAGTGATGACCAATAGGAATGAAGAAAATTTCATTTTGTTTCGTTTAACTTCAAATGGCTCACAAAAATGTCGCATGGCAAAGCGACCACCCAGCCATTCCCACCGCAGTCCCCACCACCTTTTATGCGGCTACAGTTGAGACCCACTTCGACAGCTGCCGTATATTTTTCCATGTCACTGGGACACAGTTGATACTCAATTCAAGTTTCCCACCTTCTCATAAGAAAGCTGAGACTCACATCGACTTATTCCGGCCACAGTCTAGTTCAGGACTGGCCTCAAAGCGGCCATTGCCAACACCTCTTGGCAGACCCCAAAGCTGACTCCAGACTTAAGTATTCATTTTTGGTCTGGCATATCACAGCTTTGCCAACAAAGACATGGAAACTCGGTCGATGCACCACTCTGCCTTCACTTGTCAACTCACCGGACATATTAAATCACATCTGTCCGCGGCACAGCACTCGATTAGGAGAGATTAGAGGTTCATATCAGGTACATGGTTGAAACCCTCTGCTCCCAACCTAACTGGTGTGTTCTTCGACACTCTCCTATACCGCTGTTGAGGCACATCGGCTTGATTAGTATCTTACGGAATAAGATCACTTCAACACCAAGCGATCGGCATTACAGTTCGACTGATCAAACATCAAGCCCGAACACACCGACAGACCGATACCAAAGCTGTTTCGCAGGGAGGGGACAATCTTACATTGGCGTTCGAGCTCACCCAATCACCACTACAACGTTTGCACGCTGCTCAACTTTGTCATCACTGCACATCATCAACTATAAAATAGATAGCTCTTGTGCATAGGGTTTATTTCCCCTTCATGTTCCGCTTCACCAATTACAGCATGACAATTCTCTAACGAAATCACGAACACAAAACAAAATTAAATTTGTTTTTTTTAGTCTCGGCTCGATATTTATAGCGACAAAACGCCGCTCTTTGAGCTGGCCGCCAACGACACATTTCATATTCCGAATTAAGATGGTGGTCGTAGAAAATTAAAAATAAAATTTATGTCATAATAAATTAATTAAAATAAAATAAATAATTTTAAATTAAATATAATTATAAGTTGGAAATAGTAAAACTTGCATGTGGGTTCAATAGGTCATCTTTATATTTTGTCCATAAGCAGAGACTACAACTTCTAGTTGTCGTTGATAGTTTTGATAATTTAGAGGCGACAAAGTTGATATGGTTGATATTTCGAAATATTGACTAAGTTGGTGATGTATAGCAAAAATAGCTATAAAAAAAATAAAGAGAGAGCTTGAACGAAAGAACCTACAAAAGATTTGGCGCTCATATCAGTAATTTTGTGGTTTTAGACTGCCTTTAAATGTTGGAAAAATTATTGAAGAAATACTTTTTGGGATTAAACCCGTATTTTAAAATATTTGTTCAGTTTATAGTTTTATCATCAATTTCCATCTTTTAATAAAATCATTATCAATTCAATCCAAAATGCTTCTACGAAATGGTTTTACTTATCACTTGTCGCTTGTAGTGACTAAAACTGTAAATTCTGATATAAATACACGAGCCGTACAAGTCGTACGTTGCACCATTATATGGGACATTATGAGATTTCGCGTTCATTAGCATAACATCTCAAAAAAATAAAAACACATTCCGAAAGCTACATGGTTGCTGTTTACTATTCCAATGTCCCAAATGTATAAATAATCAATTTAAATAAATAATCGGTAATAAATGTCGAAACTGTTGGATTGTCAACACATATTGTTTTTATCTTTATTTTGATAGTTTTTATTTTATTTTATTTAAATTGTTTTTCTATTTTTATTCTAATCTCTCCGGCAGTTTCAAATTCCTCAGATCATTTTCAATTAAGCAATTTTGATTCAAAATTTCATTAAATATTAACTGTATTTTATATTGTACATAAAACTATAATCGAGATTATTGTATTATGTTCATTTAATAGAAATGATTGATTTATGATAAGTCAAAATTTAAGGAGAACCATATGCAAGGAACATTTTAAGAGACTTATAAATACATTACGTACATGTATAAGGCGTATGCAATGCAAAGTAACAAACAACAACGAAAAATAATAATTTAAATAACTTGACTTGAAACACATAAATTTTCGTTTTAAATATTATAAAGTTGGATTAGTACTTGGGTACTGAACACCAACAACATTTTTATTTACTTCTCTTTTTGTCTTCAGAATAAATTCTTCCTGGTTTTTATGTACATATAGCTATTTGTAAATATAAGAAAATCTCATTTAATATTTAAATATTTGAAGCGTTAAAAATTACATGTTAACAATAGATTAAGTTATTTAGTTAGCAATTTATTAATTTTATTACTTGTAATCACGGGATTAGTTTACAACAATTAAAATGTTTTTGTTTTTTTTTTAGATCAAATACGTGTGCACTCTATACAAATTGAATGAATATAGTAAATATCTATACAGTGTTCTTTATTTTAGGTTAATTGGATTAAACCAACCTGTTCAAATTATATGTATCGTAGTTTTGAATCTTGAAATTTAACTACACTCCCGAGCAACTGAATCGACTAAAACCTTAAGCGCTCACATAAGGGCGATTTTTGTTAGAACAGTCAAACCGATTTTCATGAGACATTATTTTTTTGAAAGCCTGATATTTTTGCTTTAAAATGACACTATTTTTATGAAAATTGGTTCAGTACTTTTTTTGTAATGAATTTTGAATGAAAACGCAACCAAAATTGATGATTAAGCAAAAAATATTGGGGGTGTTTAAAATTAAATTACAACAAAAAACTCAAGCAAAACAAAAATAATTTTATTGGTTAATAATGAGTATGGCTCCACCTTGCGTCTACAACGACTCGCATGCGGTTCCCCATTGACCTTATTAAGGTTTTGACAAATATTTGGGGATCGCACCCCACTCCTCCTCTAACGCAATCTTCAGGTCGCTGATGTTAGATGGTGCCGGATTTCTAGCTCGGGTCCTCCGAGCCCATCCCTCGATATATCGTTCAGCGGTCAGACCTCCTTCACGGCCTCCACCAGGTACGAAAACAAGATCTGTTTTTCCCTCAAACGATATGCCAGCCCACACCATACACGAACCGCCGCCGTATGAGACTGTTTCAGCAAAACAGCACTGCGAAAATCGCTCTCCTGGACGCCGGTAGACCCGGTCTCTCATATCACTACCATGGAGATATATTCTGCACTCGTCAGTAAATAGAACGGACGTCCATTGGTCGATGTTCCAATTGATGTGTTCGCGAGCAAATTCCAGTCGCTGTTTGCGGTGGCGTGTTGTCAATTTTGGGCCTCTAGCGGGCCGTCTTGGAGTGAGGTTGGCTTCCTTTAAGCGTCTTCTTACTGTCCATTGACTAACAGCTACATCTCGAACTTGTCTTAGCTCCTGCTGTACATCGACGCCCGTGAGATGGCAATTTCGCAGTGAAGATAGGACGATAAATCGATCGTGACGACAAATATCGGTCAACGTGGCATTATACAGGAGATTACATCACGCCAATTGTTTTTACCGAAACATCGCATTTTGCTAAGACTGCTTTAATTTGAAAAGTACTGTATGGATATTAATGATAAAGGTATCCTTGAAAAGATAAAATACTAGGCTGTCAAAAGAAGGTTGTTTTTCGAAAATCGATCCAGCCATTTTAAAAAAATATGCGTTTTGATGGTCTAGTCGATTCAGTTGCTCGGGAGTGTATATAGGTATCTGTGTTCTGTGTAATAGTTATTTATGGTACTAGTGAGCAAAACGAGATATTATCCATGAGGAATAAGTTTGTCCCACGAGGCGATAGCCGAGTGGGACATTATCCCTAGTGGATAATATCTCTTTGCTCACGAGTGGCATACAACATTTTATCCAATTTTGTTGAAATAAATGTAAATAATCGTAAATTAATAAGAAATAGTTCCATTTTGTGTTTCCACACTGTAGCATTGAATTTTGAAATACATTTTATCAAAGTGACCGTTCTTTAAATTTATGTGGCGTATTTCTTTGACCTAAATTACGAAATCTAAGAATAATTTTCCAATGACTACTCAATATTTTGTTGTACAAAATATAACTCACGTTGCCCCTAGCAACGTGGGTTATACAATAACAATGGGATATTTTACATTTTCTTTATTTGAAATCAGTCTAGTTATCGGGCTATTATACATCAAAATTGGATAAATATATTTTGTATGTTCTACGGAAGCGAAACATCAAATTAATGTAGCATTTAGATATTTGATTTCTTAGATTTTTCAAATCGGCCATTTATTACGTGTGAGAAATAATAAACCGAGTACGATGATTTTTAGTAGGTTTTCTTTACCCGGGTTTTATACCAAATAAACTTTATTTTATTTTTTTTCAAAAAATCCGTTTTTCAACATCAAACAACAAAGATCTAGGCGAGAAAATGAGATTTCGGGTTTCGATTAAGCTGTACTATACTTAAGACTTAACTCGAATAATGCCGTACCGTTTTAATGCGTATTAATTAAGAGGATATTTTATTTGATGTAGAAGTCGTCTTACTGACAAGGTCAACATTCTGACCTTTGATTCCTTAATAATTGCTTAATTTTTAATTATTTTATTTTAATAAATTTTGATACGTTTTGAAAATATTTATATTAATGATTTTCATCATATAAAGCAGATTTATCGTTTAACATTTATATTACTGAAAAAAAAAGTAGCAGATTTTTTTTTTTGGATCAATAAAACAATAAAGATTGATGACATAATAATACATAGATACGTTTTGTAAGGAAATTGACCACCTAAGAACTTTTTTTGAAAATTATAAATATTTTTTTTTTTTAATTTCTGCAAAAGGTGGTAATTAGGTGAAAGTACCCCAATACGGGGCACTTTAGGTAATTGAAGGTTCACATTCGACATCGCTTCTATTTTATCTCTACATACAATTTTGTAAAGAAAAGAGGAGAAATGATATATGAAAATACATATATTTAACCAAATAAGCCAACATTTATTGTTTTCTTTTTTATATAGGTACACTAGGAGATTGTGACGGGTGATGATCTCCAATTTTATACCGCATGCCTTTTTAAGGGTTGATAATTAACACTAAGATATGAAAGATAGAAGGGTTCTTGAGGAAAGTCGCTTTTCTTTTTGTGAAGAATTTTAGTGTTTTTCCATGAAATTATGCTACCTGCATTTTTAACATAAGGTAATGCAAACAAATTGAATCGCTAATAATTGGAGGCATACAATCCGCAGCGGCTGAAAGGGCACAAAGGATTTCGTAAAAATGGGAAAAATTACAGGGGATTTCCCTGTTTTCAAATTCCATGCCGCTGTACAGAATTAAAGTTTCAATCACAAAAACACGGGAAAATTGGCATGAGCCCTTCGTATGACCAAGGGTAGAAATTGTATGGAAAACTCTGAAACATTCAGTACAGATTTTGCTTGATTTCAAACTACCCCTAATAAAGATAAATATCAATTTTATAACGAAATAATTTTCTAACGCAAATGGCATGCATATTGAATAAGACCATCGTATTATAAATAACAATAAAAACTGCACAAATGGCTAAAATGACATGCATGTAGTTCCAGTCCAACATCAAAAAATTGTAAAAAAATTACCAAAAAATGGTGCTTGTCCGACGCGCGACTAGAGTTTACTCCTTAAGAAAGATTATTTTGGAATATATACAATAGACAAAGGAGGGTAAATAAACGCATAATACTGAAAGCATATAAATACTTTTATTCAAATTTACTTACTATGGGGTACAGCCCGTACAATTTATATATAATTGTGATGCCGCTGCCACAATTACTATTTGCTCATTTGAAAGTTTTGTAGCCGAATAGGAGTAGCTAGCGATTATAGGCTTTTAAGGATTATTTTACCTTAAATAGACTTTAATCCAAAGAGTAAGGGCTTTAAATATTGATTTTACATGTGTTGGAGCGTCACTCAAAAACCTTACAGCCCGACAAACGGCGAGAGGTGTGCTTTTCTTCAAAAAACTAAAAAATAAACAAAACTAAAATGACTTTAGCCGCTCTAGGCCATATCCAACATAAGAAAATTTATTTAGTTTTCACTGTCATATTGTTTTATTGTTGTAAGCATAGCATGCTACGAAATTTACGAAACGAAACAAATTTTTTACCGAAAAATTCTCATAGCTTACTACAGCTCATAAGATGAAGGCTTTTTACTCCAAATTCAACCTTTTACAAAACGCAATCATCCTTTTCCAAATCAAATCTGTCTTTATTCAAATCAAATTCACCTTCTAAAATAACTATTTAATATAATAAAATAAATTAACCTTTACAATGAGGCATACAATTCACCTTAAAATTCGCCCTACAAATATTGTAAACTTCATCTTAGATGATATCGTAAAATTCACTGTAGAATTCATCCCAAATTAATCAATAGCCATTTTCGGAAATAGACCAAAGTAACTTCAGAGTAAGTTTTAATTTTTATTATGTTTGTAACAAAGTTACTCAAGTTACCTTTCACATACAAAAAATTAACAAAGAATTTCGAGTGCGTTTGTTTCATGAAGTAACTTTTTTCATTACTTCATCTTTTTTCATTACTTTGATCGTTCTAAAATAGATGGGTAACTTTAATGTTTGAAACTTACTATGAAGTTACTTTGGTCTATTTCCGAAAATGCCTAATATAAAATGTACTCTCAAATTTACCATATAATGTCTTCCTAACTAAAAATTCAACTTAAAATGCACCTTAAACTTCACCGTACAACCCAGCCTTAATGTTCATCCTAAAGTTCACCCCAAAATCAATCCAAATTCTCCATTAAATTGATCATAAATTTTACCCCAAATTTATTTTAAAATTCTTCTTAAAGTGACGACAAATTTTATCTAAAATTTACTTTAAAATTTAACCTAAAAGTCGCTCTAAAATCAACCCTAAAATTTTACTTAAAATTCAGTCTTAAATATAACGTTTAATTCAACCTACCCTGGAATTAACCCTAAACTTTTCTGAAAAACTCTCTCTAAAACTAACCCTGAACTTAACTCTAAAATTCACCCTAGGTGTCAGGAATTTAGAAAGCGAAAACCCTTAGAAGCTTAAATTTTAAAATTTTATCAAATTAAAGAATTGTGGAGTTTGGAAATTTTAATAGTGGGAAAATTAATTTAGGATTTTACAAATTTTATAAAAGCGTTAAATTCAAATTCATCATTTATTTGGAATTATTGATTTTAGAAATTAATGAATTTTGTAACGTAGTTGGAAAGAAAAGAAATTAGCAAATTTGGGAAAATTTAGAAGTTTGGTATTGTGGGGATATTAGAATTTAATAAAATTATTGCAAATTTGGGAAGGTAAAAATGACAAATGGGAGTTTAAAGATCTAAATCTTTAAAGTTAATATAAACTTACAAATTCGTCAAATTTTAAAAATCCTGATATTTAGAGAATTTTTACAACATTATTGAAATTTAAAATTTATATTAGGAATTAGTTAATTTAGACATTTAATACTAAATACAATACATTTAATTTAAGATTTTGGAAATTTAGAAACTTAACAAAATATGGAAATTGTAAATTTAAGAATAATAAATTTTAAATAATTTAGAAATACAAAAATATAGGGAATAATTTAAAACTTTTGATTTTAGTAACATGTACATATATTATACATATATGGTTCTTTCAATATCAAAAACTTGATATAATTTGAAAATTTTCATTCGAAATAATCTCAAAAATATTGGTCACAAATAATCTTAAAAATTCTAAATACGAATTATCAAATGACTTCAATCCGATGTTTTTATTTTCAATGTGATATTTACATAAATGATGAATTGGAATCTGGCAGTTTGAATTTGATTTGGAAAAACATGATTATGTTATGGCTAAAGGTGAATTTAATTTGGATAAATGCGAATTTGATTTGGAAAAGGATGATTATTTTTTGAATAAAGATTAATTTGATTTGGAAAGAGTGAATATGTTTTGGATAAATAAAGATAAATATCATAAATAAAGATATATATAAATAAAGATAAATATCAATCGAAATTTCGAATATCGAAGTTTAGCGAAATTATATACAACGAAATAATGAAAGTAAAATATTTGGTCTGCTACATAAATAGCTTAGTTATCTAAATTTTTTAATTTTGATCGTTTGTAGTTTTATGTAGCACGAAGCAATAGAGCCACTTAAGTGGTGGAAATGACATACATCATGTCTATAAGTTAATCAGTTAAGTGCAGACATCTTCAGGCAAAATATAGAATAACCGCTTAACTAAACTTAGTTTCAAACTTTTTATAATTTTCTATAATGGAATCGTCTAAAATTCAGGAATTTTGAAAACATTGTTTAGACCAATCGATTAAGTTGGTTTTTAGCCTATTTCTTCATATCATATATGATTTATAATAATAATTATAATAATAATAATAATTTAATCAAAAAAGAAATTTGAAGTCATGTAGTTGTAAGAAGTTTTTTATGTTTTTTAAAAAATATTTTTTAAAAAATATTTTCTTAAAAATGTTTTTTAAAAAGTTTCTAAAATCAATTTATATTTTTATAATGCAGACTAATTTTATAATGTTTTAAATGTTAAAAACTTTATGTAAGTGATGTTTTGTGTTGTGAGAGTATATTAGTATACAATTGTTTAATTCTAAACTTAATTTTTTTAAAAATTTATTTGTAGTGTATATTTTGAAAATGGCAAGAATGCCGAAATATCAATAAAATTTAATTTTTTATATTTGGAAACAAATTAAAATTTTAATTAATTTACGAGGCTAGATTCCACGAAATTAAAAAAACCAATTTAATATTTCTTCATATAACTAGAGAATTTCGCTGCTTTTCTTGTTGAAAGAATTATTCAATTGATGTTCGATCTTTAAAAATATTTGAATAACAACAATAACAACTTTTTTTTGAGGGGGTTGGCCATGACTTTCGAGACTTCCTTTCTTTTTATTGATAAATAAAGAAAAGTGCGTAGGATGTGAGGTACCTAGGTTAAATACAGAGGATAGGATCAAAAGAAGAAATGCGCTTGGTCTTGAAATTGAAATATACAGAGCGTACATTTGAAATTTTCCTGGACTCGGCTCAAAATTCATTAAAGCATGGCGGACGTGACCTGGAAATGCACCTGATTGCGTACGTTTACAATAATATCGGATCGGCTCGAAGGCGGGTGAGTATAAGTTGTATCAAGATCCACATAATGCTAATGTACAAAATGAAATAGGGTATAGAATTGAATAATATTGTCAAAGATTTTTGGATGGATTTAGTGAAGTTTGTCGTGAACAAATGGACCTTTGTTGGAATGGGTATGCGATTATTCTCTCGTATTACGAGTTGCGAGTTTCGAGAGATCGAGTGTGCTGCCAAATTTCCACAGAGGGAACCTTCAATCAGTACGAGTATCTCGCGTATCTCGCATTGTACGATTGGGCAACAACAAAGATTCGAAATTGCGAGAAATCGTAATGTCTTCCACATAAGAGTGGATTGAAGGGTTGCTGCAATATCGATTTCGACTGGGCGATCTAGAGCGGAATATGGTTGTTCATGCGGGTGTTTCTATTGATTTAACTTGATTAAATACAATTAGCTTACTCGGACAGGAGTAGTGGTTGTTGTGCGAAATGTTAACTAGCTGTAAATGAAGTTGGCCGCAAATTACAATTCCTTTGCGATGTTATTCGGGTAGTTATTATGATCAATTTTAGTTCGTTGCTTGCAAATAAGAATTTTGTTTATGTACATTTCACATTACATATTAAATAAATAACTAGCTTACGAAAAGGGAATGATTCTATGGGCCAAGTTCGTGGGTCTATTTAACAGAACGTTAAACCTAAAATTGAACGAATTTATATAATAAGCAATGAATACTTACCGTACATTTTAAATACATTTAAATATATTTAGAGCATTCCAGAAATTCAAGCCTATGAGCGCGGAGTGAGGAACATGATGGCTAGCGCCAACTTATCTTACTAATATGGTTCTATCCGTAAAATAATATGTTTCAGACTTTAAATTTAAATTTAAAAAAAAAAAAAAAAATCAGATTGGGTTATTAACATTACTTAGAGTAACTGAATTTATAATTAATGTAATCTATTTTACAAGATACCTGAGTAACCGGGCAAGGTTTCCAGAGAAACAAGAATCCAATCAACATTTAGATACAAATTCTGTTGTCTTGTGCTAACTAATTTATCATAAATTATACTAACAAATTACTAACTATTGACTACAAAGGTGTATGTAACCGGTCATACACGCCAATAAATCAATCAACAACAATAGCAACTTTTTTTGAAATCTTAATTTAAACTTTCATAATGATTTTGCCTTGTGACCAATAATTTATTATTTATACTCCTATTTTTGATGAAAATTTGGTTGTGCTTATGCACAATGCACATTATTTAAAAAATTTGAAATATTTAGATGAACAGGAATGTTATGTATATCGTATAAACATTGTGTAAAGTTAAGTAATAATTCTTTTTTTGATTGAGTTTATAATTTTTGACAAAAGATAGGTCACAGCTCACAGTTATCAATTATTAGTACAAAAAATACAGGAACCATGTAAATATAATATTAATATTATTAATATGAACATTTAAACTTATAAATGAATGTATGTTTGTAAAACTAAAGTAATGTTGTGTTTTTGCCGCTATTTTTCCATTAAATATGTTTCTTTTTTTCTTTTTTATAAGCCAATATTTTTCATTACTAAAGTAAAGGTATATGTCCCATTTTTATTAATTTCGAAGACTTTTGATGGCACCCTGATTGCCGGTACCTTGAGCCGTCACTGATGATGTGCGGATGTGACAATTTCGTGAAAGATTTTTTCCAACACTATACATTTCATCTAAACTTGACGAAATAGAATGAAAATTTAGTAGATTTGCGATAGTTGCAAAGTTGATTCAACACGATATTACTTATTATAGGATTTCACTTGTTTTATTTGATTTCGACAAATTAAAAGGTCTAGAAGGTTTCCTTCTCCTTCTGTGGTTCTGAACTTTGCTCAAGAACAAAATCGAGCCGCAATTTTAAATCGTCAATGCACCATGACACCAATATTGATTTTGAAAACTATAAATTATTTTATGCTTTAATACGGGAAGGGGAGTTGAACGGAAGATGGATAATCTGCATAATCAGTGATACGTATTTTCTTCAAAAAAACGAAACCGAACCAATAACGCCTGACTGTGAATTGTAATGCTACAGCAAGCCAATTAGAAAACGTTAAATAGCGATTAGCAAAATATTTCTTGTAAATTTAGACAAATACTTGGTTGTACCAAACTGAAATAGACCAAGGTCTCTCAGTGCTACATGTTTATCTCACTAACAAAGAGATTAATACAGAACTTACAAAAGGCATCTTACTGGATCATTATATATTTCCGGTACTAAATTTAGTAGAAATATTATGCAACGTTTATTTGACCTTTAACATATAAAAGGTTTAACCTTCGCTTGAATGAAAATTTTGTTTTACTTAAATGGATAGTATCTACCCGGGTAGATATTTTTATATATCATGTGAATGCTTCCATACTATATGTTTCTTGGTGGTTTCATTGGGTGTTATTGCCTGTCGCAGCGGCGTAGGGAAGGCGGGAAGGGGAGGTTGACCCCCCCCCCACCCTCGGAGTTTCACACATTATAACATTATTATATGGTGATGTGTTGATCCACACAAAATAATTTATAATTCGAATAGGCAAATAATCGTTACCTGTTGTAGATCTCGTGTGGAGCTGCTAGTCTCCCATCGGGCGCGTCCCCAGGTGGCGGATAGGGGGAAACCCTAACCGACTTGTCGGAGGGTAAATGGGAAATAAAATACCATTCGTGGACCAAAACTAGCTAGGGGTGGTTCCCTGAATATAATAACCAATATGGCGGACTCTAATGGAGAAAACCTTACGGCGCAGGGAAACGGATACCCAGTGCCGGCGACTTTGAGGGGTGAGCAAGCGGGCTCCCAGTCGTCGTTATCCAATGACCGCAATACTTCAGAGGTGATAAGTTCTGTAAAACCATTTGGAAGAAGTTCCATAGTGCCACGATCACCAGCAAGACTCTATGCAATGCATAAGTCCGAGAAAGTTATTACCCCAAGTGGTACTTTAATCAGTCGACTGGAAATACATCCGGGGGGGATCGATCCTCTTCGAAGGCTGGCCCTATGGATTTTGAGGAGGGCCAAACACTGCATGAAAGAAGTGATGCCAGCGGAAATTTTACCATGCGAGCAGTAGGATTCAGTGAAAGAACTGTTGACCTAGAAAAGGAAAATATGGATCTCTTTGAGAGGCTACAGAAGATGGAGGAATCATTTGCCAAGCTAAGCGAAGAAAGTGAGTATCTAAAGCGAGAAAATGAACTTCTAAAAATGAATCGGGATGCTAAAGAACAAAGCGAATTAGAGAGTATTGAAAAAGAAAAACAAATATCTCACTGATGAGGATGAATTAGAAAGGGAGACGAACTGGATCCTAAAGAAGAAAAAAAAACATTCCAGGAAGGGTAAGAAAAGAAAAGATGAATCGTCACCTGAGGTTGAACAACTAAATGTTAGTGGAACTACAAGTACCGAACCGGAAGTTGCCCAACCTGAGGCCAATCAACCGAAAGGTAGTAAATCTACCAAGAACATTGCACCAAACCTGGTGCAACCGAAAGAAAAACCCCCCCTACCAATAAGTATCGTGGGAGTAACCAGTTATCCAATAATTCAGTCACTGATGAAATCGGTTACTGACAAAGAATATAAGGTAACAGCGCTAAACAATGACGTTTGGAAAATTAATACTCTGGACTCAGAAACCTATAGAACATTATCTATGAAGCTGAATGCTGAAAAGTATTAGTGGTTTACCTATGAGGACAAACAGGCTCGTCCGATAAAAGTTATGGCAAGAGGTTTGCATCACACTTGCTCAAGCGAAGAAATAATGGAAGACTTAAAAAATAAAGGTCTTAAAATACTAGATGCTGTGAATATGATTAAAAAAGAGAGAATAGAAAACCAAGAAGGAAACCCAACTTTCAATAAAAGGGGACTCCCTCTTTTTATGCTAGTATTTGATAACTCAGAGAATGTTCAAAATATTTATGGTATAAAAGCAATTCTTCACATGAAGGTAAAAATTGAACCAATGAGGAGAACCGCTACACGCATACCACAATGCAAGAAATGTCAGGGATTTAATCACACCCAAAAATATTGCAGCCGGGATCCGAGATGTGTAAAATGCTCAGGTAAACATTTTACCCAGGCATGTACAAAAGGGAGAGATGTACCAGCTAAGTGTATAAATTGAGAAGGCCAACATCCGGCCAATTATTGGGGCTGTGAGGTTGCTAAACACCTACAAAAATTAAGAGATAAATCACGAAATCAATCGCAAAATCATGAAATTCGAAGGATTCAACCATCAAATCAGATGGATCAAAATCCACAACCAAGCAACGCAGGGCAAAGAAGAACATTTGCTCAGGTAGTGAAAGGCTCGGGTTCAACCAAATATATGGGCTCTGAAAATAATTGAATTATGGAAAACATTATGAACAGCATCGAAGCTATTACAAAGCGGCTAGATGACCAAAGTTACCTGAACAACATGATATTTGATCAACTGAAGAAAATGCAACTCCCACAACGCAATCCGATAAAAAATGTTAAGTAAGAACACAACTTTCAGAATAGCAATCTGGAATGCGAATGGACTTATGCAACATATTCCAGAAATAGAAATATTTCTAAATACAGAAAAAATCGACATTTTTCTAATATCCGAAAGCCATTTTGTTAAATCTTCGTTTGTTAAAATCCGGGGTTATAACTTATATCATTCCATTCATCCAGCAGAAAGAGCAAGAGGTGGTTCAGCATTACTAATAAAAGAAAATATAAAACACCATGTAGAAACAGAAATCGAAGAAGAAACAATGCAAGTCACCACTGTTAGGATTCACATTAAACACAGACAGCTTACTGTCTCCGCAATATACTGTCCTCCCCGGCATAACTTGAAAAGGGAGGACTACATTAAACTATTTAAATCATTAGGACGTGATTTTATTATTGGAGGAGACTTTAATGCAAAAAACACCTATTGGGGATCTAGACTTACGACGTCAAAGGGTAAAGAATTGTTTCAAGCAGCCCAGACATCAAAATGTGAATTTTACTCTGGTGGTTCCCCAACATACTGGCCCAGTGACGAGGCTAAGATACCGGACCTAATCGACTTTTATGTAGCAAGAGGTATATCTCAGAACTATATTCACATTGAAAACAGCAATTCTCTAGTATCGGATCACTCACCGGTTATCATGACAGTCAGTGAAACTGTAATTCAAAGGGAAAGTGCACCCAGATTAACAAATTCAAAAACAAACTGGGATCTCTTTCGTAAAATAATGGAGGACAAAATCAATCTCCAGGTACCGATAAGAAATTCTCGACAGTTGGAAGACGAATTGGAGCAACTCAATGAAATAATTCACTATGCTGCATTGGCAAGCACTCCCATTTTACAAAATAAGAAGACGCTTAACATATCCTACCCAATGGAAGTTAGAGAGTTGGTAAGAGAAAAACGACGAGCTCGTAAAACCTGGCAAATTAATCGAACACCGGAGAACAAAATAATTCTTAACAATTTATGTAACAGCCTCAAATCCCTTCTTAAAGAAGTTAAAAATGAATCAATCAACAGATATCTAGTTAGCCTAACTGATGAAAAAAATTCTGATTACTCACTGTGGAAGGCGACGAAGGGACTCAAAAGACCCAAAATGCAAGTGCCTCCACTTAAAAAGGATAATGGAACCTGGGCAAGAGGCCACAAAGAGAAGGCTGATCTATTTGCGGAGTATCTCCAGGAAACCTTCCAACCACTACCAAGACAAACTGCCAATAAAAATATAATATCTATTCACAAGCTGGATGAGTTTGAAATACGGCCAGTAACTCTCAAAGAATTAAAAGAAGAAGTAAAAAGTAACATGAATGTTAAAAAACCCTGGGGCTTTGAACGTAACATGAACGTTAAAAAACCCAATGCTCCGTGGTACGCAAGAAATGAAGACCTTCACAGGGACCTACGGATGGAATACATCAAAGAGGAAATAAAAATGCATGCCGCAAAACACGAAATAAGGCTCCAGGAACATGGAAACCCCTATATTCGCCATATGATAGATAACCCTGTCGTTGAAAGAAGACTCCAAAGAACGAGGCCACTTGACCTAGTGAACTTACCAAACTAAAATTAGTAAATAGGTTTAATTGATTATGGGGCTAACCAGTGGGTTACACCCCAACAAACGTGAATTTTACTAGATATATAAAAATTTGTATTTGAAAGAAAAATTGCTAGATGAGCGCAGTCTCAGTCGTAATAAAATAAAATGAAAAAAAAAAAAAAAAAAAACCTGTTGTAGGTACCATAACCTATTTTTGATTCTTCACATAAAAGAGATGTAAACAAAGCGGCATAATATTAGCCGTGTTTTTTATAAATCTGTGTAGACCTTTTTTCCAGATTAAGTCCAAATTAGATTACCTAAGTGAAGTTAATTAAAACGTTTAAAAGACGGTCAGGTATATACCGGTTGAACGCTTCTACCTATAATATCAAAATTACCACAAAATATTTGTCAAATTTTTACTAGTACTCTTAACCTGGATATTCTCTCCAATTAGAAAGTTCCAAGACGTTCAGGTGCCTTAAGAATTAACTACACGGAAAAAAATAAACTGGTCCTCAGCTAAGAAAACGGACTTTTAATTCAAGAAAATTACTTTTTCTTGAATTAAAAGCTAATTTTCTTATTTCTATCGAATTTTTCTTCATTTAAGAATTGTGTTTCTTGAAATGAAAAAAAAATCGAAAGAAATAAGAAAATTAGTTTTTAAATCAAGAAAAAGTACATTTTCTTGAATTAAAAGTCCGTTTTCTTAGCTGAGGACCAGTTTATTTTTTTCCGTGTATGAAACACGATCGGTGGGAAGCGGCAAAATGGATTGGTATCATTAAAAATGCACAGAGATGTGGTTATATAAATAAACTGTGTCCTCGATGAATTGGCCTTGATGTCACGACACAACGAATTAATATAAAACTATAAAAAACTAATAAAAAATTGAATTCAAATAAATTCGAATGCATTATTTCCTCATAGAAATTATTTTTTGTTTAAGAATCCCTCCCTTCCCCTCTCCCCCCACCCCCGAGAATGTCTGGCCACGCCACTGCTTGTCGTATGAATTTCATTGCACCCACAGACCTCTATAAGTATTAGGAGAGCAAGTGTGCATACCTTTAGTAAAACCCAAATCGTAAAATCGAATAGGAAAATTGACCATAAGAAGAGAAATTGAGTTTGTTTTGGCAAACCCGCTGGGAGTATGACTGATGAGAAGTTTCGTGCCGATAAGCAAAATGATCAAAACGTCAGATTCCGCATAATACAGAAGGGTGCTTGCTATATGTGCTATCAATAACATAAAAAAACGCGGACAACCCGTCATGCCTATGTCAAATGCAGAAAACCTATATGCATAATGCATATAGAGAATATAGTTTTACACAAACAAATTGCTATAGCTTTCCTTTTTTCGCATTTTAATATTTATGACCAGCGAAAATTCCCATATAAAACACATGAAACATGAAAAATATCTACCCAGGTAGATATTGATCTCTTAGGGGAAAAAAAACAAAAAAATCAAAAGTAACTGTTAAAAGAAACTGTAAAATTTTTTTGGGAAAATTTTCTGAGATTAGTTGAATAATTAGTCACATAGCTGAAGCCGGATAACGATTGGATGAAAACTCACTGAGTTATTTAAAAAAGAAAATTGTGATATCTACCCCGGTAGATACTGTTCATGCGAAGGTTAAGGGGAGCATTTGTTTTTTATTATTAAATATTGTTATCATGATTAATTATATAGTTGTTTAAGTATTGTATATTATATTATATTCTATGATTTAATATCATTATTAACATATCATGTTTATATTATTATTATTTATAAAAAAAAAAAAAAAAAAAAAAAAAAAAAAAAAAAAATTGGGCTAAAAATTTGTAACACATATAATTTAATTTTGGTGTAATCATTGTACATATGCTTACTGATAGGTAATTGGGAGATATAAAATCTTCTGTCTGTCAGTTAAATTGAAAATAAAATAAAATAAAATAAAATAAATAAAATTTCTTCTTCAGCACTTGGTTCCTCAAAATTTTATTTTGGTTATTGAAATTTGTAAATATTTTTTTTTAAAAGTGTTTTCATTTTGCCTTAAGAATTACAATAAATGAGAATCATCGCATGCATTTACTTAAGTAAAGTTACCCATGCTGATTACGAATATTTTTATGTTTATGTTCACTCAACCTGTTCAAATTAAAAAAAATACTTTTTTCATTTAAGTTGCCCTCCTTTTGAGAAGAGTAAACGCATTTACCAATTTCAGTAGGTACACATTTTAACCTTCACTCCCTCACCTTCAGTTCTTTCGAAAGTATATACCCGGGTATATAGATCTGGAATTTTCACTTTTGAACATTTCTGTAATTTTTTACCAGATTTAAATATCGTTTAGATAACTCAGTTACTAAATTTTCTAGTTTTTTTTTTTGAAAATGCGAAAATTAAAAAAAAAACAAAACTGTTACTACTTTTTTTACAATTTTTTCTATTTTCATGTCACCTTGACAGCTCGACTCGCACTTAAATAAAATTTATCAATTTATCAGTATACCGTTTTTAAGTTTTGATTGCATTTGAATTAAACCGTTTTCTTTAAAATAACTAAACTGAAAATATTCCGCATCAAAAACTCTTTGAAATTAACGTAGTTTAAAATATTGTATTGAGCTTTAAGGCAAATTAAAAATTTTATTTCATTTTTCGTTTATTTTGAGTTAAGCCATTATTCCATGTGAGCCGAGGTATATATACCCGGGTAAAGATTTTTTTTGTCATACGTTTTGTACGGAAATATTAAAAGAAACCTGTAGATTTCCGCAAAAAATTTTTAAATTCAGGATTTCAATGCATGCTTGAATAATTTAGTGAAATTGTAGTGATATTCTAATAAAAATGATATTAATGAGTGGATTAATACCTTCTATAAATTTTGAAATTTAGGGAACTAATAAAACAAAAACTTGTTTAGAGAAACAAACTGTTTTTTTGCATAGAACGCAAACTTTTCGTGTAGGTATTTTTCGCTTCCTATAGCACATTTTACATTGACCTTTCTGGGGGAACCGACCAGCTGCATCTCCACCTATTGTATCGCCCGGAATAAAAGGCACATTCTGCGGCTCTTGTAGTTCTTGAAAAAAATCTGCAGGGCAGATGAGCCCTGCGGTGTAAATTATATTAAAATACATCGCTAGTGGCAAGCATTTGGGTTTTCTTATTGTCGCATACTGAGCCAGCATCTTGTATATCGTATCGCTTTGGTTTTGTTATAATAGTGTATTATGTCCGGTTTTTATTTTGGCCCGGAGGTTTTATCTTCATTATGGCGACTAGATAGTAAAATTACTGCCTTGTTGTTTTTAGGAATTGCTCAGCATTTGAACTTCTACGCCACTGAAACCGATGGAAGACAAGTTCTTAAAACGTGAATGGAATTGGAAACCAGACATACCACTATTACCGCTATGGTTACGTGGATAAGCCTTATCTCGCAACACATCCAGTTTAGCTTTTTGCTTTACAAATTGAATATGTGAAATTTACGCTACCTCGGCACGAAACTTATTATCCAACCAGTCAAACTCAACAGAATGCAATCGAGCCGCTAGCTCAGTGTGAACAACTTTAAGATGGAGACATAAGTTGTTCCTCGTAGCATACTCTTTACACAGCTCACTATTCCTCCAACTACTACGGGCTAAATTAATAGCTCTTCTTCCATCTTCCATTTACGTTTTAAGAACTTGTCTTCCGTCGGCTTCAGTGGCGTAGAGGTTCAAATGCTGAGCAATGAAGTAAATTTTACACCTTTGCCAGATACATACGGCGTTCAGTCAATTGAGAGTCTCGCTATAGATGCCGATACTGCTTTATACGGCCAGTCAACCCAATTGAAATCAATATGTGCGTTACAAATTAAGAAAGGCTTGGATAACGCTTCCTCCTCTATCTCCTCTCAATCTTCTGTTTCTTCTAATGATAACCTTAAAGTGATTGGTACGATTAAGAAAAAGTTACGTGATCATGACCTGATAGCGTGTAAAGCGGATAATGGCAATACAATCACTGTTCTCACAAGAGTCGATTACTACAACAAAATTTCTGATTTCATTACAGAAAGCATAGCATTAGAGCTCAATAGAGATCCTACTAGGTCATTTAAGGCTTTGGTCAGTAAGTGTATCAACCACTGCCCAAAGGTCTTTGATAGCACTGGTTGGAGGTACACGGTTATGAATCCATCTGCCCCAATTCTTTATTGTTACCTAAAATCCATAAAGAAGGCATTCCGATTAGACCAATACATAGTAGCGTATTGCAATGCACCTGCCACAAGCTATCTAAGGGTTCCATAAACTTTTTCAACAGTCATACTAATTTCGTTTCGGCATTCTCGGTTAAGAACTCGGTAGAATTGATTAGCAAAATTCAGGATGTTGACATTCCACTACACTCAAAACTAGTTTCGTTTGACGTTGCTAGCTTTTCACTTCTATTCCAATTAACATTTTGTTTAAATAGTTTATACTTACTTAGATAGGGATGTTGTAGATAGGAGCCTACGCAATGAACTGAAGCTGATATTTGAAACTTGTATTAAACAAAATTATTTTTGCTTTGATAATAAGTATTTCAGATTCACTGATGGTCTACCGATGGGCTCCCCTCTGTCACTTTTGTTAGCAGAAATTTTCATGAATTTCTTGGAACAAACGATTGTATCAAGCAATAATCCTTATTTCCGTCATGCAATCTTTTAGTACAGATATGTTGATGACATACTATGTCTATGGAATGGAACTGATAGGCTATTAACCTCTTTTCTCACTTGGTTAAATTCTTATTCTTTACGGTAGAAAACAAATCTATTAACTTTCTAGATATTACAATAACCAAAATTAATTCTTCATTAGAGTTCAAAATTTATCGAAAACCCACGTATACAGACGGCATTATACCTAACTCTTCAAACCATCCCATAATATTAAAATGTCAGCTTTCCACTAATTGTTAGATAGATTAATAAACATTCCTTTGACCAAATCCAATTATAACAAAAAGCTTAATATAATTTTAGAAATAGCAGCAAATAACGGTTATGCAGCTAAGACTATATTAAAGCTATTAAACCGTTAAGAAAACGTTAGAAAATCACACATCCAGTTTAAACAATTTAGAAATATTACATGTACAACCGAAAAGCAGACGTTTAGACAACTTAGAATCTAACGAAATCGGTAAAGCTATTTTTCTTAACCAAAATATCCTCAACGAACAGAGAGAAATCCATTTCTCACCAATTACCGACCCCGCACTCTTTTATTCCCATACTCATACCATCCCATAAAATGACTAATACATCGGGTTATAATAAAAAAAAATAAAAAAAATAACAAAAATATCTGGAATTTTGTTATTCGGCCTTTGACTAATCAATAATCAATAATCATATACCTTTGTTTAACTCACCCCCTTTTAATTTTTAATGTGTATTGCTCTCACCATTTTTATTGTTTACCACTCCCACATTTTTTATTTGTATATTTTTGTTTCATTTTTTTGCTTTTTCCAACTCTACATTTTTATTTTTACAGTTTAGTATATAGATACTCCTGAAGATAGCCTAACAAGCCGAAATCGATCGAGTGATTTTTTGAACCTTTTGTAATTTTGCGAAATATTTAACAAGTGTTTTTAAAAAAATTTAAGAATGTGTGTATTAAGTGTGTTTCGCCAAGTGCCTACGGCAGAAAGTGTAAAAAGTAAAACGGAATACCGTTTTTAATTCGAGTTTTTTGCTAAATAAATTTAATTACTTATATCAAATTGGATAATAAATATTTGCTTATTTTGATCCATTTTATTTAAGTTTTTGGCGGAATTGTAATAAAACACACCGAAATGAGCATTTTCCTTGAGTTTTTGATTTAGCGAATATACTTAATATACTTCATACTTAATTTATGAAGTTAAAATTGTATTTTGTAGTTTAGCTGTAGCTATCTGAAGAGTAGACCGAACTTTTCAGTGCGGAACCAAACTACCACATAGAAAACAAAAGGAAGGTTTTCATTTTTTGAGGTCTTTGCACTTTATTTGACTCTTGGGTTAAAGTACGGAAGCGTTTTGATGTTTCGACTTTTTTGTTTGATATGTTATAATGATTGGCGTCTTCATTTTTTCTGATTACCAATTCGAATAATGTTGTGAATTTCATTATTGTTAATACATTTTGTCTATAAAAAGCCGAAAGAATCTTATTGGTTTTAATACAGACAAACTTCTCTTTCTATTATTTGTGTGGGCATTAAACACACAGTAATTTAGTCAATATAATTTGCTAAGACAGTACGTTCTTGCCTCATACTTAATGTATGAAGTTAGAATTGTATTATTCTAGTTTGGTCGTAGCTACCTGAAGAGTAGACCGAACTTTTTGTTCGTGCGTTTTAGATAGTTCTCTGTTTTTTGTTAATGTAGGTCAGTTTACAGAAAAACAATTCACAGAAAACAATTCACAGAAGCACAATTCACAGAACGGATCTTACGGAAAAAATAATTTCTTGAAAGTTGCCGCGATTTTCAAGAAATTATTTTTTCCGTAAGCTCCGTTTCTGCGAAATTATTCTTCCTTTAGATAAAAAATATATATATATATATTTGTTCAATATTTTTAATTATAACAAATAAAATAACAGAAAAACAATTGATAATTTAGTGGATATTATTGAGTCCATTGAGTCGGTGCTGCCCATTGGTATTGAATAAGTGGATACAATTTCTTGTAATCTTTGATCGTAGTCACGATATTTTTTCTTTTGAGAGGGCATAGGCATTCCAGCAAAAATTTGTTGCAACGATTTTTAATTTTTTGACTGTTCCAATTGCAATTTTACCAAAAAACACCATATTGAAGGGTGCTAAGAGCCAACCAGTTTTTAGAAACCATTGTGCCATCTAGGGCTTGTAAAAACCCGGATTTTGCGTATAAAAAAACCGAAAACCGGGTTTGTTTTTAATGCGAACGTATTCATTGACTGATTTAAAAAATATATTTCGCTTTTTTAATGATTCAAATGCTTTTATAACGTCTACAGAAGAAACAAACGCAAGTACAAATAACATTTTAATCTTGTGAGCAAACTCTGCACGTTGATTCTATTGATTTTTGAACCCTACTTCACATAATTTCCGATACAGATTCTGTGGAAATGAGACAAAAGTGTTATCTGGCGCAAAGGAAAACTGAATAGCATTCTCAATTGCTTCTTCAAAATCAGACATAATACTGGTAGGATTTAAACCGGATGATATTATTATTGCTCAAATAAATTCATATCAGTATCTGTTTTCTTATTTGGAAGTAGTGCATATACAAGTGGTAAGGATACATTTTTTTTGATACCGTGAAATATAAACAATTGATTGAAACTCAAAGGCACAGTTTTATAGGTGCCGTTCAAGTACCAAGTATTTGCATTGCTCAAAAATTTCCAATTTTTTCTGTTGAAAACAACAAAATACAACTTTCTGCGGCTTCAGATATATAATAAAAATGGCTTGATCCTTCTAACGCCCTAATATTTAATTTATGTGTAGTATTTTGATGAGGAGTATTTTTCTGTGAATTGCTTTTCTGTGAATTATTTTTTTTGGAACTGTCCGGATACCGTTTTTTCTATAAATTCATTTGCTAATGGTTTTGTTTTTCATTCTCTATTTCTCATGTAATCTTAACTACGATAGGTGAAGTACCGATTTTTAGTAAATAAATGAAAAAGAAACACTAAATATCGAAAATTAGTTCGCACCTATAAGTCAAGATTAAGGATTATTTTATCGACAAAGCAAAGGTTAAACAAGTATTGGCAGACCACATAAGTGTCTAATTAGGCTGTTTCATTGTTTTATTTGAAAATTAGATGTTTAAATCTTATTAATTATTGTTAAAAATCTTAATTTAAATTTGGATTATATTTACTAACTGATAAATATTGTTCAGTATGTACCTACCTATAATTTTTATTAATAAATAAATATTTTTATTTGATTGAAAATTGTTTTTTATTGAAAAATTATCTTATTTTTGCTGCAATTTGATAAAAAATGTTGGCTATATTTTCACATATTTAGTATTGTATCATTTTGCCGCAATCATTATAAAATGATACCCAATATGTATCTAAATTATTATAAAATATGATAAATTAAGTTTATGTTCACCCTTTTAAAATTAATTGAATATTTCATCATAAATGATTTGAGTGCATTTTGTTTCAAATGTTAATGTAACGTCCAAGAAGCAAAATTTTGCTGCACATTATTTTAAAATTAGATGCATGTTGCATTTTTTTTTATTTGTATGCTAGACCTGTTTTAAAATGTGGTGCAATTTTCCGCTGAAATCATATACGTAATTAATTGCATCGTATATCATAATTTTTGTACCGTGTATCTAAAATTTAGCAAATAATGTTGTTACTGCGCTTTAGAACATTAACCTCTCAATCTGCCTGACTCGCTCTACATTATTGCTTTCCACCCCAGCCATACCTGAAATAACCCTTAAAAATAATCAACTAAACGCAAATGTGAACGAGGGTGTTATGGTTTTACCATAATAAACATAATTTTTATATCCATTATAATGGTTTTCCTCGTACACGTATATTATTATGTTGATAAAGCATATTATTTGTAAGGAATATTACATAAATGTTAAATGAAAATCAGATAAATATTCTTCTTGCTCTGATAAATCCACACCTTTTCTACACCATATTAGAATATTTTTGTAATTTTTTTTTTTTTTTTTGTCATCAGATGGTATATATCACGGGAATTACAGTTTTTTGGCTTAAGCGCGGTGGATTATACGTCCCGTATACCAATTTTTAAGCGTAATATTCTAATAGATATGTATTTAATATTTATATTCATGTTAAAAATACTTGTTAATGATCCTATTAATATTCAACATTTTTGTATCAACCCATTTTCGTCGAGAGATAAAATAGAGGATTTTTTTGTTGTTGTTGACAATTAACAATAATTTATAGTTCTCCCTTTTATTTTATTATTTTATTTAATATAATATGTACACATCGTATTTATACCAAAAAAAAAAATTTGAAATATAATCTCAATATAATCACGATAAATTTAAGAAGATTCATAAATAATATCTCAAAATAATTTTAAGAATTATTTTTAGTTTAGTTTCTACGACATTTAATTTATTAACACGCCTCTTAATATTTTACAAGAAATTTTTGTCTTTAGCGGGTATTTTATTGATTTATATAGTATTTTAAATAAATATACATTTAAATAAGAAATTATAAACAAAAATACATAAATTTGGAAGGTGGCATATAAAATATAAAATATTCGACGTGTCATATGGTTCTCGTTTTAAGTTTTTTTTTTAAATCTCCAACACTATCCATTGACAAAATATTTCAGTAGTATGCCGTTGATCAATAAACTTTATTTATCTTCATTATTATTAGTATTTTATGGCGCTATTTATTAATAAGTATGTCCTAAATAAAGAAATTGCTTATATGTAATTTATAATGTATATAAAATATATAAAAATGTCAAAAATTATTACATAAAGCTGTATGCTTTTATGCATGTATGTATATATAATAGTGTATATCTCTAAATAATTTATAAAAATTCAAGTTCAAACAATAAATATATGAATTTAGATTGAAAAATTATAAAGAAGTTTGTTTTCTTTTATACTGATCGTTTCATGATATTGTAAGACTATTGGGGATTATATATACGGCATCATCATCATATTGATTAAATTTTTTCAATTTACTTAATAAAGTTCTGCAAACAATTTGTTTTTTGTGTTTTTTGGGTGGTTGTTGTTTAGTGGTTTGGTTTTTGGTCAGCGTATAATTCAAAAGTATTTCAATTGTATTTCAAGCATCTTCTTATTCAAATCCGTATATATATAACAAGAAGAAGAAATTTAGAAGTATTTCCGTTTACTTATTTTTGTGTTTACTTTAGAAAAATAAAAACGACATGCTTTGGGATGGTACACAAAACGAAAATAGAGAACATTAGATAAAAAGTCATTGTAGACGAGATCTTAGATAGGTGGAATTTATTACAAATGTTTAATAATCTTCCTTATGTTTATTTTTTGCTGTGTGCTTCGAAAAGATGACGTTTGGGAATTTTGAGAAGCACAAAAATGTTTATATATATGTACGTATATTATAGCAAAGTTTGAAAATCAACGAACAAACACAAAAAAAAAATATTTCGATAAAAACATTTTTTTTTTTACATTCTCAGCGAAAAAAATATGTCACAAAATTATTTCTTTAGATAAATTTTTGTCATTTTCTTTGTTGGCATTATCATCAACATGGGAGTGTTCTTTCTACAAAAAATGTAACATCTTCAAAAATTAGTTTATTTCTATTTTTAAAAAATGACATTATGTATAAAACATTTTGAACTTCATTAAAATCATGGCACAGAAGTATAAATGTAACGTTATACAAGATTAAAATCTTTATTGATTCTGATCTAAATTAAATTTTTAACTTCCTGCAATTTCATTTAACCTTTACTCCGATATGTTCACTTTAAATAAAAAAATATTTTCGCTGCTTACGAATTTTAATGATGTATCGATTTAATATAAAATTCATTAAAACAACAGCTATCCAACATCCACAAAATACAATGCGAATTTTTATTTGTGCAGAAACTCAAAAAAAAAATAAAAATTAAAGCAGAAATTTACAAGAAAACTGGCTCCACGGTCTCTTTAATATTTTTTTTTTCGTTTGTTTTGAATGCCGCGCGTCTTTTTAACAAACAAAGTTTCGCCTTACAAAATAAAATGTTTTGGTGGTCCATCGTCAATTTTTTTGTGTGTGCAAAAATTGCTTTAATATTATATAATATGGGTTCGATACATTTTTTTATTATATATTTGATACAAGAATTCAGTTTCCTTATTTGGATGGACAAGAATGCGTGATGGAGTTAATTTTAAAATTGATTTTAATAAATTTTCTCTCGCTTGATACTTTTATTTATAATTTTGTATAAATAAATGAATTTGCTTTTTTTGTTGCTTAGAATTCCTGAATCTACAAACTCAAATTTTTATTCCAATAAACCATTCAAATATTGAACTATGTCAATTATTAATTCTTTATCCGCTATAATTAGCTATTGTAGTAAATTACAAAAACTTTGAAATTTCCGAAAGTCACCTTTTTAAATAAGCCGCCATTTTTCTTCGCCACTACTTTTGAATAAAATCAAACTCATATATCAAAATCAGTGTTATACGTCTATGCCTGTTTTGTGGATATGCTGACGTCAACTAATGTATAGAATGCTGGTCAGGCTGCTGTATAGGGGGATACGCACAAGACTCGCTTTGGATGCCGCAACTGCATACCACTTCAGCAAGTGCTCACACTGCCACTTCAAGGCGGCCGCTAGAAATTACTCTATTACAGGAGTAGACTGAAGTGTGACGGCTCAGGTCCTTCTGCAAGGGGTTAACGTTGGGTTAATAGCCCAAGCTGAAAAGCTTAATTTTGTTAAAACCTCAACACGAGCCCCAGACATTATGGGATTCACAACAACGACCTCGCTGTAAGGTTTATCAAAACGGGTTCCCGGGATCCCGTTTTTGTCTCAAAAAAGTGACCGGGAAACTCGGAATTACCCGGTTTTCGATTTTTTTTACTATATACGTTTAATAATTGCTTAGGATTAATATATTACAGTATAAAACTTCGGTTTAAGAGACTAATTGGGGATTGGCCCGTCTCTGATTTCCGATTGCCCCTTATTGAAGTTTATCCATCAATACCATTTTCAAATTACATTCAGGCCAATTAGGAAAGATCTTGGTTAAACAGATTATAATGTTCTGGAATATGGTCAATTAGGGAGAAACTTAGCCGTTTCTTAATATATTATGATGATATTAATTGGGATTCTAACATGATTTTTACATGACGTTTTGGAGAATAGCCAATTAGGAAGGAACTCGGTAGTTTCTTTCACCGATTTCTTTTCGTATTTACGTAATTTCATATTCCATTTCAATTTTCATCGCTATATTCCATAATTGTTTCTAAATACTACTTAAGGGTTCCATTTTCAAGATAAAAAACGGGATTCATTATAAATGGTTAATAAACAGTGAAGTTACTTCCTAACTGGCCATTTTTCAGCATTTATTCTACATAGCACTTTAGGAGCCTATTTCCATACATCAAATCAAATTACATATATCATAATCGATTAATTTCAGAATCCAACTGACTATAGTCATAGATAAGCCCGTAATTCATTTTATTGCGCTTTGATTTAGCTTTATAAGAGATCGCTAGTAAATCTTTGTGTGAAATATAAGGCAACGTACATTTATTGATTAGACGAAAATATCCTTGAGTAATCTGATTCAGTAACCATAAATTGATCAAGTCAAGTACGATCATGGGTATAGGTGAAAATGGAACCGATAATAAATTGATCACTTTTAAAAGATTATAGTACTTATTGGATTGAACCATCATGTTACGATTTATATCGCATCCAATTAAGAAATGATTATAGTTTAAAATGTGGGATGATAGAAATTCCGTAAAATCGGATTGCGTAGGAGTTTATACGGATTGTAGCAAACCACAATCAATATAATCATAGATGGTAGTATCATTTCAGTCAACAGAACTTTAGTTTTACCATAAATAGGCTAATGAACTACTTTAACCTTGAAACACCTATTATGAGTTCTGTCATGATCTTACTACGAAGCCATGTTTCCACGACACCAAACATCGAGATCTTTGACATCGAGATCTTTGGTATCGATATATTCTCAGTTTGTCTATAAGGCAGCATTGACTTCAAGCATTCAAAAATCAAAAATTTAGACAAGTACCATTCCGGTTCTTAATCGTTGCATCTTTAGTTGAAGATAAGCATTTCTGCGATGAGTTCAGATTGAGAATAGAACTAGTGAAGAACCTAAAATATAAAAAAATATTTGAGAGTAATACATAAAAATTATAAAAACCATAATTAAATTTTTTTTTTTTTCGCTGGCGCTACATCACATGGAGTGATTTGGCCGCTTCATTTTTGAAGTTTCGTAATCATTTTTACAACGGATAATGAGTGATTAGTTCATTGATCCTTACATTAAACCAGCCGTGATTTTTTCATCACCCGCCGGGAATCGAACCCGGGACCACCGGAGCTTAAAGCAAGCATGCTAACAACGGTGCCACTGGGGCGGTGGAAAACTTGTGGTGGAATAATTAAATACATAACTGATATTACAAATGGCACGAAGAAGTTAACGAATTATGATTATCGTTGTTTTTATTACTCTAATGGGAATTATTCTGTAGTAGAAACTTTCCTTGGCATGCTGAAACGATAAAATTTTGATTGGAATCGATTAGGTTGATTTTTCCTAAACATGACCATCGATCCCTACTCGTGGTAGGAGAACTCCACTGCCGTTTTTGAACTTCTAGTTTTACGTACAAAATATATCGAATACAATTAAAACCGCCTTTTGCCAAAAAGTAGGTGATAACACTTCAGTTGAGAAACTTCTATCCAAATTAAGTTTAAACGAGACGAACGTGAGCTTAGTTCTATCTCGCCCATACCCCGTCTATAGATTATTTAGTTTGAACTTTAAATAACCAACTAATGCAGCCTTTTCCGTGAGAGGGTTCAGTCTACTCTCAAGCCCGTCAACAGATTGTAACGAATAGGTCACGGTACCTATTCCAATGAAATGACGTCAGGTGTGGAATTGTTATATTCGGTTTGAGAATATTGTGGATTAGTCGATGAGTTGACAGGAATTTGCATTTGTAACAACTGAGCAGACAAACGTTGTGCATCAATTAATGCTTTCAAAAAATCATTCATCACGGAGACTGATTCAAACATTTTAACCATATTACAGGTCAACTCATCGATCTTTTGAATAACAGAAAATATGGTAATTTCGCAGCACGTAGCACAGAACCAACGTAGTTGCTTTGCCTTCATAATTTTGGTTGAATATTGTAATGTTTATATCCGCACATTGTAGGTGAACATTTAATTTACAGACACCGCTGCAAGGACACCACTCTTCCCAGCCATTCCACTCTAATTTACATTTTCCACAACACTCCATTATGGTTTATTGTCACTACGCACAATATATGTAATTAGTGGCAATTGTTTTTGAGATTCACGGTGTAAAACGTCACGATTGTAATATTTAGAGAATAACTAAACTGGAAATATCAAATTTGTATTTGCTAAAAATATGATCTACCTCAATGTCAGCAACAATTTGTTAGATATAAGACAGTAATTATTTTCTATTTTTGATGTAAACATGATTGCAATTGCGAGCAATTTGCGCATACATACTTTAACTTAACAGTTATAGTTCACAATCAAGTAACTTTTTATCAATAAAACTAACAATACTAATTTAAAGTGTCACGATTTGTGTCAGAAGCAGAACGAGAAGTGAGAGGTAATTTAGTTTTTTTTTTTGACAATTTCATTTTCAATTTTGCTGGATTATTTAAAAGTCACCTAGTAGAGTACTCCGCTTGATTTTAAATATTTTTCTTATTATGATATTTACTATATAAGACGTCCTGAAAAGGCTTTATTATTTTTTTGTTTTGATAATAAACCGTGTGAAACTAATAATAATTTTGAAATAAATAACAAATTTAAATAATTAATTTTAGAGCTCGTTACTTATTTTTATTTTGGGAATTTCTGTAGAAATTCATTAGCAATCATTCGTTGTAAATGGCGGTTTTATTTTACAAAATAATACACTGTAATATCGACCAATAAACGGCGGTTCGCTTCATTAAATTGAGTAACCCCCTTCTGGGTCGATTGAGAGTAATTCATCAAGGCTGATTATCCTAGACATAGTTAAATTTGAAAAATGTGATGAAACGGTTCTTGATGTATCAGTTGCTGGTTTGTTTCTTGTTAGCCCCTGCATTATTTGCCATTGAACAAGCTTATGTTCGAAATCGATCCTTTCGCCAAAAGAAAACCAATCTGGTAATTTTTCGATGCGATATATTTTAAGCCGGTTTAATTGAGCGATATAAACCTTCTCAGATAGTGTTAAGATTATTTTACACGATGCGTTTTACATGCAATATTTGTTGTACAATAGGGGAAATAAATCGTATGCAATTTTCCCCTCAATATTGATCAAATTTTAATTTTTTTTTTTATTTAGACCATACAACTAAAAGTGTTATATTGCGTGTCAAAAAATATTATAATAATTTAACCTTACTTAATATGTATGTAGTTGTACTACAGTGAAAATTATGGAAAACCAAACAATCATAATTATAATCGGATTATGTGCTAATATGGTTGGAATCATTAAAAAAAGAAGATTGAGACGAAACAAAAATAAGTGTTGGGCGAGGACGATGTGGGCAAGGAAATGGCTTCAAAAGCGATACTTAGAAGAAAGGAATATCAAAAGTTTAGTTTTTAATGAGCTGAGACTGGAATATCCAATTATATTAAAAAAAATTTAAGACTTACTCCTTCCTCTTTTGAAAAGCTGGTAAAAATCATTCAACCTAAGATTCAATATCAAGACACGGTTATGAGGCAATGTATTTCAACAAAAACTAGGTAAGAATTTGATATAAAATGATAAATCCATTTATCTAAATCTTTTATTTATCTATATTAATCATAATATTTTTAGATTGCTGGTTACTTTGAGGTACCTTGATACTGGGGAAGATTTTTCTACCTAAGTCGGGCTTTCCGAATTTCTATTCCAGTGATATCCAATATTATTACGGAAATAATCGTATATAGTATAGTGCTGGCTACAGCTCGTCGCTAGGCGTGGGGATTACCAGACATATTTCTATGCTTGAAAACCGCATAGAGATAAAACGAACGGGACAGAGAAATTAAGCTTACCTTTGCCACGACCACAGTGGTAGATAATCATAAAATTTTGGTGCGCTCGACCAAGGACGCCGATGCCACTCCGGCGACCTTCGTCAGGGCCTAGGTCAGCATGGGGCCCCACTCCCACACCCCACGCGATCACGACGAAAAGGAATTACCAACCCATGGCACGATCACAAATTAACTTGAAAAAAACAAATTTAAATGAAAACCAGAAAATTCATATGAGAAAAACTGTAATTAAGGGACAAAAATTGAAAGTAAACAATTTAAACCAAAGTTGTTATGAAAAAAATTGTAATTGCTGATGTGAAAACTGATTCGGGAAAAAAACAGAAAAATGAAATGGAGAAGAAAAAAAATTGAAATAAAACCGTTAACTCAACATAAAAAAAAACGTGGTGTGAATCGATTTTTGGGTTGCGTCATATGTGACGCCACCCGAAACCTGCAAAGCCCGTAAATTTATATATATAACAAAAAAAAAATATATAATAATAAAAGAAACGACGAAAAGCAAGTTTGGCTTACAAAATTTGAAAAATATATAAAAAAAAAATCACGCGGTGTCCCCAAGTTATTTTTTTATTTTTCTTAGGAACACCTTACCTGCACAACAACCAAATTTTAGGCCAGTCCGACCTACAGATAACAGCGCCGAGGCAGGAACCAGTTGCAGCTGCCCCCTCAATCGCGAACCCCACTCCGTTCGGCGGAGTTGCTGCCACAAACCCAACAATGTAAAAACACCTTTTTATTTATTCTTATGTGTTTTTTTTTTCCCCCGGTTCGATAGTGCTCAGCAAGGATAACGAATTGCGTAAGATTGGCAAACTAGGAGCACTAATTGCACAAACGACTCACGAGGTGATGACACTCCATAGGTTTAATTGTTACAATTGGTTACTTAAAGAGATTTCTTATGACCTCCACACCCCAAAACTGACCTCCAACACGTGAATTCAACAACAACGGTACTTTATCCGTGAAACTCCCAACGCGTATTTTATTTTTCTTCAATCAGGAAAAACCATCAATTAAATGTTACAGCTCACAATAAAATTAATCAATTAAATATTTTCTTCTTTTCCCCCGAAATAATGTTACACAATGATTTAGTTTTCATTTTTTTTTTTCAATTTTTATTCACAAATTAAGTTTTCAATGTATCAATATTTTTTTTATTTTTTCCATAAACAAAATTGTTATAAAAATGGCCACTAGCACTTGAAGTATTATTATATAGGAAACAAAAAATTATAATACTACAAACTATTTATTTGCCGGCACTTAAAATAAAATCATATACAAAGTTTAATATTAATATCCAAAACTATTTATTTGTCAACCGACAATTACACCCACATACAATAAGGCCTCAAAAAACTAAACTTTACAAAAAAAAACATTTAAATATTTTGAGAGACTCATCGCTATCCAAACTCCAAACTTGACTTTTTTTTAAATGCACAACGAGACCATAGACATTCATACTAGATTTCTCATTTCATAGTAACTAAAGGAAAAAAACAAAAACTTCTGATAATTCCAATGTATCGTTGTGTTGTGTATTTTATAAGGCAATAATTTTAGAATGCGTTGCAAATATACTACGTATATGCAATACACCGATAATATTTGAATGGAAAATTTTTGTTTTTATTTTCTGTTTTTAGTCAAATGAGAGATCTATTATGATTGTCTATGACGAGACTTTATTATTCAAAATCAGAACAAGACTAAAAAACTTAATCAGAAATATGCGACACGTGTGTGTACACAAAAAAAATTTTTATCCCCACCCAAAACAAAAATATTAACCATAGAAAAAACCCGACCGATAGATTTCGGATGACGTACACATACGACATCATCACCCAAAATCGATTCACACGCACCCACACCAAAGACTCCAATCTCTCGAACATTCTATTCTCATAGCAAATCCACGCGCGCACGAAAGTAAAACAAATGAAGCAAGATACTAACACACTACTGACGATTGGAGCATCACGGTTTCCACCTAGTGGAAATTTTTTAAACTGATGTACCTGATAATTTGACGTTCGAAATTATTGTAAACAATTCCAATTTTGAACTGTAAACACAATTTTTACTTACCGGATTGCTAATAATTGTAAATTATTCCAATTTCGGACTATAAACACAATTTTTAATTACCGCATTGCTAAATTTTCTTTCGTCGCATTTGTGACAAATGTCATTTTATCAGGTGCATCATTTTAACTATTGTCCTCGAGAGGCGCTTTCTCTACTTTTACAATCGTCAATACGTCATTCCATAAATTCAAAAAAAAAACCGAGCAAGACATAATTAAGGGGAAGTGTATAATGGTACACTACACGTAAAAAAAAATATTTTCTATTACAAATTAATTTTGAATGAAGGAATGACGAATAGTGGAAGAGATGGTAAAGCAAGGAATACACGTGCATCGTCGTTTGAATTTTTAGCAGCAATTACAGATTTGAATCAATAATTACATGACAACCACAATCGGTTGTTACAGGTATTTTAATTATTTATTTTTGAATAAGAAATCAGATAATTAGAGTTTATAATTAATTTAGACCCCGCAAAGTAAGGCTGAATGGCTAGTTGTTACTGACATGTTTTATAAATTATGGAATTTTCCAAACTGTTTGGGAGCGATCAATGGATGCCTTTCGTGCATCTAAAACAGATGGGTGAAGTTTTTACATAGTGCAGTAATGGCGCTGGTAGACGCTGAGTATACAACTATTTATATTGATGTGGGGTGCAACGGGAGAGTTAGTGATGGTGGAGTGTTCGCACAAAGCTCGCTTTATCAAGGTATTAGTGGCAATATCATGGATTTTCCGGATGATTCTGGTTTACCGAATGACAGCACTGCCAAAAGATTCCTTATGTTTTTATTGCTGACGAAGCTTTTAGGCTTACCACAAGGATGATGAAGGCTATTGGAAGATGTTCCACTAAAGAAGAAAAAATTTACAATTATAGATTGAGAACAGCGCGGCGAATCGTTGAAAATGCTTTTGGCATATTAGCGAATAGGTTATAATTTTTGACTTTAACTACCAGAAATGGAACTGCAATTTCTCGATTTAGATTTCAGCTTCTTCAACGAGAGATAAGACTGGATGTACAGAAAGCACAGCAAATTACCCTTGCATGTTGTGCTCCCCATAATTTTATTTTGGAACACGAGGGGCTCCGAAGTTCGAACGTCGACAATGAAAATATAACTACTGTAGAATTGGTAAACAGTAATTGGCATACGAAAATCCAAATGACAAACCTCGAACGCATAAATGGAAGACCAAAGCTGAATGCATTAGACGTATACATAACGAATTTTTGCGCTACTTTAATGGTCCTGGATCAGTTCCCTGGCAAGACAAAGCAATCGAAAAATTTAATTTTTAAATTTATTAAAAATGAGCTTGTACATAAGAAATATATTGTACCAAAATCAATAAAGATACAAAAAATTATGATATTGTACGACGTAGTTCTATTTATTTAATTCAATATATTTCCATCGGAACTTAACAATTAATAACAATAGTTAAAAAACAAAAAAAAAATCACAGCCATTCTTAGGCACATTAACTTAAAACGCCACAACAATTTGTAGCTATTATCTTAAAATAAAAGCCATTCTTAGGCAAATAAATAAAATATATGGTATATGTAGTACATTATTATTACTGTCTAAGTAATTAAGTTCTTTCACCCTGGCCTCAAAAATTGTTTGTGTGATATCATTTTTTACCTCAAGGACATTTTTTTGATCTTTCAATTGGGCCATTTCACTCATTATAAATCTCCCGAAATCTTTGATGTCGGATGGAATTTTACATGTTGGAGCCTGGCTTTCCATTTTATTGATCGCGAGATTTTTTAAATGCGATGTGCTTCTTAAGACATTGTCTTCTTCATCATCATCTGATTTTGTTATTTTTCGCTGCTTTTCCTCACGACCTTTTGGCATAGTTTCTGTAGAAGGAGAGCTTCTGTTAGCTACATCTTCTGCGAATGATTGTGTGTCGCTATCCAGCGGACCAACCGATGTTTTAATAGTTGCATCGGTCGGTGCGTTTTCTTCCTAAAAATAAAATAACAATTAGATAAATATTATCTTAAATCAAATAAAAAAAACAATACATGCTGGCATTTTAAAAGGTGATTCCGACTTTCTGCTTTGTAAATATGGTACCAGAAACTTCATTGAGTCTTACCACCAAACTTTTGGTTGGTATACCTTTACCACTTGTTTGGCTGCTTTCAATCAGCTTTTTTTTACTATTCAATGTCGTGCGCAAACTTATAATTTTTTTCTATATATCTTTTTTGGTATACGTACCCCATTTTATACACATTTACTGCTTCTTTAATTTTCAACAGAGAATCCTCTCGCGCATGTCTGTTGGGATACAAAAAGTGTTTGGTATCATATAAATTTTCATATTGCTCGTAATGCTCGATTAGTTTTTCGGTACAGTTTTTATTCCACTCTTCGTTAACGCTAGCCTCTGACCTAAAACAAAAATTTATTAGTTTATTTCCTAAAAATAAACAAACGTTTCCTTAATTACATTATTTTATGAAAATTATAGTCAATTATCACTTCAAAAATATTAGGTTATGTCGCGTAGCTGTCAAAAAGATTGTATAGAAATTTTATTAAAATGTGGTTAGCTGCAATTTTAATGCAATTCACATGCAATCTAATTTTTTGACGTTTAAACTATCCGGCGCCCACACAGCAAAATAATGTACAACAAAAATTGCATGTAAATCGCAGTGTAAAATGATCTTTAGTGGAATCTATTTTGTTGTAGTATTTTTACTCGAAGAGGTTTTTACAAATTTAAGAAAAAGTGTTAACCTACTTATGTAATACAAAATAAAAAAAATTGAGGTGTGGCCAACACACGACTTTCTTTTACGAACAGCGGATTTTAAGAAACTTTTATAATGCAAATTTCTTGCAAACTTAATTAAGATTGTTTTTATTTTTTCATGTTTTCTGTAAATTGTATATTTTTGAAATATTTGCAAAATAAATTTTCTGTTTCACGGAATCTGGGAGCTGTAACCCCAAATATTATGTAAGAGATTAATGAAGATATATCTGTTTTGAGGTCCCCTGAGTCCGAAAATGTGGCTTTCGAAATGATGTCTGTCTGTCCGTCTGTCAGTCAGGGACCTCGAAACAGATAAATCTTCAATAATCTCAAGGTCGAAAATTTTCATGATTACTATACTTTATTTGACTTACGTAAAAGAAAGTAAAAGTGTTTTGGTTCTAATTTTTTCCCCGAGTCTAATTACATTTTTTACCATATTAATTCCTACGACCTTAATTCGTTGTCCCAATTAAGCATCTGTCCTGAATTATATTTTATTTACAGAAATGTCCTTTTATTTTTATTTTGGTATATTTTCTAATTTAACACTGATTGTAATAAGCAGACCCAACGGTAATACTTTTGTCCTGAGCTCCTTTCTGGTTTAGTGTATCATTCGTACTGGCTGTTTAGTTATTTCTATATTTATTACGGACGTTTTCTTGGCATTTCAAGTTTTGTTGATCCAGTATGATTGATAACCTTGTGTATGATCTTGTGTTGATTATATGCTAAAAACAATAATAATACAGAATAATGAATGCGGCCCTCGCATGCGGTCAGGGAGAGGCAAATGGGTTAGTGGGACATATTATTATGGTATTATTTAAAAACAAATTTTTGGTTCCAGTAATATGATCTCTAGTTTTATTTTATTTTCATTATTATTATTTTAATTTTATAAGTACTCAAAAGTGTTTTACTACTATAAATTAATTAACATATTTTCTCTCTCTATTTTCAGACATTACTAAATATTTTATTATTATTAATATTATTATCAAATCTTAATATCAAGTTAATTAATTAATATTTTATATAAATTCAATTTTGATTAATTAATTGAATTAATAGTTTTAAAAAATTATTTAATGTATTTTTATTATTATTACATATTTTATTATAATTATTATTTTATATAAATTGAATTTTAATTAAAAACGAAATATATTTGTTTAAAAAATAACATTATGTATTTTTATTACTACACAATTCACATACACAAAATACTCATTTCCCAAAAATAAATATTTTCTTAGTATTGGACATCTCAATCTGCAGTTAAAATTATTTTTTATACAATTTAATACGTCTTAGTCCACAATCCACATCCCAATTTCTATGCAATAATAGAAAATTCTTATCAAAAGCAAATTATCGTATTTCTTAATTCAATTAACATTGAATTAGGATATAATTTGCTTTTGATAATAATTTTCTATTAAATTTAAATCGGGATACTTGGTTTATTTGAGAAAGTGTAAGATTAATTTAATACGTCTTCATCTAAAGTCAAATTTTAATTTTATTTGAATTAAGAAATAATTTCCTTTTGTTAAGAAATTTATATTAAATTCAAATCAGAATACTTGCTTTATTTGAGAAAGGGCAAGATTAATTTTACATCATTTTTGCTTGAATATAGATAATCCATATTCTATTTTGAAGCAAGGATGTATCAAATGAATCTTACCCGTTCTGAAATAAAGCAAGTATCCCTATTTAAATTTAATCGAAATTTCTTAGCAAAAGCAAATTATTTCTTAATTTAAATAAAAATAAAATTTGATTTTAGCTGAAGACGTATTAAATTTAATCAAAATTGTACTTTGCTTAAGCAAGAGCGACTTGCTTGGCATAAACATAAATTTAGCAAAATAATTTTAGATTTAAAAAATGATGATTTCTATTGAATCTATATTGAGTTTCTTAAAAGAAGAAAAACCAAAATTATTATATTATTCGACCCATTTTTCCATTTGAACAAGGGGCTTGATTAGCTGAAAACAAAGGGGTAAAAATGATTAAATATAGCAATTTTTGTTTAACACTAAATCTACCAAGACCGGGTCATTTGACCCGTTTTAAAATTTCGATTAGAATTTCCTTTGTTCAACGTAATTGCACCGCCTCAACCCTTTACGATTTTTCCAATAATATACGTACAATAAATTTTTAAATATTTACTTCTGTTTTTTATTAATTGGTTTCTACGAAAAGTGTGTAAACTATTTTACCTGCCACAACGGGTCATTTGATCCATCACGGTATGAATAGGTATAAATGAAGTGTCGGTAAGTTTAGTGTTAATAATAGCAATTTTTTTTTTCTATGCAGGTATACCGTGTATAATTAAATTCAATCTTCGTTCATTATCTGAAAAAATATCAATTGAATATTTGATTGATGAAATATCGGATTTTAATTTTGTATTCTCCTTTCCCAGTGTTAAAATTTTTGCTTCGTGTCCTTCCACAACCTTAACAAGTTTTACTACTTTTTCTAATTGACCATTAATTAAGTCAAGCGTCCCTGAACAAGTGTTATGATTAGATCGGAGGTTTTTTAGTTCTTCACTCAAAGATATAACAGACGAAGTAATTAAACTTGTCGCCATCATTATCAGCGTCATTTGTGTTAAAAATAGAACGGTTCCCAGAGGTCCGACCATGGCATTGAACACAGTTCCATTGAACAGCACTTTTCAACTTCTTCTAAAAGATTGATAAAGACATTAGCACAGGATTGATAGAAGATATTCCCACAAGTAATACACTTTATATGTTTAGCACCTCTTGTAATTTTTAGAGAACAGTTTGCACATTGCATTGTTATTCACAAAGTATACAGTATTTATTCACAAGGTAATCCAGTTAACTTGTTTAAAGCTTCTTACCTTACAAAAAGACATAAGATAAAAATAAATACTATTATTAAAGTTAAATATATTATTATTTTATTTAAAGTTAGAACAATTTTTTATTATTGAAATTATTTTCTCCGCGAAAAAAAACAAAACCGTTCGCTAAGGCTATTAAATCAGAAAAATCCATATTCCAGCACTTCTTCTATATATACCATTTTAGAAGCCCATTTCCATCAAATCAAATTTTATCATGATTGGTTGAAAAGAGCCAGGTTCCTTCTTGAATTGTATTTTTCAGCATAATCCGTAAAGAAATGACCACGTTAATTAATTAATTTATTTATTTATCACCAACTTACACACTCGTTACATTTATCAAAATTTAATAAAATTATAAACATACAATAATTCAAATGCAAAAATAAATCAAATATAAAATATAGATGTGTCATTGTGCCGTTCTAATACCACTTTATTATATTTTAAATGAAAAGTTGTTTTTATTTTCTTTTAGTGATATTTTTATTGAAAATATAAAAATATCACTAAAAGAAAGGAAAACAACTTTTCATTTAAAATATAAATACAAAATATAAATTTAACCAATGATTTAAAAGATCTACAAGATGGCTGCGATAATTGACTACGAAAAAAAAACGGTCAAATTCCTTGTTAATTGGCCAAATTCCAGAACTTCATATAAAATTTATCTTAGAACCCCTTACCATCGCGCATGCTTAATTTCACCATAATCGGTTAAGAAATAGGAAAGTTTCTTCCTAATAGGTTTGAATTTGACTTGAAAGGCTTTACAATGTACATATATAAACTTTTATACCAGATATTCAAAATGTCTACATGCGGATAAGGAAGAGTCTGAAATAAGAGAAAGGCCAACCCCAATTAGTCTCATAAACCGAGGTTTTACTGGATACATTATAAAATAAAAACATCGAAAACCGGGGAAAAACGAGATCCCAGAATATTGTTTGAGAATCTCCAAATTTCCTATGCGGATTTCAGTAAAATACTACCGGGATTTCTCGGTCATACTTTTGAAACCGGGATGCAGGAAACCGTGAGCGCTGCCATCGATTACTGTTGCTATGGACTAATTGTCTCTATAAGCAAAAACAAGAACAAACATAAATTTGATTTCATGATTAGAAACCGATGTCGTTAACGGGACCCGCACCAACGAGCCAGTGTTACTCTACAACTTCGTGGTTGCCAGCACTTACCTCCCCTACGTAGGCTGTACAGTTTTGAGAAAAAACAAATTATGAATGAGCTGCTGATTTCTGATTTTAATTAAATAGAACGGTATTTTGTATAATTCGGTTTATGGATAAATAATTAAGATTAAAAGAAGAAGGTTGCTCTGTAATTTAATTTTTTTATATAGCAATTAGTTGATTTTGATGTGAGTCGGGTGACATCTGTGGTAAAATAGAAATATTTATTTACCATTTGAAAAAAAAAACTCGTAGTAATTCACCATGGCGTATCGTCCAACATTCCTCATAGATGCCTCTCCCTTGTTATTTGTTTTGGAAATGGATTGAAGAGTAAGTGGGGGAACAAGTCAAATGGTCTATAAAAGCGTGGCAACAGTATGAATTAGGAGGAGTTGCAAAAAGATTTTTGGAAGAAGAGATTCGACCGATCGATCATTGAGAAGAAGTGCCATTATTGTTTGCTGTCTTGCCGCATAGGTAAATTATTAAATATAAATTAATAATTAAAAAAAATATATATAAGAAATATAAAATTGAAAGTGATTTGTGAAGGTGAAAAATAATAAAATTAGTGCGTTTGACAAGCAGTGGTACATTTTTTTTTTGCTTGGCAAAACGTTGTTGGTTGGATAAACCGTACGAAACGTTATTAAGTGTTAGTGTAAGAGTGGAAAAATTACAGTGTCAGAAGCATATGTACAGAAGGGCTGGAGATTTTTCTCGAAACAAGCCACACATTTTTTTTATTGTGATTGTAAATTTTTGATGTGCAGTTATACTCACAGTGGATTCACCGTTATGTAAGAGATCATACAGTTAAACATAAATTTGATTTTTGGATCAAAATGCAGTTACACTCGTAACTACACTTACACCCGTTACGTACGAAGTCGTAAATTGAATCATAAACGTGACTTTTGGATCAAAATCGAAAAGGGGACACTATAGATTTTGAGAATGGCGACAGAGAATTTCAACATCAAGAGAACATGCTTCACAGTTCTTTGAAGAGAGGATCTATCAGTAGTACCATCCATCGTAAGTTACTAAAACTTTAACTCCTAAATTTTTCTTTTATTTTATTTTCCTTTAGTTTTTGCCTTGAGTTTCCTAAAATTTACCCTTAGCAACTTGAACCTACGCCAGGGTGGATTGCTCCAAGTATTAAGCCGGTGCACTTTCAAGCGTGTTGATGTCATGGCGCCCAACTTACCTCAACGATAATTTAATTTATTTTTTTTTGACATCGTGTTGCTGCAGGGTGGAATTTTTTTTTAGTATTTTCTGCAACGGTATTCTTTTGATCAAATTATTTATTTTGTTATTATTTTGATTTACTAATTTTTATTTTATTTTATTCCTCTATGTATGTAGAATGCAAAAGAACGAAAAATAGCGAGGAAAGGAAACCTTCAGAAATCAAGAGGCCATTCATAAATTTTGTGTTTGCTTACAATTAACTTTATATTTAATAATTTAAGTTAGATTAAAATCATTCAAGAAAATTTACATTAAATATATTTAGTTTGTTTAATTTTTCTTTATTATTAATAGTTGTTAATAAAATTATAGAATATAAACATATAAATTAGGTATGGGTTTTTATTTTATGCCAAAGTACACGCTACAAGGCGTACTCACAAAGCCTTGATAATTTTTGTTCGATTTACCAGCTTAAATCCATTTGCATGCCGGTATTGAGGCCACTTTCCAATAAAATCAGGAGTATTTCTACAATTTTAAATTTTTTTGAGCCGATGAGGTGTTGTACATGTCCAATGATGTATGAGTTCGAGCTCTGACAACCCTTGGAACTTAATAGCTCTTAAATGACTATCCAAAGCTTCCACAATATTTGAGTTTTTTTTTGTGATAGTTTCATTTTCAATTTTACTAGATTATTTAGAAGTCATCTGGTAGAGTACTCCGCTTGTTTTATAAATATTTTTCTTGTTATTATATTTGCTATAAGAAGTCCTGAAAAGGCTTGATTTTTTTTTTGACTTCTGCTGAATAAACTATTACCAAGTTCGACAATTTTATAGGCGTTTTTTATAGACGAAGAAAATCCTAATATAGTAGCACAGATAAGAATAGACAGATGTACATCTTGTATGGGCCAAATTTACATTAGAAATTTCAATACCAAATTCTAATTTAATCCTTTTAGAGCAGGACGTATATATTATAAAATACAATTTTGTTTGAAGTTGGTTTATGTTTGCTTTGATATAATCAAAATAGCCATACGTAAAAAAAGATAAAAAGAGACAGAAATGTACGTCCTGCTCTAAAAGGATTGGATTGGAATTATTGTATTGAAATTTCTAATGTAAATTTGGCCCATACAAGATGTACATCTGTCTATTCTTATCTGTGATAGTATCATAGTAGGACAGAACCCGGTTTTTAACTGTATTCCATCAAATGTCATAATAGAAACACAGAGAAAATTTGCATTACAAATTTTAAGATAATTTGAAACATAATCGCTATGTTTGCTCACAGTAATATTAATTGGATCAAATTGAACAGGTTCGGATCTTAGGTTATTATAGAACTGGCAAATTCGAATTGAAACTTGTTTTCTAGATGTGGTAGAACTAGCATACTGTTTAATGTTCCAAAAATATCGCAGCGCACTAGAATTTTGTATTATACTCGGATAGTATATTAAAAAGTGGAACTTGTTCGATAGCAACAAAAAATCGTAGAAACACCCTGTCAAAAATAAAAATGCAACGTCATTCAATTTCAACTTATTTATTAAATCAATTGATACACTATTTAATACACTAATAAAGATAATTCACTGGTTTCACAATCCAAAAAAGAAGAGATTCATTCATTTGGCTGTCCATTTATCCATTCCGAATCGGCAAGCTGTAATTCGCTGAAATAATGTAATGTATCTGAAATGAAGGAAAATGTATCAGTATTTTAATTGTAAATAAATAATTCATACTTATCTTTCTGTAAATTATGTACACCATTATAGTCATAATTGTTTCGTAATTCTGTAAGAAAATATAATTATTTAGTAATTTAAAACAAAATATAATTATAATTACCTTGGTTGTGTTAATATTTTTTTATTTTGACATATTATTATGTAAACAAAATATGTTGTGCTGTAACTATCACTAATATTTGTACTAGATTCCTTCAGAATCGTAGCTCAATTTTATATGAAAGAGATAAATATATTTAAACGAAAGAGAACAATATAATGATAAAAAAACGAAGTCATGTACAAAAGGGACACGTAAAAAAAACAAATGTCAATCGTGAAAAACTTCTTATGTGCAACACAACCAAGCCGTCGCCATTAAAATAAATTATTTTATGTATAATAAAATGTGATAATTGTGAAAATAAATTAAAAATTTTTAAATTAAATAAAGTTGTTGTTATCAATATATGTATTTATAATTCAATTTGTGTTTGAATTTATTCTTTGAAATAAAATCTGGTGAAATTTAATACAGTCCACTCAAAAATTAATTGGAAGTTTGGTTGTGCTCGCACTTATTTATGGTCCTTCGAGCCGGATTGCGGTATTACAAAGAACAGCGAAGTTAATTATACGGCATTCGCAACAGAGCGAAGCCATCATTTACAATAATTCACGTAATTAGTGTAATTTTACATAACCGCTATCATTGGTTGAAAAACACGAGGTGACGCCATTGTTGGTCGAACACAATAATACGCCATTTTCGTGAACATCATTCTTGTGAAGGAAGATCGATATCATCAATAATTATTGAGTTTGAATTCCGGGTGTAAATCTCGGAATTTGAACTCCAGCGAGGGAGTGACATATATAGCTAGTGAATTTTCGGAATTTGGATTCCAGTGATAATCATTGAGTTTGAATTCCGGGTGTAAATCTTGGAATTTGAACTCTAGCGAGGGAGTGACATACATACGTGATGAATTTTCGGAATTTGGATTCCGGTGATAATCATTGAGTTTGAATTCCGGGTGTGAATTTCGGAATTTGAACTTCAGCGAGGGATTGACATACATACCATATAGTGGATTTTCATAATTTGAAGTCCAGTGAGAAATCGACATCATTGAGTTTGAATTCCGGGTGGGAATCTCAGAATTTGAACTCCAGCGAGGGAGTGGCATACCATAGATTAAATTTGTGAGAAGGGTAGTGAAGCAACACATAAACCAATTGGGGTAAGTGAAACCTAGAATCATAAAATTTTATTATAGTGTTGAATAGTGTATCCATCATCGTTATTGTTGAATTTGCAAGAATCGAAATATTTTACTTGGGTTTGTCTTGTGTGCTGGCTGCATAATTCTCAAAATTAAAAGTTAATGAAATTATTGTCGGTAACGTGTAGTTCTACTTAATTACAAAAGGAGAGAAAATATTTTGTTAGAATGGCAGAAAAAGAGATCAAAGAATTTACCGGTAAGCGCGGATTAGCAAAAAGTAGCATAACCCGATTAGTGAACTTCGCTGATAAAATCACAGATAGAACGCCGCAAACTGAGATTGTGATGAGGCTAGAATATTTAGAGCGGGCGTTTTCCGAGTTTATGGATTGCGAAACAAAACTAGCAAAACATGATATTCCATCAGAACTAGCTGAATATGAAACCAAATATTTCAGCGTAAAGGCTAAATTTCTGCAATTAATACAGAACGAGAAAACAGAGCAAGAACGCGGTCAAGTTGAGGGAATGATGTCTCGATTGTTACGCGAACAAAATGAGTTTCTAACTACGTTATCATCAACATTCACTTCTTCCTTAAATCAAACTATTCAAAACACAACAGACGAGCCTCATTGTTCCATTCGATTGCCGACGTTACGATTACCTAAATTCTCAGGGAACTACGAAGACTTTCCAAACTTTAAGGATATATTTGTGGCTTCTGTCCATGACAAGTTGGGATTTAGCGATGTACAGAAGTTTCAGTATCTAAAGGGTCAATTAGATGGTGAAGCTGCCGACTTAATAAAACACATAACGGTTTCTGATGCAAATTATAAACCAGCATGGGAAAAAATATGTGAAAGATACGACAAGGGGAAACTCGTGTTAAGTTCTTTGATCAGGTCGTTTATGGAGCAACCAGCCATGCAACAGGCATCTGTAAAAAAACTGCGACAGCTGTATAATGGATCGGACGAGGTAAATAGAGGGATAACAGCATTAGGCGGAGAAGCCACAAAACGTGATCCGTGGCTCATCTACATTCTTTTGAATAAAACCGATCCAGATACAAGAGAGGCTTGGGCGCATAAAACGGTAGATATAGAATACCCCTCATATGAAGAATTTTCAAAATTTCTACGTGACAGATGTGATGCACTGGAATCATGCGCACCTGTGAAGCAAGGTTCGTTGAAACCCAGTGCAATTAAATCTCATCAATTGGAATCAGTATCGCCTATCCCCACAAAATGTTTACACTGCATGGGTCCACATCGTTTATGCCATTGTGACAAATTCAAGAGCATGAATCCAACTGATCGTCGTGAATTGACAGCAAAGCTGCATCTTTGTTTTAATTGCTTATCGGATCGACATCGAGCAATTAATTGTCTAAGCAAATTGAGTTGTTTAAAGTGTGCTCGTCGTCATCATACTCTTTTGCACGGTACCAATCCAGTTGTTAATACGGTTGCAGTTGCCACAGAAACATCACCAAAATCATCGTCCAACCAACCAGAAGCAAGTTCAGGCTCATCTGGAGCAATTATCGTTAATACTAGCAATACTGGAAGTGCTATCCTTCCAACTGCTGTAGTGAGAGTGCAAAACCCAAGTGGACATACTAGCTTTTGCAGAGTGCTTCTAGATTCGGGGTCACAAGCCTCATTTATATCCAAATCTTGTGCACACAGGTTGAATCTAAATCTTAACAGTAGTCGTCTCCGTATAGAAGGAATTGCAACGTCTAACGTCACAACCATGGGAATTACATCACTCACAATTCATTCGCGATTTGAATTCAGTGAAAGTCTAAACATAAAAGTGTTTGTACTTCCTAAAATTACGACGTTAGCAGCGAATAGTGAAGTCAGTATCAGTGAAATTAAACAATTATCAAAATATCCACTAAGCGATCCAAAATTTTGTGAGAGAAATGAAATAGATATCCTATTAGGTGCAGACTATTTCTTCCATATCCTTAAGCCTAACCAAATCCAAGTGACCAAAAATGTTATCGCCCAAGAAACAATTTTCGGATATGTTATTGCGGGAATGCCAATCAACGGTACACAATTAGCTGGAGGGCAAAGCTTCCAGTTGACCATTATTGATGAATACAATCTTGATCAAACGCTACAAAAATTCTGGGAACAGGAAGAAATACTTGATAAAGCTCCGTGGACAACTGAAGAAGAATCATGCGAATCTCATTTTAAGGAAACATTTTCAAAAAATCGAGATGGTCGTTTTATTGTACAGTTACCGTTGAAACCAAATTCACCGCGATTAGGAGAATCTTTCAAAATAGCTTTACAGCGACTAATAGCTATGGAACGAAAGATGAATAGGAATTTGGAATAATGTATCGAGAATTCATGGAGGAATACCTCAATATGGGTCACATGCGAGCAGTGCAGAACGAATCGGAGAACTGTGAAAAAGAAATTTGCTGTCTTCCACATCATGGAGTTTTACGCGAAAATAGTGCGACAACAAAATTAAGAGTGGTATTCGACGGATCAGCTCCGACCTCGACCGGAACATCATTGAACCAAAAGTTGTTAGTGGGACCGACGTTGCAAGACACCTTATGGACAATATTAGTGCGATTTCGAAGTTTTAAGGTAGCCTTATGCGCAGATATAGCGAAAATGTATAGACAAATTTTGGTCAACGAGAAGCATACATCACTACAACGAATTATTTGGCGCAAATATCCTAACGATCCAATCATTCATTACGAATTATTGACGGTGACGTACGGAACCTCATCAGCACCATTTCTTGCAATTCGCGTCTTGCAACAAATATCAGAAGATTATAAGCAAACTTATCCGGAGGTATCAAATATCATTCAGAAAAACTTTTATGTAGATGATTTATTGGCTGGAGCTGCAACTGAAGAACAGGCCTGGCAACTGAAGAAGAATATTTTAAAAGTGCTGTCGGAGAGTGGATTCGCATTGAGAAAATGGCATTCAAATGTCGCATCTTTGAATGATTCGAAGGATACGACAAAAATCAGAGAAGACGGGAAGATACCACATATACTAGGTTTACTTTGGGATCCACAAGAAGACAAATTTTCATTTGAAATTACTAACATGCTACATACAGTTTGCTCTAAAAGAAATATTTTGTCAATCGCCTCAAGGATTTTCGATCCTTTAGGATGGTTAAACCCATTCATAATAAATATTAAGATTCTTATGCAAACTTTATGGTTGAGAAAAGTATCCTGGGACGAGCCATTAACAGCAGATCTTCAAGAAGCTTGGTCGAAATTGTACAACCAATTTCATACACTCAACCAAATAAGAATACCTCGTTTTATTGGAGATTGTACTGATGATATACAAATACATGGCTTCAGCGATGCCAGCGAGGTGGCGTATTCGGCTGCCGTTTATGTGAGAACTAAATGCAATGGAAATTACGTAACACGTTTGTTGACAGCGAAATCTAAGGTTGCTCCAATAAAGCAAATAAGTCTACCTAGGTTGGAACTCAATGGAGCACACCTGCTAGCGAAGCTCGTGAGAGCAGTATTATACGCGTACGATAAGCAACAACTACCTATTTGGCTTTGGACCGACTCAATGGTGGTTTTGGCATGGTTAAACAGTCACCCTCGTAAATGGAAAAATTATATCGCCAAACGAGTAGGGGCGATTCATACATTAATGCCAGACGATACGTGGCGACATGTCAAAGGAAGTGAAAATCCTGCAGATCTAGCAACGAGAGGAGTATCGGCTGATAAATTAATTAAGGACGAATTATGGTTCAATGGACCTAAATGGTTAGCTGAAGCAGAGGCGAACTGGCCAAGAAGATCAGTAAGTTTCGAAACAGTGCAAGAAGCCCGTAGTAACGAAATTAAAACATTCCATGCAGCAATTAATTCTGGCGATTCACATCCAGTATCACAGTTGTTAGCACGGTGTTCAAATTGGCTAAAGATAATACGTATAATGGCTTATATTTTAAGATTCGTATATAATTTCAAAGAGAAGGTTAGGTCGTCAATCCAATTGAGAGTATTGGATTTAAATTACGCAGAACTTACAATAATTCGATATGTTCAACAAACTGAGTTCAAAGATGACATTAAATCCTTAAACAAATATAAACATGTGCCATTAACTTCGAAGTTAAAGCAATTGGCACCATTTCTGGATTCGAATAACGTGTTAAGAGTTGGAGGTCGCCTAGAGAAGTCAGAATGTTCATATGATATTAAGCATCCGTTAATTCTACCTAAAAATCATCAAATTAGCTGTTTAATACTCAACCATTTACATAAAAAGCATTGGCACCCAGGTCCTTCGCTTTTAACCGCTTTATCAAGGCAAAAATATTGGATTTTAGGAGTGCGAGAAATGTGTCGTAACGTCACTCGGAAGTGTGTTACTTGTTATAGATATTCTGCATTAAAATCTACACAACAAATGGGTTGCGTACCAGAAGCAAGAGTGACACCTAGTCGAGGTCGAGGCGCAAGGCTGTTAAAAGGGTTCATCGTGATATTTGTGTACTTCGCTACGAAAGCTGTATACATCAAAGTAGCATTATCATTAACCACACTAGCTTTTATAAGTGATTTAGACCAGTTTGCTGGACGGAGGGGAGTACCAAAGGAGATTTATTCAGCAGTGGATCAAATTTCCTTGGAGCGAAACGAATGCTACATGAGTATTATGCCGCAGTAGCAACAGCAGAATCGGTAAGCCAAATCAATGAATTTGCAACCAACAAGGGAATCATATGGCATTTGATTCCGCCACTTTCACCCCATTTCGGTGGCATTTGGGAACGTGCTGTGATATCAGTAAAAACTCACTTAGTTAAACTCATTGGAAATGCCCACCGCACATTCGAAGAAACACAAACTATTTTGATACAAATAGAAGGAATTCTCAACTCGAGACCCTTATGCACCATTACAAACGAAGACACATGCCATATCGACGCGTTAACACCGGGACATTTTCTAACATTGGGACCAATCACTGCCTTACCCCATGCTAACTACGACGAGATTAATACAACAAGACTAAATCGTTGGGAACAAACCCAAAAAATAGTACAAACGTTTTGGAAACGTTATTCGATCATGTATCTAAATACATTACAACAGCGAACCAAATGGCAACAAAAAAATCGAAACCTTCAAGTTGACGATGTTGTGTTGTTGTATGATAAAAATGCACCACCATGTACATGGTTATTAGGTCGAATTGTCGAACTACATGCAGGTTCAGACGGTTTAGTAAGGGTCGCCACAGTTCAAACCAAAACTACTACGTTTAAGCGGCCAATCACAAAATTATTTCGATTACCCATAACAGATTGATATAAAATAAAATTAAAATTTTATTTTGGAGGGGAGTATGTTCGATAGCAACAAAAAATCGTAGAAACACCCTGTCAAAAATAAAAATGCAACGTCATTCAATTTCAACTTATTTATTAAATCAATTGATACACTATTTAATACACTAATAAAGATAATTCACTGGTTTCACAATCCAAAAAAGAAGAGATTCATTCATTTGGCTGTCCATTTATCCATTCCGAATCGGCAAGCTGTAATTCGCTGAAATAATGTAATGTATCTGAAATGAAGGAAAATGTATCAGTATTTTAATTGTAAATAAATAATTCATACTTATCTTTCTGTAAATTATGTACACCATTATAGTCATAATTGTTTCGTAATTCTGTAAGAAAATATAATTATTTAGTAATTTAAAACAAAATATAATTATAATTACCTTGGTTGTGTTAATATTTTTTTATTTTGACATATTATTATGTAAACAAAATATGTTGTGCTGTAACTATCACTAATATTTGTACTAGATTCCTTCAGAATCGTAGCTCAATTTTATATGAAAGAGATAAATATATTTAAACGAAAGAGAACAATATAATGATAAAAAAACGAAGTCATGTACAAAAGGGACACGTAAAAAAAACAAATGTCAATCGTGAAAAACTTCTTATGTGCAACACAACCAAGCCGTCGCCATTAAAATAAATTATTTTATGTATAATAAAATGTGATAATTGTGAAAATAAATTAAAAATTTTTAAATTAAATAAAGTTGTTGTTATCAATATATGTATTTATAATTCAATTTGTGTTTGAATTTATTCTTTGAAATAAAATCTGGTGAAATTTAATACAGTCCACTCAAAAATTAATTGGAAGTTTGGTTGTGCTCGCACAGAACTTCGACTTCAAAAATGTATGATAATGATTTAAAACATGACACAAGACGCAATGGCAAATGACTTCTTATTATTTATGTATGAAATCGACTACAAAGTTCGTTGACACATTGAAAGTAGAAATTTGGTTAAACGCAGATTCTCGCTGTGTACCAGTTGAACTTGATTCATTTGCCTGAATAACTTGTGATTAGTTGTGTTTCGTAAACTACTGTCATTTTTCATGCCTAAAGCTTGGAACATAACATCGATAAAATATACCATAGTACTCATTTTCAAAGTCTCTACCAACCAATTCACTTTAAATTATATAAGCCCCTCCATGGTCTTTTTTTCTAATACTATGGTATTTTTTGCCGATGTTATGTCCTAAGTTTAAGTGTTTTGTATTTATTTTATTTTCTCAGCAGGTCTAAACTAATCCTACTAAAAATTAAACCTAATAAAAATCGAACATTTTATGATCCTTGACTAGTTATAGTTAAAATGTTTAAACCGTCTTCTTCTTAATATTTTAATTCATTAAATAATGATTTTCAAGCCATGGAATTGCCATATTCTTCATTACTTTTAGAGAATTTGATAAAGTTTCCAGCCGAAAGTAAGATACGAATGTATAAAATCAGCCTCTAGAGAGTTATGTTTGGAAATGGGCTGCATTGATGTAACTTTCCAATAACTCTCGCAACAAAAAAATTTAGTTCAAGTTTCCCCTGGGAAATCTCAGAAAATTTGAAAAAGTTTCCAGCATAGATATGAATTTTTAAAATCAGCCTCTAGAGTGATATGTCTGGAGGTGGATTGCATTGATGTACTATAGTTAAATAATTTAGTTCAAGTTTCCCGTGGGAAATCACGGTAAATTCGATTTTCCAAAAATCAATAGAACATTTGTAATGAATCAGATCATATTTTATGCAATGATATGATTTGCCAAAAGCTATCGCAGGAGAAAAATTCAGTTCAAGTTTCCCGTGGGAAATTTCGGAAAATTTGAAAAAGTTTCCAGCCGAAAGTATGATATGAATGTATAAAATCAGCCTCTAGAATGTTATGTCTGGAGATGGATTGCATTGCTGTAACTATTCAATAGCTGCCGCAGGAATAAGATTCAGCTCAAGTTTTCAGGGGAAATCTCGTAAAATTTGATTTTCCAAAAATCATTAGAAAATTTATAAAATCAGCCTGTATTTTGTCTGAAGATGTATTTTATACAACGATGTGACTTGTCACATCGCAGGAAAAATTTCAGTTCAAGTTTCCTGAGGGAAATCTGGATGAATAATGAAGATTCCAAACGAAAGTAAGAAATTAATGTATAAAATCACCCTCTAGAGTGTTATGTTAGCAGATAGAATACATATTGAAAAATTTCTTAAAGTTTCAATCCAAAAGTAAAAAATTAATGTATAAAGTCACCCTCTAGAGTGATATGTTCGGAGATGGATTGCACTGATGTGACTTGTCAATAGCTGACGCAGGAAAAAAATTCAGTTTAAGTTTCCAAAACGTTAGGTGTCCAATTTAATTTGCTATCCAAAATGAGTCCTAGATACTTCGGTTTGTCTATGAAAGTCAAGCTGATACTATATAAAGTGGGAGAATCGATATGAGGAAGTTTGTATTTCCTAAACTTCTTTATTTAGTAAAATCACAGGATTTTTTTAGTATGCAACCATAATAGTTCATAATACCTTCTTCCAAAAACATTTGAATACCTCACCTATCCGTTAAGATTTCTTTAGTGTTTTCGTTTAAAAGCTGAACATCAGATTCTTAAGCAATATATTAGAAGTATTGCCATAAAATTCACATTATTTAAAATCGAGCTGCAAGTATATCAGATTTAAAAAAGGTTGTGCAAAAGCTTAATGTTGTACTCTGCCCTTTAAAATTTAAAAAGTAATGTTTATTTAAAGTGTTTGTATATTTTATGTTAAGCCCCAAAGAGTTTGTAATTAAAGATAAAATTCAAATCGAGCATAAGACAATCCATGAAAATTGTTTTTAGTTATGACAAAATTATGACGCTTTATAATTATTTACAGCTGTATCAAGTTTGACATTTTATTTATTCCACCATACACATATAAACCAATCGACCAAATTTATGGCGATATCAGGCTTTACAAAATTTATGAATTTCATAAATAAAAATGAATTTTGTGTATCTGCATTTTACATCGTTAATATTCAAATTTGTTGTTGTAGATTCAAACGATTTTTGGTTTTTCGTGCATATACAAATATTACAATATTTTATGTGCTTAATGTGGGTCAGTTTATATTATGGACACTATCTGGTATTATATAACTATTAATTTATTTATGGAATTGTATAAATAAATCCATAAATCAATATTCAATATAAATTAAAAATTTATTATTATCTTCATTGCGATAGAAGCTTTAAACGAAGTAGCATTAGGTTCTTATTGCCACCTGCTAAGCTTTATAATTCACCCTTCAAATATCTTATAACATTTTAAACTTGGTTGTAAACATTTTCATTCAAATCTTAAGTAATGGGTGTTTAAAATATATTATCACTTAATAAATGTAGTAATAGTTTAACCCACTAAACAAAAATAGTTACAAAAAAAATAGAGACTTTTAGTATATACGCAGTTATAATTAAACAACATATCAAGTCTACCGACAACATCATCTAATTAAATTTTCTAACGACATTTAAAGCAGACTCGTTTTTTATCCGCGCTCTTATCCATCCTTATTCAGTTTTCACTAAACACCACACCAACAAAAAAAAGGGATTTCTAATATGCTCAAAATAAATCTACGAGACAGTAACAACATCCTAAATATAAAACGAAGCATCATAATTTTCTTTTGGATTACGTATACATATAAAAGTGATATCATATAATATGACATTTACGCCATAATCTCAACCCTTTTTTTGTTTTTTTTAATACATATAATTTTTAATTTAAATAACTTTTTGCTTTTCGAGTTCTAAGCTTTTTTTTTTTTGGTTTCGTTTTTTTTTTGTGGAAAACACTCAACCAACCAATGAATAATTTTGTCACTCCTTTTTATTCGTTTGTGTACATTTTCGGTTTTGTTTCATTTGCTATATTACAACAACAAAAAAAGGCAAAAATTAAAAGCTTATTTAAAATTCATCCCTAATTTTTAATCTACATTTCTTGCTATAGTTTTTGAAGTTTTTTGTTGTTGTTGTTTTTTTTTCAATGAACTATAAAAAATAATAAATTATATTCTATTTCTGTTCTTCGTTTGTTTTTTTTTTGTCTCATTATCAGAGAATAATTTTCAACCCTTTTATAGATATTTACTCGTATGGAGATATGGAATTTTTGTTGTACTACTTTGTACATATATGTTACATTAAATGTTAGCTTAAAGTCATATTTTAAAGTTCAAATTAAACAGGATTAAAATATTTGGATAAATGTAAATGTGGGTTTGTGTGCGTGCATAGATACCAACAGGGTGGCACAATTACAGGGGAAATTATGGAATAAGTAACCAAATTTTATTTTGGAAAAAACCAACTAATAAATTTAATATTTAAAATTTTATCTAAATTTCACAACATTTCAGAAGTGTTCAGCTTTCAAGTTTGTCACTCACCTTAAATGCGTTGCTTCACAGGTTTAAAACACAGAATAATGTTTCAAATCAATTAAAGCAGGCGCACTTTTAACCCTTGATAAAAATCTACAATGGATCTTAGTTAATTATAATTTGATGTAATCGATTTAGTAAATACATTTGAGGTTGACATATTTTGAATTAAAGATTTTAAAAATTTAAGAAGAAAATTTTCAATTTTTTCATGTAGCTGTTTTGATAAGTTGAAATCAAATTGATGTTCTGCAATGTTAAATGTTCTACCCATAATTTATGGAATGGTTTTCGAGATCTTAAAATTGATGAAAACAAAGCCTCCAAAAGAACTCTTCTATTTTCAAGGGTGCATTATTTGTAGTCTCGGCATCTTATCTTATAACCTCCAAATGCGACAGTTTCATGATAAGGTATGTCATAGTTGTTGGTTCTCTTTAATAGAAACAGTGGGATTTTTTTTTAATTCTTTCAATTCTACTGATATGCAAATAAGTAAGGACTCCAAATAGTTGCCGGGTACTCTACTTGGGATCTTGCAAAAGCGAAATACAGCGTCGAAGATTTTTCTTGGAATTCACTGAAAGCGATACAAAAAAGGCTCTTTTTTTTTGTTTTACTATTTCATTTTGTATACTATTTCTGTACCCCAGCTGCGGCTATTTGTTAAGACATAGGAAGTTTTTATTGACGATTGTAAAAGTAGAGAAATCACCTCTCGAGGGAAAAAGTTAAAATGATGCTACGGACAAAATGACACTTGTAAAAAATGAGACGAAACAAAATTTAGCAATCTGATAATTAAAAATTGTGTTTACAGTTCAAAATTGGAATTGCTTACAACAATTTCGAATATCAAATTATCAGCTAGCTCAGTTTAAAATTTTCTACTAGGTGGAATCCGTGATGCTCCAATCCTCAATATGATGTTGGCTTTATTATATTTTCGTTGAATGTGACCCTCAGATTGATATTTCCACGAATATGCTCAAATTTTGCACTATTGTTTTTGTATGTATTGATTATATAATTTGTTTTTCCTGCGAAACAGCATAATCATGCATTTTTTCATATTTAAATATAATGAGTTGCGTACACTACACACCACTCACTAAGGCCATTAATATTTTCTTATAATAGGTCAGTATTGCGCCTTTCTCTGATGGTATGGAACATTTTAGTATCATCTGCAAATATGAGCACATTAGAGTTATTTAAAACCTTTGTAATTTGGTTGATGAAAACAAGAAATATTCAGGGTCCAATTTGTGATGCTTGAGGAACACTCCATGTAACTCCCATAACTTAGGATTTTTTATTTGCAATTATCACATATTAAGCGCGGTTTGATAAATACGAGCCAAGCTATTTTACAAATTTGAAATAAAATCAAAATACTTGCAAACTATCAAGAGCCTTTCTTTGACAAATAGAATCAAATGTTTTACTGAATGTAGTGTAAGCTGCATTCATCTGACAACCTTTTAAATTTCTTTGATCGTTTTTACTGCTAAATTCTACTGAATGAATACATGTTTGGATAAATTTTATGAAATTGTATATTAGTCGTAAATTTAAATATTCTAATGATTGTGTGTGTGAAACTTGATAAAGAGGGCTTCTATTATTCGCCGGTTTTTTGATTTAAATAAAACACCCTATCTTCATTTGACCATATACAAATATTTTTCCTTTTTTTTTCTTCGTTTTATTAAAACAATATAAATCGCTGGTTTTTATTTTGAACTGTTTACTGTGTTCGTTGTATACATATAAAGTGAAATACAAAATTATTACAAACTTGTTTTTAATAAAAAATGCATTATTGTTTCCAGCTAAGCTTCCTAAAGTAGTTTTAAATTTTGGACAATTTTCTTGTGGTTTTATTTTATTTTTCAGGACGATCAACATACTTCCGACCGTTAACGATTCCTTCGTTAACCATCATCTTGTTCTGGGAGCTTGCAGAGTTTAACAATCGGTCGCTTTAAGCTTGAAGTTGCGGTCTTCAGTGTTACGACCCTAACTAGCCCACGGTCATCGGGATGCAGTTGAATAATCCGGCCAAAAGCCCACTTGTAGCTCGGTAAATTATCTTCTTTGATCAAACCGATATCCCCAATTTTAAAGCTGTCTTCTGTTTTGCGCCATTTAGCCCTTTGCTGAAGGTTATGAAAAGGTATTCTGCGCTGAATTTTTTGCCATTTTTTTGAATTGCCATCTAGTGAGTCTACCAGCAGGGATGTCCTTATTTATTTCTTCTTCAGGAACATAAAAATTTGCTGAACCAATTAGGAAATGGGCCGGTGTTAAAATGTGAACCGATGCGTCATCATCAGCTGTTGCATAAAGCGGCCGGGAGTTTAAAATAGCTTCAACCTGACTCAACAATGTCGCCATCTCTTCAAAAGTCAAGTGGGTATTTGATGTGCATTTTGAAAGATGTGTTTTTACGAACTTAACAGCTGCCTCCCATAAACCTCCAAAATGAGGGGAAACAGGCGGAATGAAGTGCCACTGTATTTCAAATTTTGATAAATGCTCTGCAATGATAGAATTATGGTTATTTTTTGAAATATTGCTGTATACCTCATTTAATTTTCACTTGGCTCCGATGAAATTTGAACCATTATCACGGGGATTATGGCCGGGGATCCTCTTCTCGATATAAATCTCTTTAAAGCAGCGATAAAGGCATCAGTTGATAGATCGCTGACAACCTCTAAGTGGATTGCCTTTGTTGCCATACAAATAAATAAAGCAATATAGCCCTTGGTGAATCTAGCGCCTCTCCCTTTCTTTGACGCAATCTGTATTGGCCCCGCATAATCAACTCCACATGAACTGAATGGCCTTGCTGCTTTCAACCTTGCTATCGGCAAATCTCCCATCAACTGCTTGGATGTCTTCGCATTATTTTTGAGCATATGACGCACTTTCCCACAACTTTTCTTATGCTGCTTCTTTCTCCAACTATCCAAAATTGTTGCCTTATTAGATGAAACGTTAGTGATAGACCCGGGTGTAGATTATGCATATGCATATGCAGTATGACAATTCTGCTGAATATGTGACCTCTTGGCAGAATCACCGGATGTTTGTAGTTATATTGACAATCTGAATGTCTCAGTCTACCCCCAACCCTCAAAATACCATTCGCGTCTACAAATGGCGCTAATGACAGAATATCGCTGGTGTTTCTTATTTCTGCCCCTTTCAATAAACAATCGATCTCCTGACCAAATGACCCTCTCTGTATATACCGTATGATGGTATTTTTGGCATTGCGCATTTCATCTACAGCGAGGAAACATAACGCTCTTTCAGCCTTAAGTAAACGCACGTTTCTAATAAACCGCAAGACATAAGCGAAGGTACGAATCAGCTTGGTATATGATGAAATTCTTTGCATCAATTGATCAAAGAGATCCTCCATGGTTTCGGCGTTAAATACGAGAAGTTTACTTCTCCTTCGTTCTTCGATTACGAGTTCTGGATGGCCTTCTTCCTCAGCTTGGCACTTGTAAACCAAATCAGCCTTTAGTAGCCACTCTGGGCCCTCCCACCATTGCTGTAGGTTTACCAATTTTGATGGCAGTACTCCTTGCGAGGCGTGATCAGCTGGATTTTGCTCAGATCGCACATGATTCCATAATTTTCGCGGCATTTTATCTAAAATTTCTGATGTGCGATTTGCCACAAAAGTTTTCCATCTTGCCGGGTGACTGGATAGCCACATCAACACAATAGTGGAGTCCGTCCACGCGTAGCATTCTACTGGCTGCCTCATAGTTTCCTTTACCAAAGTTAGTAACCTTGTCAGCAAGTGTGCGCCACACAACTCTAGTCTTGGCAATGATACCTGTTTAATGGGTGCCACTTTTGTTTTGGACGCCATTAAATTAACCTTCACTGCGCCATTTTCGTCTACCGTTCTGCAATACACTGCGGCACCATGCCTTTTCGCTCGCATCTGAGAAACCACGCAACTCAACCTTGTCGCCCTTTGGAATATACCGGTTTATCCGTAAATTTTCTTAGAGATTTAGCTCACTTCGGATTTTGTTGTAGATGTTAGAGATGTCAGCGGGTAGCTCATCGTCCCAACCCAGCTTCCTCAACCAAAGATTTTGAAAAACTATTTTCATTAAGATTATTGCTGGAGACAGCCATCCGAGAGGATCAAACACTCTGGAGTATTCAGAAATAATTGGCTGCTTGATTGGTTGTGCATATTCCGCCAGGTTTAACCTAAATGAAAAAACGTCATCAACAACATTCCATTGGAGGCCTAATATTCTGGTTTCTAGCGAATTTTGGAACATCGAAATTTCATCTGCATTCTCTGTCGTCATAACTTTAGATGAATTCGACTTCCACTTTCGCAGTTTAAATCCACCAGTTCGTAATACTTGATCTATCTCTTTTTTCAGCTGTTGCGCTTCTTCAACCGTATCCGCTCCGGAAACGAAATCATCAACGTAAAAATCATCTAAGATGTGTTGGGCGATATTTGGATGATCGCGCTGATTATCGTAGGCCACTTGGTGCAAGGTTCTTATAGCCAAAAATGATGAACTTGACAATCCAAATGTGACAGTGTTGAGCCTATAATGCTGGATTTCGTCGGCTACCTCGTTTCTCCACAATATTCGCTGAAATTGAGCGTCCTTATCAGCGACCAAAACTTGATTGTACATCTTCTCAATGTCGCCTGTCAGTGCTATTTTGCGATTGCGAAACCTCATCAAAATTGACCATAATGTAGGCTGAATCACCGGGCCCACTAGCATAGCCTCGTTGAGAGACATTCCAGACGCAGATTTTGCCGAACCATCAAACACCACTCTTAGCTTGGTCGTTTCACTCGATTCTTTTAATACGCAGTGATGCGGTAAATAAAATGAGTTGAATTCCTCCAATTGGCGTTCAGCATCACTGATAGGCTGCAAGTATCCTAAATTGATATATTCATTAATAAACTTACAATAACCGTCCTTTAGCAAAGTGTTCCTCTGCAGCTTTCTTTCCAGAGCAAGAAATCTTCTTTTAGCAGCAATCTCGGAGTTTCCCAGTTGAGCGGCAACTTTCTTAAAAGGAATTTCGACCATATATCTGCCATTTTCATTTCGCTTGTAAGTAGACTTGTAATGCTCTTCGCACTCTATTTCTTCTGGACGTAAAATATGCTCGCTAGTAGGCTTTCCAAATCGAGTAATCGATTATCGATTACTCGATTTTACTCGCCCCATCCTACCTCTTTCGATTATCGATTATTATTTTTAATAATCGATTATTACTCGTAATCTTAAATCTATAATAATTGCATTATATAAATCCAAAAACGTCCACTAAACTCCTTAAAAGCAATTTTACCAAAGCAATTCAGCTGTTAATCATTAACATAAACTCAAAAATAGATGGAGGGCTGATCTAGTGTGAGTTTATGTGAAATTAAAGGCAAGGGAGACGCTGATAAAATTACATTAATAGTGGATCAAAAATTAAATGAATTTGGTATTGACATAAATGTCGACGTTATTGCTTCTACACATGACGCTGCATCTGTGATGCGTATAAGTATGGTGAAATGATAAGTCCAGTTAGCCAGCTGTGGCTCAACCACGCATTACATTTGGCTATTATGAACAGTTTTTATAAGAAAAACATGGAATGTAATGTTGATATAACCGAGGACCAGGACGATGCAGCAAATGAAGAACACTGTTGATGATGATGACAGTGAAGATGATGATCATCCAACTAATGACTGCGTATATATATATATAGAAACATGTTTGCGAATTTTGATCTTCTAAAAATATTTTCTCTTATAAATTAGCGGAAAACAAAAATAGCATTAGTACAAATTTACTAGCCTAAGTCTTGATGACCTTACTAATATACCTCGATAGTCGAAATATTCCTAAGTCAAACGAACAATTCAAACACTCATCAAAAAATGCAGCAATATTGTTAGGAGAATAGGAGTAAAGATTATGGAAAAATTTATTCCTCAAGATTCGTTAGGCCTAGACGAACACGAAATTTCTGTAGAACCTAACGCTTCTGTACAAGAGCAAACTGTAGCTGGTGATCAAAATATTCACGAAGAGCTTAAAATAACCATAAATTCAATAACTAATGCAGCATCAGCATCAGAAAGTGTTGCTGAAAATAATATACAAAAACAATTAAAAAACGATTTTCGCAAATTTGATTTATATAAACAAAGAACACCGTTATTGGATATACATATTGTATCATGCTCCTTTAGCTATTAGACCGACGACAACTGCAACTGAACGTGTTTTCGACTGCTGGAATGGTTAAATAAAACAAAATTGCAAACTTTGAAATCTTCAATTCACTTTTATTCTTAAAATACATGTTTAATAATAATAAATTAAAATGATTTAGAATATTATACTGTTATTAGTATATTTTTATTGTTTATTTACCTGAATTTTGGTTTCATAATTAAAGCTTAAAAAACAAAAATTATTTAATTTTTTTCATTTTTTCAAATAATCGATTACTCGATTATTATCGAGTATCTCATTTTAAAGTACTTGATAATCGAGTATTGAAAATCTTCGAGTATTTGGAAAGCCTACTCGCTAGGGATCTCCTCTTGCTCAAAGAAACGCTCGTGTTATCAATATCGATTTCTAAGCTAAGATTTAAAGTGCAGTTATTTAACTGTACTGCTTCACTTCTCTCCACGCAATCTTGGTTTGTACTTCCTGCTATAATCCAACCAAAGATTGTTCGCTGAGCCAATACGGAATTGCTGGAATTTGTGAGTCGCCCATATAGGAATATATGAAAAAATCGATCCGCTCCGATCAGGATATCAATTGGCGCAACTTGGTTATATTGCGGATCAGCCAACTTTAAATCATTCAAAAAACTGCAATCATTGAACGTGAACGTGAAGCTTGGGAGCCTATTTGGAAGTTGCCCAATTACTAGAACATTGATTTGCATTCCATCGTTTGTAGAGTATAACGATTTTACGGTGATAGAAGCCGCACCCCTTGTTGCTACTTGTCCAGATCCCAAACCAGTTATTGTAATATTTGCCTTAGTTCTAGGCAATCCTAGCCGCTGCATATATGCCTCAGTAATAAATTAGGCCTGAGAACCAGAGTCCAGTAACACTCTACATTTTTGTAAATTTCCCGATCTGTCTGTATCTTGCACCATCGCTGTTGGTAGTAATGATTGGAAGCTCGGTATCGTAGCTGCATGCAAGAAAATATCAGCTGTAGTTTCTGGGACGTCTAGTGCATTACTACTTGTAGCCACGTTGGTATTTGGCGCCGTTGCATCTTCCGTGTGCAGAGTTAAATGGTGCCTCCTATGACATTTACCGCACCTATATTTCGATCTGCATACGGCTGACTGATGGCTTGGAGACAAACAGTTGAAACATAGCTTTCTCTCAGATACGAAACCTCGCCTGAGTTCTGAAACGCTTAAAAGAAGAAACTGCTCGCATTTGCTGAGGTAATGTTTCTGAGAGCATTTGAGGCACACTGGTGCAGCAGACTCTGAATGAAAAGATTTAGTGCGGTTACTCAATATTGGTGGTGCTACTCTATTTACGTCTATGGCATCTAACGAGTCACTCCTTCTATTTAAAAATCTGAAAAATCGCTCCATCGTTGGGAAATCCTCATCAGCCGTATCGTTTGCCCATGCTTGCCTGGTCACGCTATCCAATTTGTTAACTAAAATATGAATTAGCCATGGGTCTCTTTTTTCTGCCTCGCCGCCTAATACCTTCAACCCTCTAATCACTTCATCCGATACGTCAGCCATTTTATGTAACGCTTTTGCCGAAACCTTTATAATAGCTGGCTGATCAACAAACTGCTTAATAAGATTTGCCACTACTAGTAGTTTTTTGTCGAACCTCTCTTTAATTTTGTCACAAGCCTCTTTATAATTCGCCTCAGTTACGGATATGTGACGAACTAAAGCGGCAGATTCGCCTGCTAGCAGCCCTTTTAGGTATTGAAACTTTATTACCTTTGATATTTTAGGATTGCTGTCGATCGATACCTCAAACAGATCCTTTAATGACGGAAACTAAGAATATTGACCGGAAAATGTGGGAACGTTAATCCTGGGAAGTCTGACCTCACTATCTCTTTTATTCATAAGAGAGACCTCTTGCAAGAAAGATTGCTGATTTGTCATTAGTTCGTCGATTGCCGTATTATGAGAACGCTTATCTGCTTCGTTTTCACGCTCCTTTTTGGCTCGCACTAACACTTGTTTCACTTTAAAATATAATGCTTCTATAGCATTTTGCAGATCAGCATGATTGACCGAATCACCAATTAAAATCTCTAACTCGCGGTAGTCTTTCCACTCATCCTCGAGTAGCTGAATATTGGTTTGAACCTCTTTCAAACCGGTACCCTCACCGAATTTTCCTACCGAAGCTTCAATATTAGTAAAGCGCGTAGAAATTCGTTTAAGCGCACGGTTTGTGGACATTTTGGAACGAAAGCTTATTAACAAATAAACTGGCGATGCACAGTTAAGCTTTTAACACCAATAAACTCAAACAACAAAAAAACTGCCGATCACTGGATAGGAGTATTATCGGTCTTATATTATAATAATAAATGCTTAAAATGTATGTAGCGGAGACAATAGTCTTTACTCCACAGAATTACGCAAAATTTTAGCAAATTCTTAACTAAATTATCCGGTGTTTAACCACAAGATTTTCTGCCTTTTATTTTCTTTTTTGCACTACAATAATTCACTGAATGTAGTACTTACAAATTTTTTTTGTTTTAGAGCCAAACTGCTCAAGCGACGCTATCACAGATAACTCGAAAACTTCCCAAATAATTTGCTGGATATCCAAAATCGCCGTGTATTTATTTATAGTTGGAGCATCCGGCTCGAAGGACCATGTGAAACTTGATAAAGAGGGCTTCTATTATTCGCCGGTTTTTTGATTTAAATAAAACACCCTATCTTCATTTGACCATATACAAATATTTTTCCTTTTTTTTTTTCTTCGTTTTATTAAAACAATATAAATCGCTGGTTTTTATTTTGAACTGTTTACTGTGTTCGTTGTATACATATAAAGTGAAATACAAAATTATTACAAACTTGTTTTTAGGCTGCGTGTCATACTCAAGGTAAATCACAAAATTCGGTAAATTGCAGTTTTAGTACAAATTTACTTCTAATATCGTGCCAAATTTGAAGTAAATTTTATAGTAAAAATTGGCTTTACGGGAAAAATATACCGGTTTGAAGGGTTGAATTCACTGGTTTAAGGTGATAAAATAAACGTTAAATAATACCTAGCCTTACATCTTTTCGAATAATTTTTTTTGATTTTTTCCATTTTTGTCAATCGAGATAAAATATTTAATTATATTAACATATATATTAATGAAAATCTTTTATTAATATGTGTAGATATAAATATTTGAAATCACTTTGACTAATGTCAAAAAAACGTTAACTACAATCAATTACCGTTTTTTCACTATTTACCCTACTTTTTAGTACAGTATTTCAATTTACTAAATTTTTTACCGAAAATGTCATTTACCTTGAGTATGGCACACAGCCTTAATAAAAAATGCATTATTGTTTCCAGCTAAGCTTCCTAAAGTAGTTTTAAATTTTGGAACAGCTATAGCAGAGCATACCATTTTTCGCGCATGCGCAATTTTTGCAAGCGCCATTGTTTATAATGTGGAATTAAGGTAAACTACATTTTGGATTGAGTCTTGGCTAAAAAAAACGCTTACTATTTGACAGCAAATACCTTATTTAGTTTGAGTCTTGGGTTTAAAACACTTATTTTGGGATGTGTATTTACTAAAATAAATTTTGAAAACTTAGTATGCTTGTTGTTTTTAGATAAACAAAAACCGTCTGTTTTCATAAAAATGAACTATCTTTTGACATTTGCGTAGAAATTTGATTTATAGCAAATGCCAATTTCAATAATTATTGTTAATCTTTATTTATAATTGTTGCCGGATGAATTTAAGCAAATGATGAGGCCCATCGTCACGGCCTATTTGTGTTATTATATGTTGTACTATTTGTGGTATTGTATGTTGTGTTATTGGATGTTGATTGTTGCTAGTAAAAATGTCCAAGACGATTTAAATCAATTTGATGGGCCACGCGGAGAGCACGTTCTATTAATTCTGCTAAATAATATGTGAAATCACATGTGACAACGAGTCTAGGCTATATTATCCCACGCAATTCATCACGGATTAATTCATCCCGCACATTGTATCCCCGTTATCAATTCAACCCGCACAATTCATTCCCTGAAATTCAAATCTAACGCAACTCGGAGGGCTAAGCGGGGGGTCGCTAAAATATTCTGGAAAATGGAGATCCCTAATTTAACTTAGGAGCCAGGTTAAGCAAACATGTCGCACTGCGTGCCGCACGTAGGAGCGGATTATATAGAATCTATTAATGACATTATAACAATTTCCTGTCCATTTTGTTCTCTATTCTGTCTATTCTGAGATAAATAAATTGAAGAAAAATTACATCGAGTAACTTAACTTAGGATTGTAGAAACTAACGGCTTCCGTAATTCTCACGGGCACGCGGAAGGTCGCTGCGCTCCCTCCCGCTTAACTCTCTCTCTCACGGGCTCGCGGGAGGTCGCTAAAATATTCTGGAAAATGGAGATCCCTAATTTAACTTAGGAGCCAGGATAAGCAAACATGTCGCACTGCGTGCCGCACGTAGGAGCGGATTATATAGAATCTATTAATGACACTGGAATATTTTATATCGATCCCCCATCAAATATTAAATAATACAAAATCGATTATATTTAATTTTTTGTCTCGATTTTTTTTTTTTTTTTACTACTAAAAATTATTTTTTTCTATTCCAAAATATTATATTTGTTTAAAATAATCAAAATAATTATTTTGTAAATCTAAATATCCCCAAGTTCCATTAATTTCCTTTAAAAATCGGGTTAGAATTCCATTTCCATTGTACCTACCTATCAAATTTCATCTTACTCGTTTCCAAAATAACCAAATTCCATTAATTTCCTCTGAAAATCGGTTAAGAATCCCATTTCCATCTTTCCAAAATAATCAAATTCCATTAATTTCCTCTGAAAATCGGTTAAAAATCCCATTTCCATTGTACCTATCAAATTTCATCTTACTCGTTTCCAAAATAACCAAATTCCATTAATTTCTTCTGAAAATCGATTAAGAATCCCATTTCCATCGTACCTGTAGAATTTCATCATAATCTTATTCAAAATTACCAAATTCCATTAATTTCATCAGACAATCTTTTCCATCGTACCAAAATATCCGAAAAATAATGCATTACATACTAATAAAAGTAATGCATTACCTGCAGTTAACAAAAAAAACACAATTTTTTTTTTGGAAAAGTGGCATTTTTATTTAGTTCATATTATTGCTACATTTTAAAATATTACAAATTTTAGTTTTAAAAATTAGCACTTTATTAAATATGGAGCTATTTTCAAGTTGAAAATATTTCTACCATTATAAAAATTGGCGCTGTGTGACATGGTATGCTCTGCTATAGCTTAGCCTAAATTTTGGACAATTTTCTTGTGGTTTTATTTTATTTTTCAGGACGATCAACAGTGTGATTTTTTTTAAAATTATGTAAGCGTGTCAAATATGAAATCCGCAAGTGTTCTGCGAACTATTTGAAATATCTTGAATGTCATATTAAACAGAAAGTTAATGTGGAGCTATTCGCGACTTGCAACAAAGTAGATGACATCTGGTGGAAACAATATGAACAAAATTTAACTATACAACAAGGGGGATTAGAACTGTCAAATAGTTGAATTTGACAATACACGTCCCCTTTGCTTACATAGAAACCAACGCCGACTACAGTTGATGGGAGTCGCCAATACTCTGTCACTTACCACTAGATCTGTTTAGTATTAGACTAGGTGCAATTGAAGCTACTGAAGCAAACGATATTTGTAATTTGTTTGCTGATCATTTCGAGTCCATTTATGTTAATGAGTCTTTTGTTGACTCATCAAATTTTCATAGTAATGGTCAATCTTTAGATTTAGTTACCGAAAAAGATTTTTTAAACGTAATATCTTCACTTGATATCAAAATTAAATTGATATGTCTAACTATACATATTTTTCCAAATTTTGAAAGGGCGGACAAGTAGACTGTATTTACACTGATTTTGAAAAGGCGTTTGACACAGTATCCCATCGTATTTTAATTAGAAAATGTGCTAATATGGTTCTCTCCGGGCAAATTATTAACTGGCTATAATCATGTCTTACTACAAGTTAAATTCAATGGATTTTTGTCACGGACCATTGTTGCTAAGTCTTGGGTGCCTCAGGGGTTCACTGTTGGCTCGCTTTTATTTCTTATTTTTATCAACGATTTACTTTACGCTGACGATCTAAAAATTTCCACCAATGTCAACAATGCTGCTGACTGTTGTAGACTTCAGTATGATTTGCAAAATTTTTCAGTGTGCTAGAAGGCAAATAAATTTTTATTTATTTTTATTTTTGTTTATTTCATTATACAAAAAATATAATTATAATCACATATATAATTACAAGGAATGGCCTTTTGAACCACAAGGTCAGTAGATGGCATTCCTTAGCTGATAATAATAAAATACAATGATTGAAATAATAATATTTAAAAAAAAAATACTACACAATACAACCAATATAACAAAAAATAATTTAAACAATTTAAAAAATGGAGGTGTGGCCAACACACGACTTTCTTTTACGAACAGCGAATTTTAAGAAACTATTATAATGCAAATTTCTTGCAAAATTTATTAAGATTGTTTTATTTTTTCATGTTTTCTGTAAATTGCCTATTTTTGAAATGTTTATAAAATAAATTTTCTGTTTCACGGAATATGGGAGCTGGGACCCCAAATATTTTGTAAGAGATTAATGAAGAATTGAAGATATATCTGTTTTGAGGTCCCTTGAGTCCGAAAAAGTGGATTTCGAAATTATGTCTGTCTATCCGTTTGTCCGTCCGTCTATCAGTCTGTGTCTTCTCTATAGCCCAGATGACTTAACCAATCGATCAAAAACTCTAGATTTAAGCTTTACTTATGTAAAAGAAAGTAATAAAAAATAATAAATTTGTAAGAAGTTTGCGTAATTGGTTTCTCAAAATTCCCTGTTCGTAGAAGAAATGTGTTGGCGACACATCAATTTTATTTTTTTTATAAAATTTTTTAATTTTTTTTTTTTAATTTTTTTTTTTTTTAATTTTTTTTTTTTTTAATTTTTAATTTTTTTTTTTTTATTTTTTTTCACTTTTATTTTTTGGAAACATTTTGTTTTAGTAGTTTTTTGTAAACCTTATACTTTTTGAGATATTTGCAAAACAAATTTTCTGGCCCAAGGGAGTGGCCACTTCCGGTTGCCCGGTTTGGACTAAAATTCACTGGGGCCTTCCAATTTATCAAAAAAGCTTAAATCTGAAGTTTCAGCTGGATTGGTTAAGCCATCTGGGCTGTAGAGAGGACACAGACTGACAGACGGACAGACGGACAGACGGACAGACAGACTGACAGACAGACATCATTTCGAAACTCACTTTTTCGGACTCAGGGGACCTCAAAACAGATAAATCTTCAATAATCTCCAGGTCGAAAATTTTCATGATTACTATACTACTTCGTAAAAGAAAGTAAAAGATTTGTTGTAAAAAAAAAATAAAAGAAAATTCAGTTTTACATTTTTGAAGCCCTCATTTCAAATACAACATCATTCCCCTATTCATGCAAAATTTACCTTTCCTCAAATAACTAGAATACAAAATTATAAGTGAACAATTAAATAATAATTCTAAACAAATAATCAATATTACTAAATTGGACTAGCCAAACTTTCAAACTTGCCTGGAATTTAGTTTTAGAATTCAAGCTACGGATATCAATCGGAAGTTTATTAAAGTCTATTTGGTGCAATAAATAACTGTGCCTCAAATAACGATTCGCACTAATTTCAAAATATTTATTCGTAACCTTAAAAACATAAAGATGTTTTAATGGAAGAAGTCTCCTGCTCAAGAATAATGGCCAAGAACGACTACGTTTATTCTTTAAATGGATCAATCTAACAACATGCGTTTGAGCTAAATTAAGACTTAAATTCAATAAATGTGTTGCGATTCCATATAAGCGCAAAGTTAACCATACATAAATTTTCCTTAAATAACATTAAATAACATTAATGAAATTGTTTTAGTTAGGGTTTGTGCAAAATTACATAAACTGATTGGGTTTATTTTTAGACGGGTTAAGAATTTCGTGATCCAAATGTTTTTATTACGTTATTTAAAAGTTTAGTACGTAGTTGTTTGAAATACTGTAGTCAAATTTGGAGCCCGTATACTACGAATCTTATTGAGCTGCTCAAATTGAGAGAGTACAGTGGAAATTTACCATATTTTTAATGTACAAGTGTATGCCTTTTAGTGATCGCGAAAACTATAAAGTCAGGCTTTAAATAATTGAACTATACAATCGCTTGAGACTAGAAGATTTCTTTAGAACTGCGGCCATCAGCAAAATTTCATACACTCTAAGAAATATTTGTTTAATTTTACTAATAATTGATTGTAACAGGATAGGATATTTAAACAAGTTGAATTTTAGTTTAGTTAAAATTTAAACAATATTAATACGATTTTTAACACGAAGCATATTAATATAGTCCGGTCAATTTAGACATAAAAATAGTGGTCAAATAACAAAAATTCCCGGAGAGCCAAATTTTGGTGGAGAGCTGGGGTGTACCATTACAAATAAAGTTTTAAAAATCCCCATCGATCCTATGTGTGCTACAAAAGTTATTCGGGGTCAAATGTCAAAATTTGAGGTTTTTTGGATTTTTCTCGAAAACGGTAAGTTTTATCAAAAAAAAACTCAAACCAAAGTTGTCGATCTCTACAGAAAATTCTCTACAAAAATGGTCTTCATGATTTTTTTCCTAAGAGTTACCATTCCTGAGATATCGCGATTCTAAGAGTCACATTATACATGATTCTGAAAACATTTATCATGTGGCCTTGAAAAACATCTGGCTATTCTATTGTCCGTAGGTCTCGTTCATATACCTGTTTCTTTTAATGCTAAAGGTTCAGTTCAAGTGAATATACGTATTTATTACAAGCGTCTACCATTTAGGTTATTTGTGCTATTTTATAGCTCGAAAAAATGTCTCAGTTTTGCTTTATTTGCAACAAACTTTTAACTGAAGATGAAACAGTTGTGGTTGATCGTGGAATGCCAACTTTAATCGAGGCTAGTGTCTCGAGAGGTGATGAGTTTACTGAGTACTTAAGAACTCAAAAATCCGTTACAATACACGTGGATTGCAGAAAATCATACACCCGGAAAATTTCAATCACTGCAGTAAAAAGACAACGTGAGGAGGAACAGGCTAGTACTTCAAAAAAAAGTCGGCTGCGAATATTGCAGTGCGAAAACAGCTGCGAATATTGCAGTGAAACAAGCTCAAAATGACGCAGATGTCCTCATAATTGAAACAGCAATAGAAAAATTGAATGCAACAAACACAACAATTCTTCACTCTCAAGTTAAAGTGACCTAAATCGATTTAGGTCAAAACTGATTTTAGTCCACAATTGACACTATATTTTAGTTATTTAAATTCTACGCCGACTCCGATTTGTGTCAATCTTCAATAAAAATGTGCAGACTAGAAGAAATTATTGAGATATCTCTTGTAACTGGGGATAAACATCGTTAAAATAATATTAAACTAACTCTCCTGAAAAATTAACTAATTTGAAATAAGTCACTTTTCCTTGAGAGTAAAGAATTGTAGTTGGTGAAGATGTTGATTTGTTAGTACTACTTACTGCAAGGACTCCAATGGATAAAATTATTTATTGTCTGAAACCTGGAAGGGCTCAACAGCGAACAGAAATATATTCTTCAAAAAGTTTATCTACTTATCCCAAACGCCAAAACTATATTTTATTTTTACATGCGATAACCGGCTGCGACACTTCGTCAGCAATGTACAGAAGGGGCAAAACGTCAGTATTTAAATTATTCGAAAAAAAAGATTTGACTGACTGCGCTAAAGTATTTACAGAAATTGATTCCACACCTCAAACAATAATTACGGAAGGAATTCGCTTTCTTCTTGCGGTTTATGGAGCTTAAAAAAAAATTACTTGCATTGATAAATACCGATACCTAACTTTTGTAAAAAATACGCGAAACAAGAAACAAGTACAACTATCATGTCTTCCTCAAACATCGGCATCTGCTATTCAACACTTGTATCGAGTATACTATCAAGTTCAAACATGGCTATAGGCAATAAACTGAACCCAGAAGACTGGGGTTGGAAATTGATAGATAATACTCTGGAACCCATTCAAACTTTACTCCCACCTGCTCCAGAAAAACTCCTCAACACTATTTTTTGCAATTGCAAAAAGGTTGTAGTGCCAAATATGGCTGTAAAAAAGTCGGGTTGCTGTGTTCTCCAGCGTGTACCAATTGCCAAGGTCAGTCTTGCTCAAATGTCCAGTTGAGTACAATAGAGGAAGATTCCTGTGATTTTAATGAAGAGACCAATGACTCAGCCACATTTGAACAATTAATGAACATCCAGCAAGAGGAAGAGGAAGAAGAAGAATTCGAAGAAGACATGACTGTTGAAGTAGACTTTCAAGAGTATGAATCTGATTAAAAAATCTAAAGAAATCAAAACAATAGTTAACCCAATAATCAATAGCAATATCAATAATCAATATCAATAATAAGGTAATATCTAGAACTTGACTGGTATTGTTCCCTTAAATTATCCTAAAATTGTCATGACAGTTAGTGGGGTAGGCCTACAGGGGAAACCACGGTAAAAAAACGCGCCGAATACACTACCTCACAGGTGGCGTAAAAATGTGTGCATATCATGTATCATGTGACTTAGAATCACGATATCTCAGGAATGGTAACTCTTAAGAAAAAATCATGAAGACCATTTTTGTAGAGAATTTTCTGTAGAGATCGACAACTTTGGTTTGAGGTTTTTTTTGATAAAACTTACCGTTTTCGAGAAAAATCCAAAAAACCTCAAATTTTGACGTTTGACCCCGAATAACTTTTGTAGCACACATAGGATCGATAGGGATTTTTAAAACTTTATTTGTAATGGTAAACCCCAGCTCTCCACCAAAATTTGGCTCTCCGGAAATTTTTGTTATTTGACCACTATTTTTATGTCTAAATTGACCGGACTAATATTAAACTTTTTTATGCTTAATTTCTGCTGAATTTTAATAAACTGTTTAATACTTGTAATAGTATTTTTCAACAATTTATTTAATTTTAATTATTAGGTAGTTAAAATTTTCGTAAACATTTGCTGAATTCTGGTTTACTTTTCAACTAGAAAAGAGCGCCTTCGGTGTCGAACACATAAATTAAGTACAAAAATTTGTTTGGTTTTAAAATAATTCATATTTATTTTATAAAATTCATTTTGAATAATAAATTATAAATTTTAAAATGATAATATAGTAAACAGAAAATTTAAATTATTAATATTAAAATACCAAATATTAATTAGAGGCAAATTAAATTTCTAAACAATATAACTGTTTCTTAATAATATTTCATTAACAAAAATTAAATAAAAATTATAAATTCTGATTTAATATTTAGTTTTAGAGTTTGTCTGGAAATTCGTCTAGTTTGCGAACTAAATTGCAAATTTTAGACATATTGTACAAAGTCTTGTTAGATCCTTGAGGTTTAAGCGGGTAATATTTTAATAAATAACGGACTAAAAAATCTTATGTTTGCGACATACACTTTGGATACTGTATGTTAAAAATAAAATAATAACACAAAACATCTAAGATTAATCCAAATAATGTAAAATTGTTAATTCAACTTATTTGTATATTTTCGATGAAAATGAAAGCGATTTGAGAATCCAAAGTTGAATCTGGACAAAAAAACAAATCAGATATGAGCACAAGATAGTATAAAAATGTGAAAAATCTTACCAGTTATTGCAATCCAAGGACCAGCTGTCGGAATTGATTGTACGATTGTGTCCATTGTTGAACCCAACTATAAAATAAAATAAAAGTCACTTTGTTAAATAAAAGTTTAATCTGCCAAAAGAAATAATAATTGTCATTTACCTGGTAATGTCTAAATAGGTACCCCGTGTCCCAAGATGACTTAAAAAATTGAGCTATTTTGTATTTTTCATTTTCGTTGTTATTTTGTAGTCTGGATTCCTTTACCCCGGTCAACTCCATAAAATGATTATGGAGGCAAGTTTTGTTGAAAATATATGGCCAATTTTCTTTGATGGAATTTATTGATGGATATTTTCCTGATCCATTAAAAAATTGCTGTTGCAAAGCGAACGTATCGATCATATCCACTACAGTTTGATGATTATTTTTCATGTCTTTATTTGAAGGATATAAGTTTAATAAGTATTCCATTTTTTGGAAATCTGAGAGACCTTCAGTTGTCTCAACAATAGTCGGTTGCCAATTTGTGACCGCTTCTGTACTGGGAAGACTGGGAGACGATGATTGTAATTGTATATGTTCGTAGGTATGTTCTGCATTTAAGGTACTATTTATTTGTGGGATAATTAGAAATGGTTCATTTTCACCGTATATCTCGCACAATTCTATCCGATCTTCACAGGTATTACCACCAGAGCTACTGAAGTTTGTATTAACATTCAAAATAGGAGTTTGTGGCATCCATTTTTCGTCAAATTTTAGTAGTATGAAAAGCATATCCTTTTGGCTCACGTAGTATTCTAAAATATCATCTTCTGCTCTTTCAGAACCTGTTTTTCCAGAACTAGGTTGGTCCCTTGCAAATATAATGAATTTGCTAAAATTATAAAATATATTTATATTAATCATTTTAAAAAGCATTATTAATTTATAGCATTATTACCTTTATTTATATCATCTGTAATTGATGGATATGACAGAAAGGGTTTTTTTATAGTCCGGTCACCACAGCATACTTCGAACGGCAATTTGGACATTTTTTTAAATATAAAACTACATAAAATAAATAAACGTAAATTACATGAAAGACTATAAGGTTCGATTGTTAAATCATTCCGAATTTTCGTTAACATTTTTCAATATAAGTGTTATAAGGTGAAAAATAGTATTTATTATCTTTCATTAACAAATCCACTGACTTTTTTAATAACAGCTGATCTAAATGTAAACTTTTATAGCTCAATTTGGAGTTACTGTTTTCATATAATGTCGTATATTGATTATACCAGATAATTTTTACAGGGCCATATAGAACTGCAGCTTCGTATGAAGAATTTATAAAAATAGCTTCAATATTAAAAATTTTTATTTCGCCTTGTTCATTCTGCATTGTAAGTACGCTATCATGTTCCTTATATGTCGTTCGTATTGAAAATTGAAATATTTTTTGTCACAAAAATGTACTCGTTCGGTATTTTCCATTAAAATCATTTTTTGAAAATCTCGCAACGTCGTCTGTTACTATAATGGATTTAAAACGATCTCCAGCGAAGTAGTAGTTTGAAATTCTTGATGATTTTTTGACAGCGAATAAGTTATATTTATGAAATTTTTGGTTCTTTTTGAAATTTGTTTAAAATGTTGATGTTTTTGCTCGAACGCTATGGTCCATAGTCCTCTAAGCGGTCCAAGTTTTTGAATTAAATCAGGATAATAGAGGAAACGACTCCATTCGGTGTTCGAAATAACTGTCAACATAATAAGTTAACAATGATATTTGACTTACGGAAATTTCTAAAGCACAAATTATTCGACACATTTCAACCATTGAACAGAAAAATGTCCGCACATTGTTTTCAAAATTTTTTATCTGACCTAACATTATATGCGGCACTAGGATTAAAATATTCCATAATAAGCTTTTCCAGTTATTTTGTTTTTTTGTAAATCAACTTTAGAAAAAGAAAGTGACAATTTAAATTTTTTCCTTAGTGCAGCCAAATACCAATTTATATAATCAATACGAACTTCATCACGGTTGTGAAAATATTTTATGATTTCCATTAAGTCGTAGGGAATAATACCTTCAAAATCATGCCCAATGCATGGTGGTAATCCAGGGGCACATGTATGGTAATGGCGCAACTCCGAAGTTAATAAGTTTGCAATTATTCTATTAAAGTTTTCAGGCGTTCTTAGTTCTGAAATGTCCATGTTAAAGTTTTGCAACGAAGTTCTGTCATAAATACAATATCTACAAAAATATTCCGATGTACTAAAATTTTCTATCAGTCGGTGGCTGCCAAGATTATCTCGAACCATCGCGATAATCGAACTAAATAATGTACGAGTTGAATCTTTCTTTTTAAAATTATTTACTTCAATTCCTTTATTTTCCAAAATTTTCAAATCATTTATAAGAGGATCTAATACTTTTCCAAAGCCAAAATAATTTACATGAATTTCTTTACACAATAATACTAATTGAATATTATTGATTTGACACCTATGCTTTTTATTTATATTGCAAACAGACTCCAACCATTTTATGCTTGTTAAATTAGTTCAATTAGTTCAATTTTCGTTTTGCCGTTGGAAGAAAATAGATTTCTTTTATAAGCTGAACCATTATTGTAATACAAGAATGCTTTGCTATCCTCAGGTTTCTTTTCATTGCTGATTAAATTTATTATCTTTCATCAACACCTTTAAAGTATTTAATATTGAAATATAATAAAAATGGCATGCATTGTGATAGTTATTTCTTTCCAAATCAATTTTTTTAGGTGGCACATATTTAATTCTACTTTCGGTATACTTAACGCGGGAAAAATTATTTTTGAATAATCTAAGTTCATTTGTTTTAGATGAATTTCTAAAAAAAGACAGAACTTTTTAGTTAGTAGTTTAGTAAAACCGTTTGTATCTACTGTAATATATCCGATTTGTCTATATAAATTTTCAGAATATTTTTCAAATAATAATTCGTTATATAAAAAATTGAATCCTTCGATTGACACTTTATATTTGAATTTAAGATTATTAAATAATAAGTAAAATCTATTATTCTCAGAACACCTTTCTTCAAGAATTCTTTGTGTTGCCTCGTTAATAAAATTAAAATCATTGTTAGTCTCACTAAAACTTTCCTGAATAGTTTGAATTTCGTTGAGGGCTTGTGTTTTGTTGTTTTCCACTTTGTGATATCTAAGGGAATGTATACCCGAAAATTTATCGAGTTTTTAAAATACAGTTGTGGGCTGGGCATTGGATAACTTCTTTTGCTCTTAAATGATTTCTCATATGGTGTGTGATGTGAGTAAAATTATTTATTTCAATTTCACATAAATTACACTTAAAATTGCACTGCTGGTTTAATTGCGAATTAATTTTTATAGAGTCAACATTCCTTTTTTTTGCTTATTACAGTGTAATGCATTCTATGCCAATGAACTTTGTACGAAACATAATTTGAAAAACGTTTGATATTGGCCACAAACAGTTAAATTGCACATTTTTCATTCCTCGGTGCACATACACATGTTTATTGTATAACACTAATGATTTAGTTTTGTTTTGACAAATCCAACAAAAAACATTTCTAGTATTTTTCAGAAACACTATGAAATTACTTATATTTACTACTTAGAATTGCTACGTGCGCGTCTCTATTTCACAAAGAAGAGGAATGAAATTACAAATGAATGTTAAAATGACTAAAAATCAACAAATTGCGGTTTGTTTAATATTAACCAAGAATGTACTATTTTTCACTATTGTTAATAAATAATAATAAAAATATACGAATACTTACGTTTTATAATAATTATTCAAGTATTAAAATACAATTTCAACACCTAAATTTATTTTTATATTTTATGTATCACTGCGTGATAAAGGACTACTGCACAAGAAAATATGAAAAAACGTTAGAATTTACGACGAAATTTTAGTAAACATAACTGTTATAACTGCCGCCTCGATGCCACAGTGGTTAGCATGCTTGCTTTAAGCTCCGGAGGTCCCGGGTTCGATCCCCGGCGGGTGATGAAAAAATCACGGCTGGTTAATGTAGGATCAATGAATTAATCACTCATTATCTGTTCACAAAATGATTACGAAACTTCATCATGAAGCGGCCAAATCCCTCTATGGAATGTAGCGCCAGCGGAAAAAAACTGTTATAACTGTTAAATATCAGAGTTTTATTCAATTTTCAGCAATATTGTTGTTCATAATCACAAAATTATTTTTAATGAAAACTTTGTTGAAAATTAAATCTGAATTGAAAATGTTTGTTGGTTTTTAGGTAACTGTTGAATTCTGAACATTTTTATATTTATTTATTAGCAAAAACTTACTAAATTTAAACAAAAAGTTATAAATTAATAAAAAAAAAAGCAATATAACATTTAATATAACAAAAATTCTGCAATAATTAAAGCAAATTATGTTGAATATAGGTTTAAATTTACTCAAATTTCTTAGAGCGTAGCTAAGTTGTTAGTCGTGGTTGTAGTGGATGTCCTATGCGTCAACTATGTGTAGTTAAGTCTACTATCTCATAATGAGGGTGATTGGTTTTGTGTACAAGCAGACACTTTTTTGTAAATTTTTGTATTACTGGATTATTATTATTACTTTTGTATTTATATTTGATTAAGTTATTCTTTTGCTGTATTTTTATTGTTTTATTACAAAACGTTTTGTGCTAGTGGCAGTGCATAATTGGACTTTTGTCTGTCCGCTGCCCCGTTTTTAGAATAAAATAAAATAAAAATTTAATTTGGTCATAATTAATAGTCAGAATTTCATTATTAATTTGCAATTTTAGCTTAATTCAGGATTTAGAAAAACTCGACCCAATAACATTTGAAAATTTAAATTTAAAAATGTTTTTGAATTCCTTTGACTATATTCAACAAAACACATGTATGTAGAGTGTTTTCAGTTCCCTAACCCTTGGGCTCTATAATTTTCTCCTTATCAGTCAGAACATTTCAAACGATATAAGTATGTTCAAACATATGTTCCTACTATTGAAATGTAATGGCCAGCCCGTATAAATAGAAAAAATCATATAAAGTTAATTTACAAATTGAACAAGACATAACCAATAAATCAAGTAACACTATAACTGAATACTATACAACGAATAGTCGTTACGTATGCTATGTAAGTGTGTGAATATTTTGTCACACCCAAAATACTCTCAAGATAAGATTTCTACGAGTTATGTTGTACGCATTGATAGAATCATAGGGAGATGATAAAATTATTAAAGATATCCATTTTCTTTCGGGTTTAATTTAAAAACAAAAATTAAATTAAATAAAAAATAAAAAAAACTTGGTGTTGTTGATGTTATTTTTACCACCAGAGAAATATTATTTGTTTTAATATTTTTTTTTGTAAAAATAAACGGAACTTCTTTCTTCGCGTATAACTTATATCGAATGAAACAGATATAAACGTCTTATATCACGTCTGTTCCTGTCAATGCTAAAAGATTTATTGTGTTAAAGAATTTAAATGGATTCGAGTACATTATGTTTTTTTTGAATATGTTTGTGATGAAAACCGAAATACAAGAACAAAAAAAAATGGTTGGTAATACATATTATTTTTAGAGGGACGCATGATTCGGTAGTATTTTAGGTATTTAAAGTTTTATAAAAATAGATGCACATATATTTTCCCAATATCGCAACACCATATACATATGTATGTTGAGGGATAAAGGGAATAAATGGTATACGCATTGGTATATATTACATGGACAGTAAAATATTGTGTTTTTGTGTTGTTTTTGGTTCCGACTACCAAAAGGATTAAGGCCAGTAGCCAATATACAATACACAATACAAAAGGGTTCAATATTCAAATGATCTTTGTTTTCCCAAATGTAAAACAAAGTAATTTTTTTATTTGTTAATATCGCTTTTTTGTTGCTCTTCGTTTTTTTGAAAAATAAAAGGGATGAAATGGAAATAGTATGACGATTTATGTTTTTTTTTTTGTAAATCCTACTAAAATGGTCAAGAATTGAAAATTTCACTCCAGGGATTAATGAATATTTCTGCTATTTTGTGTTGTGTTTTTATTTAGTCCATGTTTTATAAAATTGTTTTAAATGCTAAATGTTATCCTCATGTAGACCCCCTTTATGTGTACCTATGTGTTTATTTATACACTTATACTTGACAGATTTATTTTTGAATTTTAGGAGAACTAAATATTTGTTTGTTTTTAGTTTTCACAGTGCTTTGCAGTACTGGTTGTGAAACTACCAAATATTTTCCCCCCGCATGGGAGGTGCTGCTTACTGTTCATACAAAAATTATTAGATTTTCTATGGCCTTTTGACAGTAATTAGTTTTCCAACTTTTTATTCGGATAGAAAGTGAAATGATATCTCACTTCATATAAAGTATGTGTAAGATAAAGTGTTTAAAAGTTGTTACGTTGGAAATTGAGCTAAATTTACTTATCTAGTTGTTGAGCAATTCTATAAGCAAAAAGAATTTAACTTTGACTTTTTTCTAACATTTGACACTTTTTTGAAGTTATGCCAAACGCTTAACATATATTCTAAAGCTTGGAAATTATATATTTATTTTAGTTATATACTAACGTTTTGTTATTTTAAGTCTCAATCAAAAAAATAGAAATGAAAATGGGGTTTTCACAAAAATATTGAACTTGAAATCACAAGTATCAAAAATTGTATAATACTCTATTATAGCTGTGTACATCAAGTACGCAAAATGTCACAAGGCCTATCCTAGAGGTCGACGATATAAATAACATTCAATATATATTCGGTACGCTGCACCAAATTTCAACGACGAAATCTGTTCAACAAAAATCAAAGTTGGACATAGAACTATGGTCTCTGGGAGACCTATTGCATAGGCATTGTTTGTAAAGTATCACATAGTCAATTTTAGAAATCGACGATATAAATAACAAGCAATATATTGACGGCATGTTGCATCAAAGTTCAACGCGGAATCTGTCCAACAAAAAATCCAAAGATTGACATTCGACTATGGTTTCTGTGGTCTATGTATGTCGCATGGGCCTTGTAGGTGAAATGTCACAAGATAGATCCAAAGGGTATAATATATAAGGAACAGGCAATATTTATACGGCATGTTGCACTAAATTTCAACAACGAAATCTGTGTAGAGCAGTGTTCGCAAGTAGTTTTTTTAAGTTTAAAAGTAAGGATCAGTCAAAATCGGCTAGATTTTAACTTTTTTTCAACTCATATTTTTAAAGGTGGAGGGCGACGAATTTTGTTAGCTTGGAATCGAGCTCAAAATCTTAAACCGAAAAAATTATATTTGGCTGTTCTGCTCCTAATTATTGTTGTAATATTCATTTCTAAAAATGTAAACTCATAATGATATGTTAAAGGAACATAATATCATATATATGTTAATTTAGCTATAATCAGCTAGCTAGAGCGCTAAAATTATTGTTTATTGATTGATTTATTAATTTACATATATTTTGGTACACCCTATTTTGAGCATATGAGCTCATTCACAAAAACGTGTATCAAAAGTGGTGGATAACTTAATAATTAAAAAATAGGCTTGTTGTTTGGTAGCCAGTTCGTTTAGCAAATAACTGCCTAGAGTCACTAGTTACAATAAAACAACTATTAAAAACAGTTTAATACATTTATTAAATCAAATAATGCTAATATGGTTCATATAAAATCCTTGGATCATAGATATCAAAACGTAAACATGTTTTTAAAGCGAAATTAAGCTAAAAGAACCTCTTTGATTACTAGATATGTTCTAAAAATAACTAAAGACTATTTTTGAAATCGACTGAACCAAATGGCACTAGTTTCGTTGCTGTAAAATCCTTAAAACGCGGTTATTTCAACTTACCATTATTTTTACATGCAGGAAGAGAATATAAATACGAAATTTAACTAAAACAACTGCCTAGAGTCACTAGTTACAATCCAACAACTATTAAAAACCATTTTATACATTTATTAAATCAAATAATGCTTACATCGTTCATACAAAATCCTTGGGACATTGATATTAGGACGTAAACATGTTTTTACACGCTGAAATAGAATATAAAAGCGAAATTAGCCTAAAAGAACCTCTTAGATTACTAGATATGTTCTAAAAATAACTAAAGACTATTTTTGAAATCAACTGAACCAAATGGCACTAGTTTGGTTTCTGTAAAATCCTTAAAACGCAGTTATTTGACCTGACATTGATTTTTACATGCAGGAAGAGAATACAAATACGTAATTTAACTAAAACAACTGCCTAGATTCACTAGTTACAATCCAACAACTATTAAAAACCATTTTATACATTTATTAAATCAAATAATGCTAATGCGTTCATACAAAATTCTTGGCACATTGATATTAGCACATAAACATGTTTTTACACGCAGAAATAGAATAAAAAAGCACAATTAGCCTAAAAGAACCTCTTAGGTTACTAGATATGTTCTTAAAATAACTAAAGACTATTTTTGAAATCGACTGAACCAAATGGCACTAGTTTGGTTGCTGTAAAATCCTTAAAACGCAGTTATTTGAAATGACATTGATTTTTACATGCAGGAAGAGAATATAAATACGAAATTTAACTAAAACAACTGCCTAGAGTCACTAGTTACAATCCAACACCTATTAAAAACCATTTTATACATTTATTAAATCAAATAATGCTAATAGCGTTCATATAAAACGCAGTTTTTACACGCAGAAATAGAATAAAAAAGCGAAATTAGCCTAAAAGAACCTCTTAGATTACTAGATGTTTTCTAAAAATAACTAAAGACTATTTTAGAAATCGACTGAACCAAATGGCACTAGTTTGGTTGCTGTAAAATCCTTAAAACGCAGTTATTTGACCTGACATTGATTTTTACATGCAGGAAGAGAATACAAATACGAAATTTAACTAAAACAACTGCCTAGATTCACTAGTTACAATCCAACAACTATTAAAAACCATTTTATACATTTATTAAATCAAATAATGCTTACATCGTTCATACAAAATCGTTGGGACATTGATATTAGGACGTAAACATGTTTTTACACGCTGAAATAGAATATAAAAGCGAAATTAGCCTAAAAGAACCTCTTAGATTACTAGATATGTTCTAAAAATAACTAAAGACTATTTCTGAAATCAACTGAACCAAATGGCACTAGTTTGGTTGCTTTAAAATCCTTAAAACGCAGTTATTTGAACTGACATTGATTTTTACATGCAGGAAGAGAATATAAATACGAAATTTAACTAAAACAACTGCCTAGAGTCACTAGTTACAATCCAACACCTATTAAAAACCATTTTATACATTTATTAAATCAAATAATGCTAATAGCGTTCATATAAAACGCAGTTTTTACACGCAGAAATAGAATAAAAAAGCGAAATTAGCCTAAAAGAACCTCTTAGATTACTAGATGTTTTCTAAAAATAACTAAAGACTATTTTAGAAATCGACTGAACCAAATGGCACTAGTTTGGTTGCTGTAAAATCCTTAAAACGCAGTTATTTGACCTGACATTGATTTTTACATGCAGGAAGAGAATACAAATACGAAATTTAACTAAAACAACTGCCTAGATTCACTAGTTACAATCCAACAACTATTAAAAACCATTTTATACATTTATTAAATCAAATAATGCTAATATAGCGTTCATACAAAATTCTTGACACATTGATATTAGCACATAAACATGTTTTTACACGCTGAAATAGAATATAAAAGCGAAATTAGCCTAAAAGAACCTCTTAGATTACTAGATATGTTCTAAAAATAACTAAAGACTATTTTTGAAATCGACTGAACCAAATGGCACTAGTTTCGTTGCTATAAAATCCTTAAAACGCAGTTATTTGACCTGACATTGATTTTTACATGCAGGAAGAGAATACAAATACGTAATTTAACTAAAACAACTGCCTAGATTCACTAGTTACAATCCAACAACTATTAAAAACCATATAAAATCCTTATGTTGCAAGGATAAAATCCTTATGTTGCAAGAAGAGATATCAAAACGTAAACATGTTTTTACACGCAGAAATAGAATAAAAAAGCGAAATTAGCCTAAAAGAACCTCTTAGATTACTAGATGTTTTCTAAAAATAACTTAAGACTATTTTAGAAATCGACTGAACCAAATGGCACTAGTTTGGTTGCTATAAAATCCTTAAAACGCAGTTATTTGACTTGACATTGATTTTTACATGCAGGAAGAGAATACAAATACGAAATTTAACTAAAACAACTGCCTAGATTCACTAGTTACAATCCAACAACTATTAAAAACCATTTTATACATTTATTAAATCAAATAATGCTAATATAGCGTTCATACAAAATTCTTGACACATTGATATTAGCACATAAACATGTTTTTACACGCTGAAATAGAATATAAAAGCGAAATTAGCCTAAAAGAACCTCTTAGATTACTAGATATGTTCTAAAAATAACTAAAGACTATTTTTGAAATCGACTGAACCAAATGGCACTAGTTTCGTTGCTATAAAATCCTTAAAACGCAGTTATTTGACCTGACATTGATTTTTACATGCAGGAAGAGAATACAAATACGTAATTTAACTAAAACAACTGCCTAGATTCACTAGTTACAATCCAACAACTATTAAAAACCATTTTATACATTTATTAAATCAAATAATGCTAATGCGTTCATACAAAATTCTTGGCACATTGATATTAGCACATAAACATGTTTTTACACGCAGAAATAGAATAAAAAAGCACAATTAGCCTAAAAGAACCTCTTAGGTTACTAGATATGTTCTTAAAATAACTAAAGACTATTTTTGAAATCGACTGAACCAAATGGCACTAGTTTGGTTGCTGTAAAATCCTTAAAACGCAGTTATTTGAAATGACATTGATTTTTACATGCAGGAAGAGAATATAAATACGAAATTTAACTAAAACAACTGCCTAGAGTCACTAGTTACAATCCAACACCTATTAAAAACCATTTTATACATTTATTAAATCAAATAATGCTAATAGCGTTCATATAAAACGCAGTTTTTACACGCAGAAATAGAATAAAAAAGCGAAATTAGCCTAAAAGAACCTCTTAGATTACTAGATGTTTTCTAAAAATAACTAAAGACTATTTTAGAAATCGACTGAACCAAATGGCACTAGTTTGGTTGCTGTAAAATCCTTAAAACGCAGTTATTTGACCTGACATTGATTTTTACATGCAGGAAGAGAATACAAATACGAAATTTAACTAAAACAACTGCCTAGATTCACTAGTTACAATCCAACAACTATTAAAAACCATTTTATACATTTATTAAATCAAATAATGCTAATATAGCGTTCATACAAAATTCTTGACACATTGATATTAGCACATAAACATGTTTTTACACGCTGAAATAGAATATAAAAGCGAAATTAGCCTAAAAGAACCTCTTAGATTACTAGATATGTTCTAAAAATAACTAAAGACTATTTGTGAAATCGACTGAACCAAATGGCACTAGTTTCGTTGTTGTTAAATCCTTAAAACGCAGTTATTTGACCTGACATTGATTTTTACATGCAGGAAGAGAATACAAATACGAAATTTAACTAAAACAACTGCCTAGAGTCATTAGTTACAATCCAACAACGTTTAAAAACAGTTTTATACATTTATTAAATCAAATAATGCTAATAGCGTTCATACAAAATCCTTGGCAGATTGATATTAGCACGTAAACATGTTTTTACACGCAGAAATAGAATAAAAAAGCGAAATTAGCCTAAAAGAACCTCTTAGATTACTAGATATGTTCTAAAAATAACTAAAGACTATTTTTGAAATCGACTGAACCAAATGGCACTAGTTTCGTTGCTGTAAAATCCTTAAAACGCAGTTATTTGACCTGACATTGATTTTTACATGCAGGAAGAGAATACAAATACGAAATTTAACTAAAACAACTGCCTAGAGTCACTAGTTACAATCCAACAACTATTAAAAACCATTTTATACATTTATTAAATCAAATAATGCTAATAGCGTTCATACAAAATCCTCGACACATTGATATTAGCACGTAAACATGTTTTTACACGCAGAAAAAGAATAAAATAGCGAAATTAGCCTAAAAGAACCTCTTAGATTACTAGATATGTTCTAAAAATAACTAAAGACTATTTTGAAATCGACTGAACCAAATGGCTCTAGTTTGGTTGCTGTAAAATCCTTAAAACGCAGTTATTTGACCTGACGTTGATTTTTACATGCAGGAAGAGAATACAAATACGAAATTTAACTAAAACAACTGCCTAGAGTCACTAGTTACAATCCAACAACTATTAAAAACCATTTTATACATTTATTAAATCAAATAATGCTAATAGGGTTCATACAAAATTCTTGGCACATTGATATTAGCACATAAACATGTTTTTACACGCAGAAATAGAATAAAAAAGCGCAATTAGCCTAAAAGATCCTCTTAGATTACTAGATATGTTCTTAAAATAACTAAAGACTATTTTTGAAATCGACTGAACCAAATGGCACTAGTTTGGTTGCTTTAAAATCCTTAAAACGCAGTTATTTGAACTGACATTGATTTTTACATGCAGGAAGAGAATATAAATACGAAATTTAACTAAAACAACTGCCTAGAGTCACTAGTTACAATCCAACAACTATTAAAAACCATTTTATACATTTATTAAATCAAATAATGCTAATAGCGTTCATATAAAATCCTTATGTTGCAAGGATAAAATCCTTATGTTGCAAGAAGAGATATCAAAACGTAAACATGTTTTTACACGCAGAAATAGAATAAAAAAGCGAAATTAGCCTAAAAGAACCTCTTAGATTACTAGATGTTTTCTAAAAATAACTTAAGACTATTTTAGAAATCGACTGAACCAAATGGCACTAGTTTGGTTGCTATAAAATCCTTAAAACGCAGTTATTTGACTTGACATTGATTTTTACATGCAGGAAGAGAATACAAATACGAAATTTAACTAAAACAACTGCCTAGATTCACTAGTTACAATCCAACAACTATTAAAAACCATTTTATACATTTATTAAATCAAATAATGCTAATATAGCGTTCATACAAAATTCTTGACACATTGATATTAGCACATAAACATGTTTTTACACGCTGAAATAGAATATAAAAGCGAAATTAGCCTAAAAGAACCTCTTAGATCACTAGATATGTTCTAAAAATAACTAAAGACTATTTTTGAAATCGACTGAACCAAATGGCACTAGTTTCGTTGCTGTAAAATCCTTAAAACGCAGTTATTTGACCTGACATTGATTTTTACATGCAGGAAGAGAATACAAATACGAAATTTAACTAAAACAACTGCCTAGAGTCACTAGTTACAATCCAACAACTTTTAGAAACAGTTTTATACATTTATTAAATCAAATAATGCTAATAGCGTTCATACAAAATCCTTGGCACATTGATATTAGCACGTAAACATGTTTTTACACGCAGAAATAGAATAAAAAAGCGAAATTAGCCTAAAAGAACCTCTTAGATTACTAGATATGTTCTAAAAATAACTAAAAACTATTTTGGAAATCGGCTGGTTAACGCCAATTCCGGAACATCAACCTGAATCTCTTTTAGAAAACCAAAATCGCCAGAAGACATCATTCGACCGAAGAAGATTTTCTTAATCGGCTGAACTTGCTCCGGATTAATCCGATTTTCAATTTTGGATAAAACTTCCACTTGGTAGAGGGCCTCCTAAATTATTGGTTTGTTTTTTACATCGTCCTTTTCTTACATAACTTGGCATTACTGGGCCGATCTTAAGAGCAATAAAATCAAGAGATTTGGCTCGGCACATTTTGATTTACAAATTAAGATACTCCACTACGTAATTTTATTTTAATTATAAATAATTAATAAAAAAATACTAATTAAAGTGATTATTTCTAAGAAATAAATCAAATTAAAAAAAAAAAAATATTTTCCCAAAATTCTGTTATGCGATGATCTGGTATCGCGAACTAAAAGGCGAAGTAGGTTTCAGTAGAGGAAGGTTCGGTCTTTGTACGAATGAATAAACTTCTTGAGTTTAAAAACGTGACAACTAGGGTGAAGTTCCGATTTCCTCGGACATGTTCTTATTTTGCAAATATTTGCAGGCGCCCGGAAAAAGAATTTGTCCTGAAAACTCAGAGGAGGGATCAGAAAAATAATATAGTTTCCATTCACCGTAAATATTTTGTTTACGAAATCAAACTTCCGCCTAAATAATATGGCTCAAAATATTCTTCAAGACGTGATTAATTGTATTTTAGATTTGAAACTATTTATTTATATAATTGGTTTAATATCTCAGATATAAAATTTCACAAAAATACAACGACATTATATGCGTTCCATTTGGTGTTGGAACCTGTTTATAGAAAACCAAAATTGACAAATCTAATTGTTGAATACTATTAGTAAGAGTAGTCTTCCAAAATATTTCTTGCCATTCGGTCCTGTTTTAATTTACAAATACTAACCCTTGAGCCTATAAAATAATCAGTTTTATATAGAATAGATGTAAGGCTTCCACAAACATGGTTCCTAGCTCCATTTTGAGCTGGAGACTTAGCAAACTGCCTGAATTGGTTGTTTTTGTAAAAAAATGGGTGAAATAATTTTTTTATCAATGGTACCAACCAAAATACCATTAGTGATGTTTCGTAATATTTTTGGAATTTGGTTCTTATTTTACTTAAGAAATCCGACCCCAATTGATGTGGCCTTAAGTATTCTTCAGTGGGGTGAAAGAGTGGAAGATTCGGTTTTAATTAGGTGCTAGTTTATTAGGTCGAAACCGTGCTAGTTTATTAGGGCGAAATGTTCTATTTTTTCAAATTTTTCAGACCTCGTTTAAGTTTAGTCGTTGAACTGATTTTTTTTATTTTTGGTTGGTGGTGTGGGTGTTATCGCACGGAATCTGGAAATGTTCGAGTGGCGTGATATTTTTTAGATGACGCATCGTATATTTTTTTTGTTATTTTTAAAAATCATTAAAAAAAAAATGAGTCAGTCAAGTCTGGAGTTTTTAACTATAAAGGTTTTGAAAAGAAAAATATTTAACAAATAATTATAAATATAATAATAAATTTAATTACCTGGTGGCCAAAATAGTTTTGATAATAAAATTATATGGATTTTTAAGTTCTTCTGGTAAATAACCAGATAATCATTACGATTTTACGATTTGTTACGAAGAGCGAAATTATCAAGAATTTTACAACTTAAGTTTCGATCTGAATGAGAAACACGAGAAATTTAATTATTTTTCAGTCAATCTCATCAGGCTATAGCGACTGAATTGTTAATTACATTAATGATTGCTGCTGCGTCTGATCCTGCGTCGGCGCTGTTTGCAGTAGGGCCGCACGGGCCATAAAAAGGTAATTGCTTGTCGGGGAAAAATATAAAAAAAGCCACAGCAACAGTAATTTTTTTGTCCTTTTATTGTGAGCCGACCTTGAGTGGCGTGCTGATTTTTGTGTTTTATTATTATATTTTTTTTCTTACATTTTTTTACTTTCAGATTCCGTGGGGCGTACGGGCCATACTACCCACCAGAAAAAAGATCAGTTCAATATATTTTTCCTTTTTCTTTATTTAGTACTTTGTTTTTTTTAATCAATTTTATTTTCAATTCAACTCCTATTTTTCTTTTATTCTTCATTTTTTCTCTCATTGGGTAATTTTCCGTTTCCACATGACTTCCGTTGGCTATGATTTATTTTTTACGTTTTTTTTTTTAAATTCAACAAGTATTTGTGCAGTGTGTTGGTGATTTTTTTTTCATTATTAGTTTTGTGCCTACTCACCATGTGTGAGTAGATTTTTTTTGTTGATCGAGTGATGTGGGGGTATAATTTTGCTGAGGGTCGGTCCTTCCTAGTAGCTCACAGAGGAGCGTGGTATTCGTTCCCCCGGGGCATGCAGCGCTGGGAGGCGGCACGCCACATGTGTAGTTCGAGCGGGGATGACCGTTTCCGCTCCTGGGGGTCTTGGTTCGGTCTATCGGTAGGGTGCCCATCCATCCCTTAATGACGTCGGTCACTAGTTGTATTTCTAGTGAAAATAAATTCACCACATGTTTTTCTTAATTTTCTATAATCAACTATAGACATCTCAGTTACACTAGTAAAACTAGAGATTAATTAGCAGGCAGTATTTTGTCAAAACCAACTTGGATGTTTTTTTCAAAACGAAAGTTGGAAATAGCATATTGTATTTATAACAACTGAAGAAAACGAGTCATTGCAATACGAAAGTGAAATTTCCAGCTTGAGCGATAGCGAGGGCTGCATTCACTTGAGTATTGCAATGACTCATTTTCACACGAGTTATACAAGCTATTTTTTCTACGATACAATAGCCCTGTATCATTTATAAATAAGTAGAAACATAAAAAATTACAAAGTTGTGCGGATCAACACAAATTTATTAAACCTTTAAAACATTTGGGTTTTCACAAATCGTGTAGCAATATTAAGAAATCGTTGTGTAATGAGAATATTTCCACACGATTTTAGTATATGATGCAAAGGCTCCTTTTCTTATATAATTTAAATTCAAAAATTATCATCGAAAGCATAGGTTACTGCACTATCGTAGAAAAAATGTATTTTAGACATAATTTAATTTTAATATTTCTACAATAAATATTTATTTAACACTAATAAAGTCTGCGTGTATAATGTTGTGTTAGAGATATTTACTTGGTAAAATTTAGTAAAAATAATGCGAGTATTTAACTGTATATTGAACTAGCTGAGCCCGGTCCGCCTTGCTGGTCCTAAGTAAACCTTTTCTTTTGTATTGTCTCTCGATTTAAATAAATGTCACAGCATTTAGTTATTGAAAATTCATTTTTCGTATATCTCTACAATAAGTACATTGTATTAGAGTGTAAACATTATAACGGGAAATTGATTTGGCAATATTGTTAATGAGCTATTGGAATGCAAACTGCTGTTAAATGATGACAATGGAAAGATAAATGTAGATGATGCGTATTATATGCCGCACAGTGATACCTGATGGAAGAATATTATTAAAAAATGTAATAAATATTTTATGTGAGATGAAATTCATATAAATTTATTGTAACGTTCTTTATTTGAAAATTTGTTTGATTTAAAATTTGGTAATTAAATTAGTAAAATGTTAATTGATAAAAATTATATTATATAGTGAACCCCGATGCACTTCGTTGCAACCAACCAAAAAAAGAAATGAAATATTCTCGATTTTTTTTTTATGAAATGAATGCATTGTATTTCAAAATTATTAATGTCAATCCAAAACATTTGGATATACAATATTTTTCGTTTACCCATTTGAAGCTAGCACAAACAAACAATTTGGAGTTCCAACTCTTGAGCAGGCCACGTATAGCTGTCCATGTGAAAAGCACGGCTCCTCCAAATTTAATCCGCAAATTTGAAGAGTTTGTCCTTGCACCTTATTGATGGAAATGGCAAATGATAGACGCACTGGGAATTGCAAACGCTTAAATTCAAATGGCATGTCTGTTGGAATCAGTGGAATACGTGGTATGAGCACAATTTCACCTTTCGCTGTTCCGGTCAATATTGTGGCTTCAATTAAATTCGGCATCAATTTTTTTACTGCCAATCTTGTGCCATTGCACAATTTTGGTGCATTTAAATTCCGCAGTAAAATAATTGATGAGCCAACCTTTGAATTCAAACAATGCGATGGCATACCAGGTGGTTCCAATGAATTCAAAAATACAATTGGATAATTCACTGCATCATCTGCATTCATTGCGCTATCAACAGATTTATATGATGTCACTGCACCTGGTAATTTTTCTTGAATCTGATAATTGATTGCATTGACGTGTACATTTTTTGATGCCAGTATTGCGCGTTCTCTCAACCAATTGTGGTTCCTGTAATTTTGAACAATATTTGGGGACACACTTTCAATGAACTCTTCTGTTAATTGGAGAATGGTACAAAAATTGTTCGGCAATGTAATCAACCCATTTGTATTATCGACTCGAACTTTGCCATTTCCAATATCTAACAATTGCTTCAAGAACCGATCTGCAGATTGGCCGTTGTGCAATTGAACGAGCATATTTATGTTCAATGTCAATTTTTGCACATGTCGCCACAGAAGAGAAGACTTTAAGCATGCATTGATCTCATCCGCCGGTGTTTATCGTGGAACCACAGGCAATATTTGACGAAAATCGCCTGACAATAATATCAATGCACCACCAAAAATTTCTTGATGCTGACGTAGATCTTGCATTGTACGGTGTAATGCTTCCAGCGGTTTTTTATGCGTCATTGTACATTTATCCAAAAGAATAATTGCTGCTTGTTGCAAAACTTTTGCCATCGCAGAATATCTTGAAATATTGCATGTGGGATGTTCAATCACCTGTTAATTTGAGAATAATTATATTTTACAATAATATCGATTAAATTTTAAAGTGATCAATCAATAAATATAAGCATACCTGCACATTCAGCGGCAATTTTAATGCAGAGCGCGCTGTTCGTCCACCATCCAATAGAGTAGCAGCGATTCCCGACGAAGCAAGTGCCAATGCAATTTTTCTTTGCGATCGAATGGCTGCCAAAATCAGTGATATCACAAATGTTTTTCCCGTACCACCAGGAGCATCCAAAAAATATAATCCACCGACTTCATTTTGTACAGCTTGCCTGATGGTATCATAGACATGTTTTTGATGGTCATTTAATTTGGGAACATTCAAATTCACAAATGTTTGCAATTCATTGGGATCATACTGTTGTTCACGTTGCAATTCTCGATCAAATAAATCATGCATTGGACGATTGGGTGGTGACAAACCTAATTGCCCTAATGCTTTATTTGCAATCGTTATAGGCACATATCTTCAATCGCTATCAATGCCTCATTATACATTTCCAATGAAATCAGCAAATCAGCGTTTCTTGTGTGATGACGCATTCCAATCAAATAGTCTTCTGCCATAAAATCTTTGTATTTATTCCACAATTCAAGTGAATTTGATGGAAAACATGTTGATATGATTATGGCATATAACATACGAATTTGATGTGGAGAAGAAGCATTCGATGCATCATGAAGCGTTAAATCCCAATGCGCATCATTTTCAAGTAAACCTAATTGCTCACATGCTGCACGATACATCACACATAAACAACCATTTACTCTTCGCAAATGTTGAAATTAACGTGGTCCAACAACATTTACTAACAACAACCGCAAATAATAACATTCTGCATTGTTTGGATGAACTGTGTATAATCTTCCCATTGCATCTGCAAAAAAAAAATACCCGGATGGCCATCAGCAGGTGTTCCTTGTTTACGTCGTTGCCATTTCGTTGCAGTCCAAGTGAAATAATGCGTTACATCTGAATACAGCAACGTTCTGGCAAATTCATCGCTTTCACACAATTGAAAGAATGCAGTTAATGTTGTTGCTGGTGGCTGTGCTGCTCTCTGCTGTACATTTGCATCGGTAAAATACACACGCTGGCCATTTTCAAGATGAACAGCCAAATGAACAACAGCAGGATATCGCTCATGAATTGTGCCATGAGTAAGGCACAATCCAACGATTATTAACTTCAATGTCTTGATTGCGTATTTTAATTGTTGTTGTATGGCCATTTTCCTCCGGTGACCGACGTCGGTACAACGGGTATCCATCGTCAGCTGTAATTGTATCCGAAGTTAATGCTCTTGGATACCGTTTTGTACATTTTCCATCGATCATGCATGGTGAATTCATATTTATTTGACCACAAGGGCCATGGATCATATTTTTCGTGACAACTTCAAATAATTCTGGATCGCTGATTTCATCTGGAATTTCAGCTGATATAATGTTATCAATTTGATCGGGTGTTATTTTACGAACCAGCCATATCAAGATGTGCCCGTGCGGCAGCCCTCTCTTTTGCCATTCAATCGAATACATCCAGCAAGGCACCTCTCTAAAAATTCGCAATTTGATAATCAAATCCATCAGTGCTTTTACTTTCTGTCGAAATACACGTGCTGTTAAATCGTGTCGATCTGTTGGATTCTGACCATCAAATAAATTGTTTTTTATGTCAGCCCACTGTGGATTGCATGTGAATGTTATGAATAGGTCGGGACGACCATATTTGCGAACGTATGACATTGCATCTTGCGTATTTTCGTGCATGTGGCGTGGTCCGATATCATTAACATTACCATCATTCACTATTGCATCTCGCAAGTGTATGTATTCTTTCGATCGCAATTGGGCTTGATTGAATCGAAGGTAATTAAGGCGTTCTGCTTCAATTTTCGCATAAATGTCAACAGCATATTGGTGGAAAAGTTTGCCACATCGCATAATAAAGTTGTCTTCTTGTGGGCGAATCTCGAATCTATACGAATAATAATTCATCCCACTAACTTTGTTTTCTACCTCACGACCTATGATGAATACATTGTCAGAAAATTGAAATAAATAAATTGAATTCATATATATTTTACCGGTTCGTGGATCTATCATTCGTATATTGATATGATAGTCGTCGTCACCTTTCCAGTGCAATAATGAATATTGTAATGCATCATAGCTGCGGTGAAGCTCTGAAACACGCCGTAATTCTTCATTTCTTCGATGTAGCACAATATCGCGAGATTGAAACTGGTCTCCAACAATCACAATGGCCACTTCATCAATTGTTGGTGCATTAAATCGCCTCGCATGCTCTCCAATGAGAGTTTTGTCGGCCCTGATAACGATTCTGTGATCATCAGACGGCATACGATCGAGAGCGGTTTTGAACAATCGAATTAATTCATTGTGCTGATGTAAGAATGTTTGAAGTTCAGAAACAATTTGTCGCCTTGCACGCGCAGCAATTGTACAATGCCGATCCAATTCACGATTTGCATCTCCGATAAAATAGATTTGCAAAAATTGATGATCAGCATCAGGATATGACAATAAGGAACCAGTTCGATGATAAATCTGACCTTATGTGCATTTTGACAGATTCATCTGTTTGTCATTTGTATGCTGTCAATCAAATGAATGTGTGTATTTATGAGTTTATGTATTAGTTTGGATCGATTTTTTTCGTTAGATCGGACCGAAATTTAAACTTTTTTTTTCAAATGTTGAATTAAAATTTTTTCAAGAGGGGGGCTGGGACCATACCCAATCGATCACAAAGTGTGTGCATGGGGTGTGGGGGGAAAGTAACCTTATTTTTTCGCTCAGACGCACCGTTTTCGAGATATTTGCAATTTTTCGATTTTACGTGTATTTGTTGTTGTTTTACAAAGAGCGAGTTCATTTCAGGAAAAAAATCATAACTCGAGAATGGCTGGACCGATTTTGGATTTCAAAATCAACTAACCATCATCACTCCTACCTGTACCTTCCCTAAAAATGTTATGCCAATCGGTTGAGCCGTTCTCGAGTTATGGAGTGACAATCAAAATGTACACTTTTTTTTTTATGTATATAGATTGAACTCTCAAGTGGCATCCTATATGCCAACATTTTAGCGAATAAAACAGACACCGCCAAATTTCTTTCTGTCCGTTTGATATATATCACACACACCGAATCGGTAATGAACGAACAACAAACATTCGCTGTATACGAGGCTTTGTACATTAATTAAAGTGCCCGCTATTAGAATAAATATACAGGATGCTAACCGAATTAGACGGTAAAAGTGACATTTTGGTTTCGATTGTTCACCATTTGGGGTGTTAAAATGTTAATTTACGTGTATGATCTTCTGTTTAAGAATTTGTTATTCCTTTATGTTTTTAAACTTTGTCTAATTTAGAATTTAAAAAGTGTATTTGTAAACCTCCAGCTTAATTTCACTATTAATATAAATGCGGTAGGTATATACTCTTAGCAATTGTACATAATTTAAATCTCCGTGACTAATAAACTATAAAAACAAATGTTTTATATTTTTCCAATACTCAAACTAAATTAGGTTTAAATATTTTTGTAATGCTATTTTTAAAACTTTAAATGAACCCATGTCAAAAATACCAACACATTTCTATTTCGGTTTGTTTTCATTGCTACAATAATACATTCATGCTGCTACGGGTGTTTATCAAAGATAAGCCAATGATAATGACTTAATTACCTTTTAAAAAAACCTCATTTGAGGGTTGAAATAAACAACAAATATATTTTTAATACTATTTTTATCGTAAAAATAATTTAATAGAAAATATAATAAAAATTATAATAATGATAGGAACACCCCCCGAAAAAAAAACAAAAAAAATTACAATTTTGTGGAGGTTTCATTATTACCTACATATGTATAGGTGAGTAAAGGTGTATTAAAATTCACTTATACTTTAGTTTGTACCATTCCAAAAACATAAAAATAACTTTAGCCACTTTGACCAAAAATTTTAATTATAATAAATAATTAATTAAGTTATGACAAACATAATAATTTAACCCCTTTTAATGAGAGATTTTTAATTAATGATATAATTTCAGCTTGTAGGGGGTCAATTTGAATTGTATGTAATAAACATAAAAAATCGTGAATAAAAAACATAAAAATTGTATTTGTTAATTCCGGAATTAAGAAATAAATTTTTCGAATACAAATTTTTTATTTTATATTCGTTTCAAAAATATGCGCTTGGTTATACAATATTGCTAAACATTAATAAATTAAGGAAAACAAAATAAAGTATTTTTGGTGACTATTCAACATTCCATAAACGAAAATATATATAAAGTTAACAAACAATAAATAACATTATAATTTTTCAATTAAAAACAAAACCAAATATTTTATCTCGGCCTCATACTGATTTATTGGCCCGCAACACAAAACCACATATATTTATTCCACCCACAAATATCATTTTATTTATTTCTTATTTATTTACATTTTAAATAAAACAAAAATATTTATGCATACATCTTCGTTGTATCCATATAACGATAATAAAACCACTTCTTCAGATAATCTTAATTCATTTTGTAATTTTTTTTTTGTTAAACCAACAAACTAAAATGACCAATTGAACTGTGCATTTTTATTTATTTAAAAACGAACATATGTATGTGTATTTTGTTGCGTACAACAGATAAATAAAAATGCATTTTAAGAAATATTACCTGTATTATACATATATGGAAGAGATCCAATGATCGATATCGTGCAATAAAAAACACGAATTTCTATAAAATAAATTTCCGATTTACATATTGTGTCTTTACAGTCTTGATCATAAATTCGTATAATGGATATAAGATTCTTAACATTATTTCAAAAATCGCACGAAGAGTTTAAATAAAGTCATTATGTATGTATATGATTAACATTAACATTAAAATAAATAAGATTTATAAAAGCACTTTAGTGGTTGGAGTGTTCGCATTTAAGTGAATAAAAAATTGAAAGACAAACACATATTGCTATGCTATACAGGTTCCAGATTCGCAATGAGCTATAGACATAAGAGCATCATACCAATTTAGTTAATCTACTATTTAATCAAATTTAAGTATGGGTAAGCTGCATTTTCCGATAATGACTATAAGATCATAATTATCCTGCATTTAAATAACATTTGTATGGCTCTAATTACTGAACATAAAGCTCAAAAACGTATAAAGAGATTTTTGGAAGCAACCTGAAATAAATTAAAGTACTTCTAAGCATCGTTTACAAGGACGGATAGAATTGAAACGTGTTTACAAGTACAGTCAAATCTATTATATCCGGACAGCTCAAGGTGGGAAATAGAACAGCGTGTACCTAATATCCTCAAATAATTAATTTTAAATACATAATGTACATACCTAAATACGCACATAACAAAATAAAAATAGTTTCTCAATCAAACTAATCATTTTTGAAATAATATTGCAACTCAAATTGAGTTAACTTCGGCTTACTTGCATTTAGTTTGACTTGTTTTGCACAAATTAGCATTATTTCGTTTGATGATATGTAAGGTTGATTTGATATGTTTACTCGATGACATACATCTCCTTCGCTATCTTCGGTTTCATTGCCATCTTCCAAATTTCCTTCTGATGTATTAGTTATTAAAAATTCTGATATTGTTTCAGCTTTCGTCAACATACTGAATACTGAAGCTTCGTTATCACATTCGATCCATTCAGACAAATTTATCACATTAAGAGGCAAATTTAATTCTGTGGCTTAATTGGCTATCTCGTTTGTAATTGCGTCCTGATGTTCATTTTTATCAGTTTCGTCATCATTTGTAGGCCCAATATTATTATGCCAGATGTTTTTTAGAACATCAGGGGGAACAGATTCCCACGCTCGATAAATTGTTTAGAAAAAAGTTGTATTTGGTCTTCGAAATTTAATTGATTTTTGTAAGTGCTTTGTAGTTGAATAAGCCGAATACGCACACGAAATACTCACAAGTACAAGTATGTTTGGATATGGATTGGAATCAATTTTCATGAAATTCGTTAACAGAATATAAAATTTTAAGCTTGGGATTTAAAATTTGGAATTTGGAATTTGAAATTTGGAATTTGGAGTTTGAAATTTGAAATTTGAAATTAAAAATTTAACTTTTAAAATTTATAATTTGTTTGGTTAATTCTGATAACAAACGAGTGCCATTGCATATGTGACTAATTTGCTTTGGTAAAACAACCACATCAAATGATATCTTTTAAATTTTAAATTTTAAATTTAAAAAAAAAAAATAATTTTTTTATTATGATTACCCTTGCTGTAGTTTATAAATTCCTTAATTAAACAACCCGCCGGCCATGAACATGGTTGTACATAATAAATTATCAAAACTAACAGCGGATACATTTATCTTAATGAGAAATTCCGGTCACATTCAGTGGCTCGTCAAGGTATTACGCCGACAGTTGATATCTTCAACATTGAAATTATCCTTCAGATGGGATTTCACCTCAGCTTCAGAGACGTCTTTATGTAGTCTTGTAACAAAACTAGAATTACGAATCTCAACCACCTGAAGTGATGGAATAGCCGGACCGGTGCCAACTATATTACAACTGTTCGCTCATGTTGAAGTCCAGTATGATGTTGATTTCGTATATTTAAAATATGATTTCCTGGTATCGAGTTTGTCGAATTATTATTATTATTGTTTAAATTATCAGATGATGAATAATTTGATTGTTGCTGGTTGCTGGTTCGTTAATGAAGCCGATTGTTGTTGAACTTTATCTAATATGCGTGGGCCGAAATTATTTAGTATATTCAGAAAGTACAAAATCGGTTTATTGTGCTCCTTGTCGTCTGTTAGGAGCAGGTAGATCAACCCTGGCCATAATCGGCTATTAGGACTGGAAAAATATAACAGAATGTTTATATAAGCATGAAAATTCATCACAGTACAGACAGTTAAAAACAGTTTTAAAGCAGCGACTGTTAGGTAACACTAAAGAATTCCTAAAGGAAAAAAATTATTGGGTTCAGGTATGCTCAAACGAGTTGTGAGCATTATACAATAACTTGCTAGCCGAACATTGCCTTTAAGAGGAAAAACACAAGACATTCGAAATGTAATTTTTTGATGGCTGCACATATTGAAAAATATGGAAATCCATGAAAAGGGAGAACTTCATATTTACCGTCAATTGTATTCGAAGAAATTGTTATATTAATGGCCGAAAAAGTAAAATAACAAATAGAGAGGCAAAATATTACTCTATTAGCGTTGACTCTACTCCAGATGTATCACATACAGATCAACCCGCTTTTATTATTAGATATGTAAAAGATGTAAAAGATGGTGTGCCCGAGGAACATTTTTTGATTTTTTTGGAAAATGTTCGACATAAAGCTGAAGATATGGAGAAGGAAATAATACAATATTTAAATGCAAATAAAATTGAAGTCAAAAATATGAGAGGAAAATCATATGACAACGCTAGAAACATGTCAAGCATTTATACAGGACTTCAAGCTCGAATTAAGAACCTTAATGAACTAGCACATTTTGTACCTTGTGCAGAACATTCCATGAACTTGGTTGGAAAATTTGCAGCAGATTGTTGCCGAGATGCAGCAACATTTTTTAATTTTTTGCAAGAATTGTTCAACTTTTTTTCTTCCTCAACTAGTTGTTGGTTAGTGTTAACTACTGCTTTAAATGGACGATCAATTAAAAATCTTTCTGATACTAGATGGTCATGTCTTTATGACGCATGCAAAGCTTTGTACGAAAACTGGGCGGAAATATTGAAAGCACTGAAACAAATATCAGACAATGATACCGTATCATCCCAAGTTAGAAGCCAAGCTCAAAATATTACCAATCAAATGAATCGTCTCGAATGCGCTTTTATGATGGTAATTAGGAAATCTATTTTGGAGCGGATTAATGCTACTAATTTAAAGTTACAATCTATCAAAATTGATTTGTCGGTTGTTGTTGAGCAATACAAAGCTTTGATTGAATTTGTTAATTCAACGCAATTTATATGAATATTATGAAACAAAAGCAAGAGAAATTTCCTTTGTTAAAGAATTTGAAAGAAAACGGGGAAGGAAAAGGAAAGTGTTTCATGGTGAAATGATTGATGAATCTAAATTACACACCAATCAGAATTTTAAAACTAAAACATTTAATGTTATTCTTTCATGTCTTAGTGATGAACTCAAAAGTAGAGTTGAAGCATATGAATTAATTTACAAAAACTTTGAATTTTTAAATAATTTAACTAAATACTCAGCTACAAAAATATTGGAAAATGCGCAAACATTATACCAGATGTACAAGACAGATTTAGATGAATGTTTATGGAAAAATGTGTTCACTTCGGTTCATATTTAAAATCTAACGTTGTCTCTGAAAATTTTATATTAGATCTCAGTAAATTAATACATAAGTTGCGTTTTTCTATTAGATTGCTGCTCGAGATCGCGATAAATATAGGGCAAAATACTGGGAAATTACTGTTGTTTTTAGAACAGAATTTTATACGTCAATAGGCGATGATTCATGTACAAATTTTGTCTGGCAGACATAAATAATAATCGCTCTGATTGGTCGAATGTCGCCCATATGTTTTTATCTTACAACAAAAATTAAAAATCGAACATTGCTCAATTTTGTATAAGATAAAATATAAATACATAACCTACATACTTTTAGTAAAGTATATAGGTTATGTATTTATCACCTGTGTATAACCTATATACTTAAGTTTTAGCATTTTTCAAAAAAAAAAAAAAATAAATCAAAATGCAATCAAAACTAAAGCAATCACCCCTATTATGATTTCGATCGACGATCAACATCGACACGAGTCTGTGTTGCCTTTTCTTTTTTCGTATTGTTTTTATCAAATGAAAAAAAGAAAACGCAATACAGAGTCGTGTCGATTGTCGATCGACACGACAATCATAATAGGGGTGAATATTTCAATGTGTTGTCTTTGACAGAAAATAATATTCTAAAATATAAAAAACAAATTTCTAAAATAAAATATTTTAAAAAATGAATTCGCTAAGTAAGTTTATGGATTTATTAATATCAAAAAATATTCATACGTTAAAATTTTATCGCCAAAAATTTTTTGCATGTATCGCCTGAGTATGAATTTCGTTTTTATCGTATAAGACTGAAAAATATTAACCAATCAGAGCGATTATTATTTATGTCTGTCAGACAAAATTTGTACAAGAATCATCGCCTTAATTGTTAATAATTTAAAAATCAATTTTTGTTGGAATCTGATACAAATATGTCGGAGTCCAAGGTTTGTAGAAAATTTTCCATTATGAGATATTCGGACATCATTGCTTTATCAATGAAAGAGTTGAAGTCGTACACACTCAATGTGTGTTGGAAAGCCTAATGCCCCTCACCCATTCAAAATTAACTACTAGGTCAAATTTTAGAAATGGCACAATTAAAATATTCCCTTCCGCTGTACCACCAGTACACCGCGATGAAAAACACTCCCATTTGCTCCCATCAACAATACAACCAGCGGCCAGTGACACCACCGGTATATCATGCTTAATATTATTTACAGAGCGACCGGTGACTGGTGGTATTTTTCTGTGTGGTACACCGCTGACCACTGGCCGCTTGTTGTATTATTTAATGTGATATGCCAGTCTTGCACAAGCAGGGAACCTGTTAATCGTTGAAGAATGATCCACTGATATGACTACTAATGACTTGGACGAACTGCGTTTAAACTACTAGAATTGACGGTAATTGTATATCTTTTTCTCTTGCCATCTTCAAAATAAAGAATTTTTGTCAAGATTTTTTGACATTTGAAAATAAATAGAAATGAACTACTAGATGTGTACTAAAAAAAATTTCCCTCTTCCAATTTTCATAATTTATTTTTAAATTTCAGGAACTCTGTTGCATCCTACATAAAACCATAGAATTGTTGCGAACTCGTAAATATAAATTTTATTAAAAATTATGATTAAAGTCAATGAATTACTTTATGTAGTTTAACATTAAATCCACATTTAATTATTAAATATTCAAATAATTTTAATTGAGCTGAAAAAAATCGAAAAAATTGTATCGCGATCTCGAGCAGCAATCTATAAGAAAACGCAGTTATAGAAAAAAATTAGAAACTGTGTTTCCAATAATTTTAAGAATATTTTTATGCACCCATGTAACTAACTGCTTTGCAGAAAGAAGTTTCTCATTATTGAAAAGACTGAAAACATATTTGAGATCAACTATAAAAGAACAACGTTTAAACGCATTAGCTATATTGTCAATAGAAACAGAATTTACAATGAATATTGGTTGTACTGAAATAATTGATGCTTTCGCTGGCAAAGAAGCTAGAAGAAAATTTTAATAAATATTTAATATGTACTATTTTTGTTGGTTATCAAATAAATAAACTAACAATAACAGCAAATATGTAATTATAGTTTTCATTATAGTGTAACACTAAATATTTTTGTAATTCTCTTTAAAATTATAGAGCGCTTCAGTATGCTTTGCCTAAGAGCGTCAAAGGTACAAATGCGGCACTGCTAATATGTCTTCAACATTAGATTTAAATACATTCAACCAAGTGAGGTAAAGCACAAATACTTTGTTTGCAATCAAGTCTTTACAGGGATTGAAAACCCAAATAAGGTTCACATCTTGAAATACTTGAACTATTGTAACTTGTACGTACCTAAAATATAAAGTAGCTAAATTTGCAAGAAATTTTATACTTACCTACATCAGTAAAGAAGGCTTAAATTATTATGCAATTTTATATCTTTGTAAAATAAAAAATTGAATTATTAAATAAATTAATGTTGTTTTATTATGTTCATGTAACAAAAAAAATAAAAATTCCTTAATCTACGACAATAATTCCAACAACAGCATCCTCTGAAATGCGAAAGCTCTATCATTACTTGGACCATTATTCGGATTATCAAATATATTCTAATAATTCTACGATCGGCTCCAACTCGAATTTATCGTACAAACAATGATTGTGCATTCCATCACACCATGCTGTTAAAACTTTGACACAATTTCCAATTTTTAGCTCCAGCTATTTTAAATTGCCCGCCGTCGTGCTTTCATTATGCCAAATGCATTTTCGATACTACTTCGGGCCTTGATATGCACGTGGTTAATTTTTGTTTTCTAATGCTGTTAAGTTACATCTTCTAATAATCGGTGTAACAATGGCTATTGGGTCAAGCAAACACTGTAACCGATATCACCTAATGGGAATAATCTTTTCTGATATCATTGGCTATTCCATAACACCCACTGATGAATTTTCCGGAACTATTGCGTACTGCCATTAAGTAAATACTATAATTTAGTTTCCAATTTATGTATTGACTATGCAAACTAATTGGTACAAATTATGGCATCAATTAATAGCACCTATAGTGTCAAAAAGTTTGGAGTTCCCAAGTGCCGATAAAAATTTGCTCCAATGATGCTATAGGCATCCAAGCTTTGTAATTTTATAACTTTGGGTGCAAGCTTGTACATCACATCTATAATCTTGTGAACCATTGTTTCTACCGAATATATCGATAAGTTGAAACTTCCACTAGTAACCCGGTTTGCTGTTCCAAAAGTATTTCACATAGAGTATAAAGATAATCGCAGTTGATACTCTAAAGCTTAAGTGTTTTCGGATATAAACATCGTCGGTAGAGAAAATATTTTTGCAGATTTTGCAGTTTTTGTTATTTAACCAAAAGAACAAGTAGTCTGGCAATATCACTTTTTAATTATCATTTAAAACCTTTCAAATTCTTAAAGTTTTGTATTTCTTTATAAATTTCGAGTGAAATTTTTATTAAGTTTAGTTAGGTATAAGGCACAGATAAAGACTTTTTTACTAGTGTCATAATTGTAAAATGCCGCCCCGGTGGCACAGTTGTTAGCATGCTTGCTTTAAGCTCCGGAGCTCCCGGATTCGATTATCGGCGGGTGATGAAAAATCACGGCTATGAATTAATCACTCATTATCCGTTAAAAAAATGATTACGAAACTTCACAATGAAGCGGCCAAATTCCTCTATGAGATGTAGCGCCAGCGAAAAAAAAAAAAAAAAAAACAATAATAATTAAAAATAAAGCACACAATCGCAAAAGTTATAGAAAAAATATGACAGTCTCCTATCCCAATTACCGATTCGATTAATTGTCAAACTTAAACCATAGTTGTTCGTCTCGAGATGTTTTCTTAAAAAAAAAAAATCATTTCGGACAGTGAAAATTTCTAATTTGACAAAGCCATAACAGTTCAACAAAATATAGCCAAAATATGTATATAAAACATAATTATTTTATCATGTCGTACTAAATGATTTTGTTTATCAATTGGTTCTGAGTATCATAACCAATTTATCAATGTACACAATGATAAATTTCAGAATATACATAAATATAATAAATAGATTACATATAACCTAATTTATGTTTTAGCCTAAACTTTTGTAGCTTCCATATCTGATAATATTAAAAAAAAATGTTTGCTACTGAAAAACCTACAAATCTAAATCGTCAGAATATACAGTAGCGGTTCGTACAAATTTGGATTTACATACTAAACATTTCTAAAACCACTCTTGTGTATATGTTTTTCATAAATAAGCGAGCATATATATCATAAAATATCATAAATATTTGTCATTTAAAAAGATAACAAAAAAATGTTGACTTATATTTTACATATACGAGTAAGATATTAGACAAAACAATTCTGGGCTTGTTTGATTAAAGTTTTCGGTTGGGGTCGAATACAAAATATTTTATTTGACATTCAAAACGTATGCGCCAAAATAAAATGATCAAATAACCAAAATCAACAAAAACAAATATATAAATTAAATTCTGTATGATTTGTCGATGTCGTTTACTCGTTATGATAAAAAAAAATGTCACCCAAAAAAAAAAAGCGATAATGTTTAGTTCTATTGATTTTTCTAGTTTTCTACAAGTCGGTTGTTTTCTATATTTATTATATTCCAGATATGTGTCACACTGGTATATGATACTATATATTAAAGGATTACTACATATATGACACAAAAAAATAAAATATCATTAAACTAATGTTTAGTTTCTGTTTATGATGTCTGATTGTGGGTGTGTTATAAAATATATGTTTGTTAGATATTATAAAAATAAAAGAAGTGAAACAACCGAACGAAAGAAATCTAAACCATGTTTGAATGAAATATTTTATGAATACGTACGTAAGTTTATCAGATTAAAGCTTTCAAAATGAAATTTATATATCGAAATTGATCTCGAAAATATTTTTACAACAAAATTTTTAAGGTGTGCAAAATGTTTTGTGGTGTGCAAAATGTGCGGACTGTTAAATTCATGAATTTTAATAAACTAGGGATTTTTCTGCTAATGAAATGGATGTTATCTCATACTGACAGATGCTAATGGTAGTTTTTTAATTTATTTTTATTAACTTATGAGTAAACTAATGCTCTAAATATAATGTGTAAGCGTGAGGTGCATATTGTTTGAAACAATATAAGTGGTTTTTACGTCTAATTGAAGTAACTTTCTCAATTTTTTCCGGATCTGTGCTTCCATGTGTGCTTTTCATTTGAATACTAAATTATTGATAAAATACAATAAATAAAAGAAGTGTTCCTAGATATATAAGCCGTCAGGTTAAGATTCGAACTTAATATAAGGGGGATAAAAAGACAAAAAAAAAGTGGATTTTTCATACAAATCATAAGAAATCTTGTTTTTTTAATTTCGTTTTTCTTAAATGTAAAATCTTACTAAAATGAATTTTGATTTATACGTTATCAAGAAGAATAATTGATAATTAAATGATTTGAACACCAATTAATAAAATCTTGTTTATAGATATTTAATTAATGTTTTACTAAAATCATGACGTCACACCATTCGTTGAAGTTTTTTTTATAATAAGCCATTAGTGACACCTACTCATAAACTCGACTAATTCAATATATTAAAAAAAAACAAAATGAACGAGTAGTTCCCGTTTTTGAAATCAGACGGCGGTAATAAAAAATTGGAAATAATTCGGCACAGGATTCGAGGAAGAGGAAAAAATAATATTTTGATGAATTAGAAGAACGGTAAGTTATTTTAATTTTAAATACCAAACAAAATGTTTATAGTTTAAATTTTGTATGCCTCCTAATTTTCTCTAATTTAATAAATTTTATTGCAGCGTTAAGCAAAACCACTCATTAAAAGACAAAATTACGAAAGTAAGTTTTGAGTATGGTTCTGGTAACCGTATACCGTACTCAAATATTAAATTGCGTCAAAATTCAAAATAATCAGAAATTGTTGCTGCTATCCAGAATTCATTATCTTTGTTGAACTCATAACGAAATCGTCGTAATTTTTTATTTGATATATAGGAGCAGATTGGTGATGCTGTCACTGATTAAAAATTAAATTTTGATGAAATTATTTCATCATTCAGTATATAGCTTAAATGAGTTCGATTTTGATGAAGGTAGTGATGTATCCATTGCAGCAGTATCCAAAAAACGAAGCTCATCAAATTCGGATCCTAACAACAAGTTTAACGACCATGCCAATCTATTTCATAAGAAATACGCTAAAAAATGTTAAAAATATAACCCTGTTAAAGCTAGCCGAAAGTCAAAAGTCGATAATGCAGATTACCGTATTAACGTTTCAGCCAAAAATAAACAATTTTGTGGTTATCAGCCGAAAGTAAATAGGCATGGCTTGTAATAAAAAATTTTGTAAATAGTCTTACATGAGAAAGTTTGTTTAATCTAATCGCGAAAACATTGGAAAATCACAAGAATTCACAAAATTGGAATAAAATCAACCTCTAAAGTGTATAACTGAAGTTGAATCGTTTTTATTGAATTTGCCAATAGCCATCGCAGGAAAAAAATGCAGTTCAGTTTCCCGTGAGAAATCTCGGAAAATTCGAGTTTCAAAAAATCATTAGGATTGGTCCGCCTTTATGCAGAGATAAAGTAAAAGCTAATTTTCTAATTTCTTTCGAGTTTTTCTTCATGTAAGAATTGTGTTTCTTGAAATGAAGAAAAACTCGAAAAAAATAAGAAAATTAGCTTTTAAAGCAAGAAAAAGTACATTTTCTTGAATTAAAAATTCGTCTTCTTAGCTGATGACCAGTTTATTTTTTTCCGTGTAGCTATTGACAGGTCACATCAATATAATACATCTCCAGACATAACACTCTAGGTTTCTCGAGTTTTCCACGAGGAACTGCAGCCAGGTTTTGCCATATATGTATATTTACAAAGGTATTCAATGATAATCATGCATCCTTACATTCGTTAGTAGTTTTTAGGCTAAACACTACCGATCGATATCGACTTCATTTTTTATTTTGGGCTGGGATAACACAATCTGCATTACCAATTTTCACTTTCGGCTACGATGACACAATCTGCAATAACGTTGTTTACTTCCGACTGGAGTAATAATATCTGCATTATCGACTTTTCACTTTCCGCAGCTAACTTTAACAATATAAAAATATAATCATCTGGATTTAACATAGACGGTGGCGTGGAAAATTCGTATGATTCCGATGCTAGTACCGAACGTGAAAGCAACGATAGAAATACAGAGTATAAATTCGATCCGGACAGTATCGATTTAAAGACGAAAAATTCAAAAGGTCGGTCTGAGTTCAACACTGCAACACCATCGAAACAGACATTTGGTGATTTAAGTCGAATAAATTTGAATAATGATATTCATATCTCTAACGGTCAAAATGAGTTTAACAAAAAAAAAATTCGTCAGCTCAAATAAAAACACGAAAATTGATTCAAGTAAAACGTACCATTCGTCAATTAAAAATTAATTAATTTACAAAACATTTTTTTGTGATTTTAATAAAATATTATATTTATTTATTTATTTGTATAAATCCGGGGAAAACCAGATCATAAATCAAACGGATTATTAATTTTTAACACTCATTCGGACAGAAAATAGTAACCGAAATATGTAATTTTTGTGGTAAACTTCAGATGTCACTAATTCTTCACTAACATATTGACAGTGTACAAAATGGAAAAGTAGTATGGTAAATTTTTTGACATTTTACAATACTGTTAAAGTTAGCCGAAAGTTGCCAGCCGAAAGTGAAAATTCGATAATGCAGATTGGATTACTCCAGTCGAAAGTATCATAGAAAACGGTAATGCAGATTATGTTATCCCAGACGGAAGTAAAATAATCGGTAATGTAGTTTTCCGTGAGAAATCTCGGAAAATTCGATTTTCCAAAAATTATTAGAAAATTTGTATAAATTCAGCCTCTAGAGTGTTATGTCTAGAGATGTTTTTTATTGGTGTGACTTATCAATAGCTATCGCTGGAAAGAAATTCAGTTCAAGTTTCCCGTGGAAATTCTCGAAAAACGTTCCAGCCGAAAGTCAAGTTTTTAAATGAAATTATTACAAATTCTTAACAATGGTCTTTGAGATATTTTCATAAATGTTCGGATTTAAACATATGTAGGTATATGATTATTGTTTACGAAAATCATTTTCATTTTCTTGTAATAATTAATTTATTTAAGTCAATAATCGTAAAATTTGAACTAAATTTTTTTCCTGCGATAGCTATTGACAAGTCACATCAATAAAATATATCTCTAGACATAACACTCTAGAGGCTGATTTTATATTAATTTTCTGATAATTTTTGGAAAATCGAGTTTTCCAAAATTTTCCACGTAAATTGTTTATTACAAGCCCTGTAACCTATTTACTTTCGGCTGATAACCACAATTTTTTTTATTTTCGGCTAGAATATTAATAAGGTAATCTGCATTATCGATATTTTACTTTCGGCTGGAAATTTTCGGCTGAAAACTTTCGGCTAACTTCAACAGGGTCATTTTACATCAACAAATGTCATACTTGTCATTGGAGATTTTGAGAAACAGGTATTTAATATTTTTTTAAAACTATTATTTGATTTATTTTGTTTTTCTAATACAGAGTCACAAGTGAATGCTATTAAAACAGTGTGTGACGCGCATGGAACAACCAATCATACTACCGGGTAGTACCACCGGGATTTTCCAACAAATTAATTACAATTGAAATTTAGAAGAGTGCGATTACACAAGAAATTGAACACCATGGTATTGACTTAGAGAGGACAAATTCTCTTAACACGGACGGCCGATTTGAATGGATTCCAAAGTTTCAATCAAAAATGGTAAGATTTTATGTTTGGACGTTTTCGGCTCAATTCGGTGCTCAAGCCCAATGGCAAGATGTTCTTTTTCCGAAAAGGGTATCTTAGTAAATCAGCAAGTAAATTGATCGGAAGGCATCATTTCCGAATATTTGTAACACTACACCCTTTTACTATGGTGGATGGTGGCGCTCTCCAAAATACTGGCCCAGTGACGAAGCTAAGATACCGGACCTAATAGACTTTTATGTAGCAAGAGGTATTTCTCAGAACTATATTCACATTGAAAACAGCAATTCTCTTGCATCGGATCACTCACCGGTTATCATGACAGTCAGTGAAACGGTAATTCAAAGGGAAAGTGCACCCAGATTAACAAAATCAAAAACAAACTGGGATCTCTTTCGAGAATTAATGGATGACAAAATCAATCTTTATAGGTACCGATAAGAAATTCTCTACAGTTGGAAGACGACTTGGAACAACTCAATGAAATAATTCACTATGCTGTATGGGCAAGCACTCCCATTTTAGAAAATAAGAAGGCGCCTAACATATCCTACTCAATGGAAGTTAGAGAGTTGATAATAGAAAAACGACGACAATAACAATCTCAAATCATGTCTTAAAGAAGTTAAAAATGAATCAATTAACAAATATCTAGTTAGCCTAACTGATGAAAAAAATTCTGATTACTCACTGTGGAAGGCGAAAAAGGAACTAAAAAGAACCAAAATGCAAGTGCCTCCACTTAATAAGGATGATGGGACCTGGGCAATAGGTCACAAAGAGACCTTTCAACCTTCACCAACATAATTGAAAGAACGTTAGAACGTAAAAAAGTATGCTCAAGCATATTCATGGACATCGAGTGTGTTGGGACCGATCCTGTATTTACTATATACAAGGGACATACCAACCACAAATGAAAGAACCATAGCCACCTTTGCAGATGACAGAGCAATTATGGCATTTGGAAATAATGTCGCTGATGCAACTAGTAAACTCCAGAAGATGACCAATGCGGTTTGTAACTGGACAAAGCGTTGGCAAATCAAGCTTAATGAGAAAAAATCCACGCATATTAACTTTACATATCAAAAGACTTACCATCTACCTATAGAAATTAACTCGCAAATCGTGCCTAATGCAAATACAGCTAAATACCTTGGCATGACCCTTGATGCCAAGCTCAAGTGGAGAAAGCATGTCAAAAAGAAAAAAGAAGAACTTAACATAAAGTTCAGAAAAAAGTATTGGCTCATAGGTAGAGGCTCTGAGCTTTTAATTCACAATAAGCTGCGGCTATATAGGTAAATTATGAAGCCGATATGGACCTACGGTATACAACTCTGGGAATGTACCAAGCAAACCAACCTTAAAATGATACAGACGTTCCAAAACAAGGTTCTTCGTAGCATCGTCAATGCTCCGTGGTACACAAGAAATGAAGACCTTCACTGGCACCTACGGAAGGAATACATCAAAGATGAAATAAAAATGCATGCCGCAAAACACGAAATAAGGCTTCAGGAACATGGAAACCTCTATATTCGCCATATGATAGATAACCCTGTCATCGAAAGAAGACTCCAAAGAATGAGGCCACTTGACCTAGTGAACTTACCAAACTAAAATTAGTAAATAGGTTTAATTAATTATGGGACAAACCAGTGGATTACACCCCAACAAACTTGAATTTTACTAGAAATTTGAAAGAAAAATTGCTAGATGAGCACGGCCTCAGTCGTAATAAAAAAAATTGTTAAAAAAAAAATTGTAACGACGATTTTGGTTGTACCCATTAAAATCTTTGTTGCAAAAATGTTAGTTTTTCAAATGCCATCGCTTCCAGAAGTGTTGGTGCATGCATTATACCATTTGCCATCCTGATAAGTGAAGAAATACTATGGTCACTTGCTAGCTCGATCTGTACTGGCTTAGCGCTGAGACAGGAACAGGTAAATGTATAAGCTTTGCTTGTCCTTTAGCCTTTTCCCATTGCCAAATTAATATTTAACGAGCCGATGTAAGCAACATCAACTTTAAAGAATGGGTGATCTGTTTCAGTTGAAAATTTGGCAAGTTCGTTGCTTCTTACACGAAGTTTCGTTGCCTTGAAATTTCTGACTACGACAACAAGCCAGCGAATTTGTGATCTCTACCAATTCATTAATAAATTGATTGAGGAATATTAATGGGCTGGTTTACCTAATTCGTTTTGCATTGCCCAAATTTGCTAACTGAACCGTGCGCGGTAGGTTTCTTTTCCAGGTTAAAATGTTTCAGTGTTTCTCGGTTAATAATTCCTTATATATTATTAATTAACCGAAGAAAGTGTCCCACTATTCATTGGGTCTTGTAAGAAGCTACCAATTAATTCTTCGGGGATGTCATTATTCACAACATAATGTGAAATGACATTGAGGCATTCTCAAGGTATTCGTCAAACGTGGGATTTTAATTGATAACGTTTGCCTCTGCCTCTGGGATTAAATCACCCCAATCCACTTTCAGTAGCTAAATCTGATGGGTAAAAATCTTCATTTTGATGTTAATCAAAGTAATTCAACCTTCTAGATCAAAAATTGTTCCTGCATCTTTTGGACTGTACAACTAAAATCTTTATGATCACCACCCACTTTCGCAAAATGAAGATGTAAATGGATACAATTGTTGTGATCTCTACAGATCTTACACGTTATCTTCCGATGGGTTTATCTGTTGCATGACCAGAGCTAATTGTAGTTTGATCAATTTGGTTGACCCAACTTGTTGCTAACTATGAAGCTGGGAGATGTTCATAAGTGACCGTATATAATTTCAAATTTCCTGATGGGATGAGTTGAACCATCCCCCGTACGATTCGATGAAATCTGATATAATCCAAATGTAAGCGAACCTGTTAGTACATTTTCTCAGTGTCAGGAGAACAAATTATACATGATGTCACCGGAAGTGCAAAATTACTGCAAACAGCGATTGCACTACCATCAGCAAACAATCATTCAGCGACAGACCGAATGCAGTTTTTGCAGACACATCAAACACTATTCTTTGTTTGGTGGTTGAATGATCGTTCTTAATAACTCCTTGGTGCAGTAGAAGTAATCGTTCATCTCAGACTGACGACTGAAGAATTTCTTGCATATGATAATTCGTTGTTTCATTTTCTTGAATGGATGAGTAAGTCTCTCTCATTGGGTTTATTAAAATCAGCCACTTGTAGGATTAAATTTAGTACATCTTTATACTCAAACTTTTTTTTAATTATTCTGTATTCCAGATTGATAAATATTTAAGAAGAGGAGAAATTGTTAAGAGTTTGCAATTCAGTTTCGATCTGCGAGCATGTGAAAAATAAATCATTTTTCAGTAGTTATTATCGTACTATACATAAAATAAAATTCTTATTTTCGAAAATGAAAGAATGGACTTATGTTGGTCTTATGAAAAGGCATGAGAAAATTGCATCTAACAGTTGTCCAAGATCTTTTTGTTAATTCACTACAAATAAATTATTTAATGTTAAATTGAGTTTTTCTTTACAAAATGTCTTAGTGTCTGCTTCTGCGGAAACAAAACTTCACATTAAAAATGAAATAAATTTTAGCCTTATTGTAATGCCGCTGCACAAGCCGGATATTTACCGTAAGTAGCGCCAAATTCATATAGCGCAAAAGCATTTGTTGTATTAATGGTACTGGTAATACAATATTGGCAGGAGGCATTGTTGGCCGAATAATCCCAAAACTATAGTGTTTATGTCTTCGTTGTATTCCTTAAAAAGTGTTTGTTGATTTTTTTCGGCAGAGAATTTATTTTTCTCAATATGAAGGCATCTTTCAACAATGCTTTAAAAATGACCTGACGTAAACACAGAGAACCAGTATGTTTACTACGTTTGATATTTTAAATAACACGTTCAATTAGCAAATCCTTTTTTAAATATTCAAAAATGGATTTCACCATATAAGTATAATTTTCAAGTCAATCGTGCTCAGGACATTCTATATATCTAAATACCGCATCAAATTTTATAAAATTCAAAAGTTTATCAAACATATAAATAAGACAAAAATAATTCATCGTTTCTACTTGATTATTTTCGTGATAATATTCCATAAATTAACCAAAAAAAAATTGTTTATAAAAATACACAAAATTAAATTAACAAAACTTCATCATTTTTTCCGTTTTGTACGACTAATAAATTAAAATTTTTCTAACAACCGAAATAAAAATAAAAAACGAAACAAAATGACTTATGATGACTTGTAAAGCAACCCAAAAAATAGGATACCACCAAAAAAAGTCTCACGAATTTTTTTATGAATTGTGAACAAAATAAAAACTCAGCTTCTGTTTATTTTCAAGTCATGATAAAAAAAATAAAAAATTTATATGTGACGATGATTCTTTGATAACCCTCATGTGTAAATTTTCATGTATACATACAGAGACGCGATAAACTGAAAACAGAGTGCCAACATGATAATGGTACTGGAATAAAATTATTGCCGCGCGCACGAAATGGGTTAAATTTAAAATCATATGAAAATTATACACTTTGCGGATGGATGGGTGTTCTCGCATCTTTTATTTGATTTTAGGCCTGCGGTAGGTTTCTTTTATATTTTGCTACAAATGCGAATTTTCATTAATGTTTATAATTTCTATAAAATTCTTTCAACATTTGATTAAATTTTTTTTTTATATTTTCATTTCAACTCATTCAATTTCATCATTATATTGGAGCAAACGTTTCGATACAATTTATTTAGAATCTGACCACACATAAAAATTTATCTTAACGTTAAATTTTACATAATATACGAATGAATACCGAAAAAAATGGATATTTTAAGCTGAAGCTGGTCAATGTGTACGTATAGTACATATGATTGTATTCAATGATTATATTTAGTTGATTCGAAATGAATTAATTTGAATTTAATTTTGTGAATTGTATTGTTTGCTAATTTTTATAACTAATTTAAATACAAAAATAAATGCTTTTTGTTATCAACCGACATAACTTATACTGGTATAATATTCTATTTTCATTTAAAGAAATTTAAATTCTAAATTTTTAACTTAACCCTCCATTACTAACCTCGACTTTTAGCTAGTTTCTACTAACTATGGGTGTTTTCCACCCATTACTTGATAGTCATTTATATCGCGAATGGACCACAAAAATCACCAATTTTTGTTATTTTCGTTAATTTTATCAATAATTCAGTATCATACAGAAAAAAACAGTTCAATTTAACAGTTCAACCATTTATTAAAAATATATATAACTAATTCAACATTTCATTTAAAAAACTTAAAAAATGGCAAAGGTTCAGGAACATTTATCACAGACCTAGATTTCTATAACCACAGGTATGAAAGAGGTATTTTAAAAAAGCTGAAATGATAATCAAAATTAAATTAGTACAAAAGTTTTTCGTTGTAGAACAAATCTTTGGAGAACAATTCGGTTGAAATGAACCGATGAACCATACCTTTTTCCTTCTCAAAATTGAAATTCATCAAAGGATGCAGAGTTTTCTGGATCCGGTAAGCCCATTGGCTCATGGCAATCTGGGCAAAGTGCAATCGTATGACTTTCACAAATGAATTTGTCACACTGGTTACATTTTTTTTTGTTTTGCGGTCGCTTTGGTAAGAGCATACTTGGCATCGGCCCTGTTTTTCAACTTTTTGTATTTCCATATCCTCTTCATTTTCGCTAACTTCGCCTCCAAAAGACTCTTCCTCACTATCTAGTTCTTCTAGAATTGCTCGAAGCCTCGCCTGTTCTTTTCCGTAACTGCACATTCTATATTATATTTATTAGCCCCTAAAACGTTAGGTAGGGAATTATTTTAGCACGTAAAAAAATATTTAAAAGAAAATTACCTGTTTAATAACTTGGGTCGAAATTACCCAGAAATGTGTTTTTATAACTACTAACCTGGGTGTAAATTACCCAAATTTATGTAAAAAAAAACTGTTTAATTAATAACCTGGGTGTGAATCACCCAATCAGTTTCTAAAATTCAAGTTGTGCATTCGTTGAATGACAAAACTCTACTAAAGAATAAGTAGAACAAAGAGAAATATGTAAATTTAAAATACATAGTGGTCTGAAGTTGGTAAGGATTGATTATCATAGGATTATGTTGTAGTGAATTCAAATTGGGTGTATTTCACCCCGAGGTTAGTAATGGAGGGTTAAATATAAATTGGAATTGGATTGATACAAATTTAGTTATTATCCTTTATACATTTCAAAATGTGAAGAAGATCAACTTGATTTTATTTATCAATATTAATTAACGAAAAAACAAAAAAAAAACAGACCAACTTGAAATGTTACCTTAAAAATTAGACTATGGTAAAAAACTGAGCTTTTGTGAATTATCTGAACTTACGAAAAATCAAAATTATTTTTAAATAATTTGATTTGAAATGTAGAATTTTCTGAGTTGTAATCTTGCAACCATCAAACAAAGTGAGACGTTCCCTTTTATAAACTTAAATATTTCGGGAGGCATTTAATCGAATTTAGTAAAATTACATTGCACGGTTTTTTATGCGAAGATTCGTTTACAATGAAGAGCTAAAAAGGATCACACAATTGGAGTTATCACCTTTTATATCTAAGCCACGGATTTGTGAAATTATTTAATAAAAATTGAAGCAAACCCTATGTAAATAATTATTCAAATACGCTCAATAATTCCAGAGTAACATTAACACCCGCAACCGGATAATGATAATTTGGCGTTTATCTATACAGAAATGACACCTTTGGGGTTGTGGGGGTTTTATTTTGATTCCCATTGTGGTGAAAATTTTCGCAACAAATGCTAAATGTTCCTCAATTAACGTTAAAAGAAAAACTTGAAGAAACGTGTTAACAAGTATTATCCCTCTGACGCAAAAATATTTCCCGTTCGGTGTTGTTTTCTAACGAGCATAGTCCATCATTAAATATTTAATCTTCGTCAAGAATAATATTCTGTAGCTTTCCAAATTTTGTGGACGATATTCAACCAGCACTAAAGCAGATGGTCAATTCGTTAAATTGGTGGCTGTTCCTGCCGTTTAAATATATGAAATAATTTAAGTTATTGAAAATTAAGTTATTCCGGATCATAGCTAGATAATTAATATTTTTTTTACAAAGAAGTTGAAATAATTAACCATTTCCAATTTTAGTTTCGTGCAGATGAGATTGAAAAATTTATTTACAGTCAGGTTGCTTTTATGTATAGAAAGTAATCAGAGTCCAAAAAAAGCAATTCGTCGTTAAAGTCTGATAAGATGTATAAAAATTAATTTTTTAATCTCACCTGTTCGAAACTGAAGTTAAAAACTCTTAATAATTTTGCAAATAAATGGATCAATATTTTCTTTATCTCTGATAATTTAAGTATCAATCCGTTATACGGTATTTCTGAATCATTTAATGTCACGTGTTATTGATGTTTATGTGAATGTTTAATAACGGACGCTAAAAACATTTTTTAGGGCGATTAATGAGCTCGTTGGTTTATAGAAATAAGACGAATTCTAAAGAAATTAATGATCTTGATATATTGGCAACATGTTTATTCAATGAATTAAAGTATTTTAATTGTTTTCAGCCAAATAGTGTAGATTGTATGCAAAACGTATTATAGAGAATTGACCAATTAAATTATTTCTAAAAACAATTATTAAAAAACGGAAAATACTTTCATAGAGACCTTAATTTTAATGCTGGTTTTTTGAATAATAAAAATAGAACTTGTTATATAAATTTAGGTAAAGTGGTAATAATTTGGGCTAAAATGCATCCCAGATGTGGTGCTTATTAAGAAATTTATCATTTCTGGCAAAAGAATTACATAATAACGATTTACTTTATTTTAAAAATTACGCGTTATATATTTTCACCTAACTACAATATTACCATGTTAAAAATTAAAAATTGTAATCTCTGAAAATCTCACTAATTTCAAAATGTTTTATAACCCGGCCCCATACCAAAGAACTACATTCTGCACCACAACCTACAATGCGGTTCGAAACACCATCAGTGGCACGAAATATGAATAATTTTTACAATATTTGTAAATCTCTTAGAAACATCAGAGTATATTCATTAAGCACACTGACAGGAAATAACTTTTGAATTGAATCTAAAGCACAAGGAACAGGATTAAAATTTGTTTCTGAAATGATTGATTGATTGATTTAGTATGTACGACCAAGCCTAGTGCAAGGTTTCCAGATACGCCGGGTCCACCTACCGTACACTCTTTTTACGAATAACAAGATCGAAGGAAAGGAAGGTAAGTTAGCACTAAAGACTCGTCGACCCAGTTCCAGACACCTAGGTTTAGGTGGCGGTCCACTAGGGCCAGGCATAGATACAAAAAGGTCCGTATCCAGATACCTAAGTAGTCGATAGTTAGTAAATTTGTTAGTTTTTTTTTTGTGACACTTGTTAATCACAAGCCAACACAATTTCTTTTAAATACTGTTGTAACCGCAAGATCTGAATAGCCATAATGTAATTAAGTGTTAATTATGTTTTACTTTTTTTTTTGTGTCTCCACTATTTTTTCCATCGGCGGTTGTGCAGTGGTTCCATCCAGTGGTGCAGTCGCTCCATCATCATGTTCCCAAGCGGTCACCCAAATTTGTACTGACCTTAGCAAATGTTGCTTGACATCATTGTTGAAGTTGTTGCGTCTCATCTCTCTTGTCGGAATAAAATACGGAGATTATTTCTAAATTATTATTTTTTCACATTTGTAACAAAATCCCCCAAAAGGGATTTTGTTAAACAGAACATAGCAACAGAGGTCTGGTTGCGGTATTGCACTGGCTGAAGCTCGCCGCTAGGCGTGGGGGTTACCAGACATATTACTATGCTTGAAAACCGCATAGAGATAAAACGAAGGGGACAAGAAAATTATTCCACTTTGCCACGACCACAGTGGTAGATAATCATAAAAACAAAATTTGCGTTCGACAGGGACGCCGGTGCCACTCCGGCGACCCTGCTCAAGGCCTAGGTCAGCATAAGGCCGCCCATCCTCACGCAATCACAAAGAACTAATTAATTACACATCACTAAAAACTTGAAAATGATAAAAGAGGGAAAAACTGTAATTACGCAGGAAAAACCCAAATCGAGAAAAAAATGAAATGAGAATAATGAAATGTGAAAAAACAAAAATTTGAAAGAAAAAATGAACCGTTAATGAAAATAAAACCAGAAAAAAAAAAACGTGGTGCGAATCGAATTTGGGGTGTGTCGCATGTGACGCCACCCGGAACCTGTAAACCGCGAAAATGTATAAAATTGAAATAAATTGAAATAAATGTAATAGAAATATAATAATGAAAGACAAAAAAAAAACCCATCAAATTTGGTTCACACAAGATTATATAACTTAAAAATACACGCGGTGTAAATGGTACTTATTATATATTTTTGCACCATACACCTTACCTGAATACATATTTTGCCCCGTCCGAACACAAAACCGCTACCAGCGCCGACGCAGGAACTCAGCTTCATTCAACCCGAACACCACTCCGCTTGATCACGGAGTTGTTTTCACAAATCCAATAACACAACTGATCCTCACTGGACTAATTAACCGCACACGTTGAACTAGCAATGTTGCACCCGCTCAATAAACAATAGCACCAATTTTGAGTTTTATTGGATAACCCCGCCGCAATACCCGATGTGACTGATCTGGCGTGTTTATGAACCCTCAACAAAAATGGTCGCCTCACAATTTATAAACATACACTCAGGTTTATTTCGATCACTCAACCGACGAATAGTGGTTTTATTATATTTGATCCTTTTGTTCGGTTGTTTATTATTTTTGTTTTTTTTTTCAACACACGAGTTCCGCCACGCCAGATGATTATTCCAGCCAAAACAACAAGAAGAAAACCCCCAAAAGGTTTTCTTTATTTACTGGTAAATGGTTCGTTGCCTTAACCCGATATAAAAAACTCGCACTTTAGATTTATGATTTTATAATTTTATTTATCATTAAAATTTGCTGGTATATAAGTATATAAAATTATTAAACTAAGTCTCTCTTTGTTACAATTTCACCAAGAGCACAGCAAACAAATCAAAGTTAATTTTTTATTATTTATTCTATGATGCCATAAGTACCTAAACAAAGTTCATAATCAAAAACAACAAAAAAAAATCAATATGACTCTTAGGCACGAAAAACTTTTAAACAATCAAAACAATTTTTTTTTTCTTAATTTTAAAAAAAAATATTAATATTTGTGGCTAATCACAAAAAAAACAGCACACTTCAACCGTCACACCAAACTTGACATTTTTTTTTTTTTTTCCAAAAAAAACTAGAGTTCAATTTTTATTTAAATTTAAAGCGAGACTCCTCTATTTAATATCACAAACGAGACTAACTAAAAAAAATACGGACGCGTACAAAATAAATTTTTCCCCCACCCAAAAATTAACAATCAAAAAAAATAAAATATAACCCGACCGATAGATTTCGGATGACGTACACATACGACATCACCCAAAATCGACTCGCACACACCAATACTATTTAATTTAATCACTGGAACATTCCATTTACATGGGAAATCCACGCGCTAACCAAAACAAAACAGATAAAGCAAAACGACAACCACTACACGTCATTACATACCATCAAACAAAAAATGATAAAATGAATCGAGTAACCGACCAAAATAAGGAGAAGTATAAAATGCTAAATGGTACACTCTACCAAAAAAAAAATATATTTTCTATTACAAATTAAGTCAAAGAAAGAATGACGTGTAGTGGAAGAGATTTTATGCAGCGCAGTGGATAAACATGCAACCTTGTTGGGATTTTCAACCGTAATTACAGATTTAAATTAAACAGATCATAACAACCACAAGCGGTTGTTACAGCGTGGGGACGACTCACACCCGAGAAAAGATCTCAAAGCCAGGCATGAAAGTAAGAGGGAAGGAGAAAAAAATTTCACTAATAATTTGTCACAATCGTATATCCTTGGCATGATAAACTCCCAAAGGTTTTCCATCAAGATTTCTGATATTATACGAGACTGTTCCGATTTTATCAGTGATAAAAGCAGGAATAAACTTAGCAGCTAACTTTGCAGAAAATCTATCAGGAGCACTACTTTGTGCGAAGGATCGGACAAACACAGGTTGATTAGGCAGGAAATTCCTAGTTTTACTACGCAAATTATATCGAACAGCTGATTTCTCATGTGCAACTTTCAGGTAATGAGTTATTTGATCACGAATAAGATTCAATCTATTAGATTTGGACAACACATGTATTTCGTTATCATCCTGAGGAGATAAAAGTTTACGTAAAGCATAATCTGAACCGTTTAGTGACATGTGTTGACCAAAGACCAAATAGTGAGGAGAAAAATTCGTGACGTCGTGTTTAACATTTCGCAATGCTGCAGTGATTTCAGAAAGATGGCAATCCCATTCATTATGTGCATGATCATCAAGATAAGACCGAATACTAGACAGTAACGTCCGATTAACTCTCTCAGAAGCGTTGCTTTGAGGAGAGTAAATAGGAGTACGTATATGATCAACATTATATTTTTTCAAGAGATCTTTAAATAAGTTAGATATGAATTGCTTACCATTATCAGAAGTAATCACTGCAGGCACAGAGAAAAGTAAAAACACCTCATTTTCCAAAAAGCTACACAGAGAAGAGGCGGAAGCTTCACGCAATGGTTTGACTAGAACAAACTTTGAATAATGATCCAACACTATAGCGATACAGGTATTACCTCGTTTGGAGCGAGGATAAGGTCCAAGGAAATCAACGAACAATTTTTCAAAAGGTCTGGTAGACTCAGTTTGAGAACCCATCAAAGGTTGAGTGCTAAAATTTACAGGCTTATTCATCTTGCATTGTAAACAATTAGAGATGAAAAGTTTGATTTGTTTAGTCATACCAAACCAGAAAAATTGCCGTTGAAGTCGTTCTACAGTTTTTTTAATACCCATATGAGCAGAAGTAGGAGAAGAATGAGCCAGTTCAATTAAGTTTGCAGTCAAGGACAACGGAACTACTAACTTCCATTCAGACAAATCAGTGGACGTATAACGAGAAGCGTAGGAAGGTAAGATCAAGAGTTTATTATCACGAATTTTGAAGTTGTGATCGCAATCTTTTAATAGTTGTACTCGATTGATCTGTTGTACATATTCATCGTCCTGAAAAGCTGAAGAGTTAAGATCAATATGTAGAACCGAGTTGTCACTTGAAGAATTTAAACTGGACACATTTTCTTGTATAACAGGAGAATTAACAATTGAAGAGAAAAAATTTAAGTGGCGGAAGAAAAAAATTTAAATTTCAAAATATATATAAAACTAACAAAACCAAATATTAAAGTAATCAAAAAAATTAATATAAAAGAAAGAGAATAAAAAATATATCTAAATAGTAACCCCAATTAAATTACTAATTAATTATAAGAAAATTCATTACCCAAAAATTTATGAATGAAAGAAAATATTAACTAATAGTAATAATAAAAAAAATAAAGAAAAGAAAAAAATATTTACAAGTTTAATTTGTATTATATAGACTATGTCATAATAAGAAAATTTTGTTCATATAGGGAAATTTTGTCATATCAGGAAATTGCGTCTAATAGAGAAAATGTTGTATAATTTATTTTTAAATAAATGGTACTAACCATAAACCTACAAACTAAAGTAACAGACACCTAAAACTAAATAAAAACATTATCTAAAGAACAAAAATGTGGAACGCTTCACGACCTTGCGTGTCATCCTTGCACAGGAGCCATGCTAACCTTCTCTGTATCGTTCCAAATTTCAGTAACAAAAAAAAAAATGAAAGATCATTTGTCTTATAGGGATTGTGTCGTATAGAAAAATTTGATTTTATAGAGAATTTTCGTCTTATATGGAATATTTGGTAATAAATGGAGTTCATTTGAACCTACCCATTAACGTAAAATTAAATACATAAAAATTTCACTTAAATACCTAAGTTGAACTAGGAAAACTAATTAATAATAAAAATAACTGAAAAAGCTAAAACTAAATCCCAAAAAAAATAAAATAAAGAAATAAACTTTAAACTATATGGCAACACTGCACTCAAAATAATTTTCTTAGAAATTGTATGGCAACACTGCACTAAACTATAAACTAAAACTATAACTATCAATAAAACTAAAGAATGAAATTGAACTGAGAAGAAGAAAAAAAAAATATTTGAAATGAAATAATGACAAGTTACTGATGCAATTGTCCCAAAACGGAAAGAGAAAACAAAGTTGAGCTTTACGTCTGCCTTCAAGAATGATGAGCCGAAATCTCACTCTAAAGTCAAATACCACAAAGGCAGAAGTAGTAGTGGATTACGGACACCACTCCCAAAAACAGAAGGAGAAATAAAAGAAACCACTTGAACTCGACTTTCTGACTTCAGGGAACCTATTTGACCTTACACACTAATTCAACGCAACAAGCGGATGTAGGAATGAATGTCAGAATCGGCACTTAAAGACCAGAGACAACAAAAGAATATAAAACTGATTTAATTAAAGGAACAATGAAACCAGCAAAAGGATTTAATGAAAATTTTTGAATTAGAAAATAAACTATTGAAAACATGTCAAAATTTTACGGAGGCGGTTTGTTAATCCGACCTCCAACCGTTTAGTCGCCTCTTACGACAAGCAATGGTTACTGTGGTGGTATTCTAATCGTGGTTTTGCCCCGACCACTGGCAGTCTGAATAGAAGTAGGAAAATTATGAATATGAAGGTTGTTGTCCGCCAACAACTTTTCAGAACCACAACCCAACACACTTACACTCGCTCCACTATCTAATAGACCTCGGTATGGAACATCATTGACAAGAATATCGGCATAAGGCCGTTTATCGCTTGTCTCAGAACCGAGTACTGAAGAAACAACAAAGGATCGCAAAATCCGACGTTGCTCCCAGTATTTTTTTGAGCGAAGTAACTGAGCTGAGATGAGTTTCCCAAAAGTGTTGGGGAGAGACGGAACGGAATCAGAAAAATTAGAACTATTGTTAGATGAAGAAGTTGAAGGAATGGAGTGTTCCAATTTGGAAAAGGAATTTACTCGACATTCAGGTGGAGAAACAGGCAAGCAAGAGTCCGATACCATTAGGTCGGAACCAGCTGAACCAGATCCAGAAGAGATTGCGGAATCAAAGGACTCAACGCGAACTTTCACTGGTTCGACTGATTCTTTCCATCTGGCATCAGTCTCTTCCGAAACTCTGGGTCGGTATTGCTGACTGCATCTACTTTGGTAATTATTGTTGGGGTTGAGATGGTCTGTGGTTCCTGGTTCCCCGATCTCCATGAACCACTGGTCTGGTTTCCCGCACAACGAACACAATTTGTTGAAATGGTGCCTTTGAGACCACAACGATAGCAAAAGGCACCCAAGTGAGGACGAGGACAGTCTTGAAAACCATGCCCTATATCAGAACAATTATAGCAAATGTAATTGCGGCCAGATCTAGAGGTATTGGTTACATTAGTTGAAGGAGAAATAGAGGAGGGTTTAAAAGACTTAGAGTTTGTAATAGTCGTTCCCATTGGAGCACGATAAGAATGACTTGGACTAATCGCAGAAATATGTTGCACAGATTCGGACGTCGGAACAAAAACACCAGATGGCACGCGATATGCGGTTCCTGACGTATCTGCGGATAAAACTGACGGATTAGAAGTTGGAACGACTGGTTCTGAATCATACATACTCTCAACACCGAGTTCATTGATACTACGACGAGGGTGCATCGAGTAATCAGGTGGAGAACGAAAACGTTTTAGCGAATCTTCCCATGAAGTACAACTTTTGATGAGCTCATTGATATGTGAGAAGTGTCGATCAGTAAGTTGATACTGAAGGACAGGCTTCATATTGTTCATCAGTAGTTGTATGAATTCATCGTCGCTGTAAGGGGTGTGACACTGCAGGGCCAAATTCCACATGTGATGATAAAACTCCAAGAATGATTCGTTAGGTAACTGTTTGCGAGACTCAACCATACGACGAATTTCGTAGGGAGTACGCCTATCTTTAAATCTTTCTTGGAAGGCTAATCGGAGGCTATCCCAAGGTGCTGAAGGATTATACCTGCGGTAGGTCCAGTACCACTGCAGTGCCACATCTTTCAGGACAAGATGCAGATCCAGAAGTACAGAAGAAGGTGAGAGATTGTTGGATTTCACTACAGAGTCCAGCTGAAAAAGGAACATGTCCACTGTTATGCCAGAAGGTGAACCTGTGTAGGAAATCCCACATCGAGATAAGGAACGTCTATTGAAATCGGAGTTGAACTGAACAGGTGGATTATGAATTGCTGAAGGCACGGGATTCAAAGTACTATTATGAAGATCTCTAGCATCTGGTGCTGACTGAAAATTAGGACGTTGGGTGGCCTGCTCCGGAGATGAACGCTCTTTAGAGACAGGTTCCATGAAAGAATGAGTTAATTCAGGCAAATTATTGTCCTGCGGGTTTATCGCCGTGGAAACAAGTGGATCTCTTGCAGGACCAGCAAAATCAGGGTGAGGAGGTGGCCCAAAAGACACCTCCGGAACAGGAATTTTTAACGTTGGATTTAACTGACTATGCACACCGGCTGCTTGTTCCGCATCCAGCTGTATTCTCACTTCGTTGGTCAGCAGTTGAACTTGAGCCGTCAATACTCTCATCATTTCCGCCTGATCAATTGAATTAGGATCCACATTAAATGCCTTAATTAATTCGTCCATTATGAAAAGATTGAGTGAAACAGAGAAACAAAAAAAAATTTTAAAGCTACAAAAAAAAATTAACCAAAATTGAATTTAAACGTGATTTTAAAAGTAATGAGAATTAATTTTTAATAAATGTAAACCAAAAATATTATTTAAAAAAATTTCTAACTTATATTTACTTTATAGAAAACTGAATAAATTATAGTTATAATTAAAGTTACCTAAACCAAAAGTTAGTAAAATTTAAAGCTACAACTGAATACCAAATGAAGACCAGCGATACTGGCAATTCCACAAAAAAAATCAAACAAATTATTTAATTGAAGCAATTACTGAAAAAAATAAATTTTACCCATCAAAAAAAATTAAATATAAAAATATTTGAATATATATATATATATATATATATGAAAAACAAGATAGAATTACTTAATTTAAAGCAGAAAAAAAAATTTTTTTTTTTTTTTAAATTATTAATTAATTATTTAAAGAAATTTATTGAAAACATATATTGAAGCACCAATCTCAAATTAGACTCACTATGACCAAGTAGATATCCACAAGCCGGGCTGTTTGAGGAGCTGCGAGCACAAATTACTATCCACTGGACCACTCGCGTCAATACTGAACTAGCGCTCAACTCAAAACCTTTTTCTCATCCGTACTCGCCAGTCTATCCCAAGGTAATGTGTTGGAATCTAAAGTGTTGCTTAATACCTCAATATAATTTAAAGGACAAAAAGAATTTATGTTTACTGAGTTTACTAATGAAATGAATGTGGAAAAAAATAAAAGAAAATGAATTGAATTTATATATATATATCCAAAAAAAATTACCAAAAAAAAAAAATTACTTTAAATATCAATATCCCAAAACCGGAAAAAAAAAATTAATGAAAATAATTTGACAAAATAATGAAAATTAGAATGAACTTTTTAAATTATAACTATAATAATCACGTAGATATCAACAAGTCGGAAGGATTGAGGAGCTGGAAAATTACTATGGTTATCCCAAGGACTTATCCGCGGTAAAGCACTACTATCACTCGACTCAAACACTGTATGAACAACCGCACTTGCCGGTCTATCCCACGGTAGATTATTATTGCCTGAATTCATTCGCACGCAAAATATAATCAAAAACAAAAAAATCAAAATACCGAAATAGAATTATAAAAAAAAATGAACTGACCAAAATTATTAATAGTATTTTAGCTGCTCCATTAACCAAAACTGAAAACAACCAATAATCAAAAAAAAAATTCCCAAAAAAAATGAAAAAGCAAAAGAAAAATAAGTAAAGCATATTACTTGTACAAAAATACAAAATGTGATCACGCGAGAGATGATCACGGCCCCATGCTGAGCCAGGCGTGAACGCTATAATAATAAAAAAAATAAAAATTACCACTGTGGTCCCAGTAGTTTAATTAGAATTGAGCAAAAAAAATTTGAAAAATAAAATTTTACCTGAAAGTAGAAATTGACTAAAGATGTGCCAATGAGTACCGCGACCACGAACTGTCCAATCAACACCACATTGGTGGAAACAACAAGTTCGCGATCCCAACACCCATGACACATGGAACCAACATGACGAGCGATCCAGCAAGATCAAATAACCAAAGGTTAGAACATGCTGTGATCCCTCCCCATGTAGGTAGTCGGACTGAAATAAAAAAATTAGATTATTTATAGGTACGAAGACTCTAAAAATTTAAAAAGACTAAACCCAGAACGAAAGAAGAATGAGCTTAACCACAATCAATGCCACATGGCAGAAATGGTAAGCCCATTCATCAGACGAGCTGAGAATAGGGATCAACATTCTCATCTGCATGCAATCAAACAGCTTACGCTGGTTGCAATGCAGATTTGAATGTTGATCGGGCAGAAAACGTTGATGTGAGCACCCGTGCAAGCTCAAACAACGCAAGCGTTGGACTTTGCACGTGGTACTCACAACAAGTAAGCTGAAAAAAATTGTGAAATCTGAAAAGACGAAAAATGAAAAAAAAAAAATTAGCCGTGTTTGGGCGCCACTGTAACAAAATCCCCCAAAAGGGATTTTGTTAAACAGAACATAGCAACAGAGGTCTGGTTGCGGTATTGCACTGGCTGAAGCTCGCCGCTAGGCGTGGGGGTTACCAGACATATTACTATGCTTGAAAACCGCATAGAGATAAAACGAAGGGGACAAGAAAATTATTCCACTTTGCCACGACCACAGTGGTAGATAATCATAAAAACAAAATTTGCGTTCGACAGGGACGCCGGTGCCACTCCGGCGACCCTGCTCAAGGCCTAGGTCAGCATAAGGCCGCCCATCCTCACGCAATCACAAAGAACTAATTAATTACACATCACTAAAAACTTGAAAATGATAAAAGAGGGAAAAACTGTAATTACGCAGGAAAAACCCAAATCGAGAAAAAAATGAAATGAGAATAATGAAATGTGAAAAAACAAAAATTTGAAAGAAAAAATGAACCGTTAATGAAAATAAAACCAGAAAAAAAAAAACGTGGTGCGAATCGAATTTGGGGTGTGTCGCATGTGACGCCACCCGGAACCTGTAAACCGCGAAAATGTATAAAATTGAAATAAATTGAAATAAATGTAATAGAAATATAATAATGAAAGACAAAAAAAAAACCCATCAAATTTGGTTCACACAAGATTATATAACTTAAAAATACACGCGGTGTAAATGGTACTTATTATATATTTTTGCACCATACACCTTACCTGAATACATATTTTGCCCCGTCCGAACACAAAACCGCTACCAGCGCCGACGCAGGAACTCAGCTTCATTCAACCCGAACACCACTCCGCTTGATCACGGAGTTGTTTTCACAAATCCAATAACACAACTGATCCTCACTGGACTAATTAACCGCACACGTTGAACTAGCAATGTTGCACCCGCTCAATAAACAATAGCACCAATTTTGAGTTTTATTGGATAACCCCGCCGCAATACCCGATGTGACTGATCTGGCGTGTTTATGAACCCTCAACAAAAATGGTCGCCTCACAATTTATAAACATACACTCAGGTTTATTTCGATCACTCAACCGACGAATAGTGGTTTTATTATATTTGATCCTTTTGTTCGGTTGTTTATTATTTTTGTTTTTTTTTTCAACACACGAGTTCCGCCACGCCAGATGATTATTCCAGCCAAAACAACAAGAAGAAAACCCCCAAAAGGTTTTCTTTATTTACTGGTAAATGGTTCGTTGCCTTAACCCGATATAAAAAACTCGCACTTTAGATTTATGATTTTATAATTTTATTTATCATTAAAATTTGCTGGTATATAAGTATATAAAATTATTAAACTAAGTCTCTCTTTGTTACAATTTCACCAAGAGCACAGCAAACAAATCAAAGTTAATTTTTTATTATTTATTCTATGATGCCATAAGTACCTAAACAAAGTTCATAATCAAAAACAACAAAAAAAAATCAATATGACTCTTAGGCACGAAAAACTTTTAAACAATCAAAACAATTTTTTTTTTCTTAATTTTAAAAAAAAATATTAATATTTGTGGCTAATCACAAAAAAAACAGCACACTTCAACCGTCACACCAAACTTGACATTTTTTTTTTTTTTTCCAAAAAAAACTAGAGTTCAATTTTTATTTAAATTTAAAGCGAGACTCCTCTATTTAATATCACAAACGAGACTAACTAAAAAAAATACGGACGCGTACAAAATAAATTTTTCCCCCACCCAAAAATTAACAATCAAAAAAAATAAAATATAACCCGACCGATAGATTTCGGATGACGTACACATACGACATCACCCAAAATCGACTCGCACACACCAATACTATTTAATTTAATCACTGGAACATTCCATTTACATGGGAAATCCACGCGCTAACCAAAACAAAACAGATAAAGCAAAACGACAACCACTACACGTCATTACATACCATCAAACAAAAAATGATAAAATGAATCGAGTAACCGACCAAAATAAGGAGAAGTATAAAATGCTAAATGGTACACTCTACCAAAAAAAAAATATATTTTCTATTACAAATTAAGTCAAAGAAAGAATGACGTGTAGTGGAAGAGATTTTATGCAGCGCAGTGGATAAACATGCAACCTTGTTGGGATTTTCAACCGTAATTACAGATTTAAATTAAACAGATCATAACAACCACAAGCGGTTGTTACACATTTAAAATGCTTTTTCAATATTTCTTTGCTTTTTATGAATACAGTATTTTCATTAAAAAATATCAGTTATCTGTTCCCTTTATTTTTTGAGTTATTACGTCTAAAAAAGTCTTCTCAATATAATCGAACTGTATGAAGCTGAAGCCAGAAACCAAAAACCTACACTCAGCAAAAGAATATGATGTATGATTGCAATTATAATAATATGATTTAAAAAATCATAATAAAATAATTTTGATATTTCATATTATATTTTACTTAGAAAAATCATTTAAGGACATTTAAGGATAACCATAATTCATGATTGCCATAAGCCAAATTATGATTTTGCTCATTATCAACAGAATTTAGTTAGGATTTCAGCAATTATAATATTAATAGATTTATCAAAATATGATTAAATCTAGCATTGATGAATAATGGTTTCTGCCTTATGTTTTGGTATCGTCTCGCACTTTGCGGATCATTTCAATTTGAGTACGCATTTGAAAAGCATTGTTGTGCAAATATTTTAAAAAATTATTTATTAAAATATAAAAATTTAAATATAAAATTATATTATATTCCAAAAATTCCCAACAATTTTTTAAAAATTACCAAAAATTCCCAAAAATAACCAAAAATTCCCAAAAAATTGCAGACTCCATTTGCTCGTGGTTCTTTTATGTGATGGTATTGAAACTCTCCAAAATTCCTAGAAAATGGATAAAATGACAAATTAATAAAATGACATTACGTATTATACCACAGTTCTAAACAGACATTCTTTATCACCAATCGTAAATAACCATTCTTTAAGTAACCGGCTAAAAACATTCAGTGAACTGGCATTACTAATCGAAGGGAGTAATTGACTATATGTACAATTTAGGAGCGATATATAAAAAAAACTTTTTGAAATGTTCCTTGTTGGGATGCGGTATTCTGATTCTGTTTTTATTACGGAACATATATGGCGGCTCATACACATTATTCAAACGATTTCCACTAACCAAATAAAACAATTTCAAGACCTTAAAAACATACAGATAACGTAGGGGTCAAATTATATGTTTCGCAAATAAAGGAATTGATGGTGTAAACCTTGGTAAGAAGTTGATCATTCGCAGAATACATTTTTGCATTGTTATTAAGGGTTTTAAATTAGAAATGTAAATTCCACCCCAACACGATAAACCATATTGACCAACAAAATGACCAAGAATTTCCAAAAATTCACTAAAAATTCCAAAAATTTCCAATAAATGCCCAAGAAATTCTAAAAATTCCCAGAAAATGGCCAAGAAATTCCAAAAATTCCCAGAAAAAGACCAAGAATTTCCAAAAATTCCCAATAAATGCCCAAGAAATTCCAAAAATTCACGAAAATTCCAAAAAAATTCCAAAAATGGCCAGAAAATGCCAAAGAAATTTCAAAAATTCTCAGAAAATGCCCAAGAAACTCTAAAAATTCCCAAAAAATGCCCAATAAATTTCAAAAATTCCGAGGAAATGCCCAAGAAATTCAAAAAAATCCCAGAAAATTTCCAAAAAATTCCAGAAATTTCCAAAAAATGCCCAAGAAATTCCAAAAATTCCCAGAAATTGCCCAAGAAATTCCAAAAATTCCCAGAAAATTCCCAAGAAATTCCAAAAATTCCCAGAAAATGCCCAAGAATTTCCAAAAATTCCCTAAAAATTCCCAGAAAATTCCCAAAAAATTCCAAAAATTCCCAAAAAATTCCAAAAATCCCCAGAAAATGACCAAGAATTTCCAAAAATTCCCAGAAAATGCCCAAGAAATTCCAAAAATTCCCAGAAAATGCCTAAGATATTCTAAAAATTCCCAAGAAATTCCAAAAATTCCCGGAAAATGACCAAGAATTTCCAAAAATTCCCTAAAAATTCCAAAAATTCCCTGAAAATTCCCAAGAAATTCCCAAAATTCCCAAAAAATTCCAAAAATCCTCAGAAAATGACCAAGAATTTCAAAAAATTCCCAGAAAACAACCAAGAAATTCCGAAAAATTCCCAGAAAATTCACAAAGAATTCCAAAAATTCCAAGAAAATGACCAGGAATTTCCCAAAATTCCCAGAAAATTCCCAAAAAATTTCAAAAATTCCCAAGAAATGCCCATGAAATTCCAAAAATTCCAAAGAAATTCCAAAAATTCCCAGAAAATGCCCAAGATATTCTAAAAATTCCCAAGAAATTCCAAAAATTCCCAAGAAATTCCAAAAATTCCCAAAAAATTCACAGAAAATTCCCAAAGAATTCCAAAAATTTCCAAAAAATTTCAAAAATTCCCAGAAAAAGACCAGGAATTTCCCAAAATTCCCTAAAAATTTCAAAAATTCCCAAGAAATGCCCATGAAATTCCAAAAATTCCAAAGAAATTCCAAAAATTTCATAATCCCCAGAGAATGACCAAGAATTTCCAAAAATTCCCAGAAAATGCCCAAGAAATTCCAAAAATTTCCTAAAAATTCCCAGAATATGCCCAAAAAATTCTAAAAATTCCCAAGAAATTCCAAAAATTTCCAGAAAATTCCCAAAAAATAACAAAAATTCCCAGAAAATGCCCAAAAAATTCCAAAAATTTCCAGAAAATTCCCAAGAAATTCCAAAAATTCCCAGAAAATGCCCGAGAAATTCCCAGAAAATTACCCCAAAAAATCCTTAAATGTCCAAAAAAATGCTCAAGAACTTCCAAAAATTCCCAGAAAATGAAGGAATTTTTGGAACTTCTTGGGCATTTTCTGGGAATTTTTTTGGAATTTTTATAAATTTTCGGGAATTTTCTGGCAGTTTTTGAGTATTTTTGAAATTTTCTGGAAATATTTGGAATTTCTTAGGCATTTTTTCGGAATTTTTGGATTTTCTAGGGCATTTTCTGGGAATTTTGTTGGGCTTTTTGGTGAATTTTCTTGGAATTTTTTGGGAATTTTTGGAATTTCTTGAGCATTTTTTGGTAATTTTCTGGGAATTTTTGGAATTTTTTGGGCATTTTCAGGCAATTTTTGGAATTTCTTTGGCATTTTCTGTGGAATTTTTGGAATTTTTTGGGAAATTGAATTCTTCAGTATCATCACATAAAAGAACCACGATGAAATGAAGTCCGCAATTTGTTGGGAATTTTTGGTTATTTTTGGTTATTTTTTGGTAATTTTTGGGAATTTATCGAAATTTTGGGTATATTTTGAATTTCTTGGGAATTTTCGGAATTTGTTGAGAATTTTTTGGGATATTATTGGGAATTTTTGGAATTTCTTGGGAATTTTTGGAATTGTTTGGGGATTTTTTGGAAATTTTTAGTAATTTTTTGGGAATTTTTGGAATTTTTGTGGTAATTTTTGATATTTTTTGGTATTTTTTGGTTATTTTTTGGTAATTAGAAATTCCCAAAAAATACCAGAAATTCCCAATTTAGAATACACAGACGTTATAAATAAAGGTTGTACATATTGTATTTTATTAGCTTATCTCTCTCATTAGAACATTCGATAGCAAATAAGAATATTATTTGGCCATTTAAATGTATTTAATTATATTTAAATAAATAATTTTTATTTAGCACGTTTGGAATACGGATTGCCTATTACGAAAGACTTAGCTATTCGACAATTCAAGTAATTGCGCAATACCACCTACATTATTCGAAATTTATTGTCTAAAATCGAAGAAACTGGAATATTAGAAATCTCAGTACACAAGATTAATAAACCTGAACACATTTTAACGACGTACATTGAATTTTCCGCTGACAATGATTATAATTCTAGCCTAGGAAGCGTAGTCATATTCCAGGCAGAGGCGAATTCCACGCAATCTCTTTCTTATTTAATTGATTCAAAAGAAGTAAGACGGCTTAAATATATTTTTAGATATTCAAATATAACCCAAGTATGTTCTTTACAGGATTTGAACCTTTAAGTGGAACAAAGTCCAACCATCTCCGCTAAAATTAATAAAAATACTGCTCTTACAAAGAAAGAAAGAAATGATTTATCGGCTTTGATATTTAAAACTATTATCAATCATGATCCAAACAAATTGTAAGTATTTTATTGTTGCCTTTAAAAATTAATATGTACTTACTGGTTGTTGTCGTAATACGAGTTTTTTTCTGTTTAAAGGCTTCTTAGAGACGATTTTGCTAGATTAGCAAATTACATACCAAACATATTTTCAAACGAGTTGGAGGAAACATATTTTATTCCATCTTCTGGAGGTTCCATCGGTAAAGGTAAATAATTTTTATATTACATGTGAATTATATTTGTATAAATATCGTTGTCTGAAAAGTTGGAGAGTCCGTTTTTTGGAGTTACCATGTTATTTCTTGTGAATCAGCCCATTTATATATTGATACCCCAATTATAACATAAGTAGGGACAGTAAATCTTGAATTCATTCTTAATCCAAAAATAGATTGAACCCCTTTAATAAAGTTTTTCCTATCCAACTTATACCAAAAGTACATATTATTTATAAGATAATCGAGGTTAGTAATTAAGATTAATGTTATTAAAAAAAATCAAGAAAAACTTTTTTGTATAGATTTGACACTAAACATTTTTTTAGTATATTCATTGGTCAATACTTCAAAATGTAGTAAATCCGATTGTAGTGAATATGTTATATTTACAAATTTTGATTTTATCCTACTTTCTATGTACATACATATCGATGCCTTAATGTGAATAGGGCGTAAGTCGCATTTTCAAAATTTTACAGGTTGACGAAAAAACTAAATATTTTGGTAAAAATGAGACTTACAAATAATAAATAATGTTGATATAAATAAAAATAGGTATTATTTGGAAAAGCTATAATTAATTTTAATGTTATTTTTTATTGTGTAAATCAACCAGAGGCGTTAGAAAAACAAAAACTCAATTTTAAAAATTTTGATGTTACGCCTTATTCATATTCATCGATGGCTTACGATATTTGTACCGACATGTGAAATTAGACCATTTTTAATTTTTCTATAGGTTCTACGTTGGTTGCTGATTAATAGATAGGAATCGTTTTTTCTTCAACTTAAAAAGCAATGTGTTTGTGATCAATCGATAATTTTTTTAATAACTTGGAACCGGAAATCTTTAAAATATGTCGTAACGTTAAAATACTTAACTTACAGCCTCACTTATCTTATTAAAATATAAAAATTTTGATTTAAATTTTATGATTTTGTTAAACGATTTTCGACATATTTTTAGGCCAGCCCCTGGATTTATTGTATTTATAGTACCTTACAGATACAAAAATGTTCCACTTTGTTTAATTAATTTCAGGAAAACTATTTAATGTATACAACAACTACAGAGCAGAACTTAGTTGAAATGGAGTTATTAAAATGCGTTCAAGATCATCAACAACCATAGCTCAACTGTTTGTTCAAATACTAGCGAATTAACTAATCTTGGTAAATTGTTAAATAAATATTCACCAAATACTTAATAATAATAATATTACATTACAGATTTAATTGATTCAGATGATGATGACGATATCGATTATTTGAAATTATTTCACTTTGGCGATAGTGATGAATTAATCTGCCGCTGGGAAAAATTGTTTAGCATCAGTTTCATTCAGTTCGGAAATATTTTAATAAAGAAAGGATCTGTAATGCATTTTGATTGGTACATTGATGGAATTCTCAATTTGTATTTGTTAAAAATTTACTTAAATATAAAAACAAATATTTTAGTTGTATTCGATATTTGGAGACGTTAGGGTTTAATTCTCATTATTATGGGTTTGAAGTTGATTATTATAGAAAAATTTAACATCGTTAGCTTAACCAAACATTTTTTTGAAAATTTAAAAAATGTTCATATCGATGTTATTCTAAATAAAAACATTAAATTAGTAAATGATTTTGTCTAGAAACAAATGAAATTGTTAATTTTAAAGAATATATTTTAATATTAATTTAAACGAAATAATAAACATTTAAGTTTCTTTCTTTTAAAATTGTTTTTTTATTTAATTAATTTAATAAAATACTTCATTAAGTTATATTATAACCTTTTTCAGAATTGAGTGAGTGCCTTTATCAATATTATGGTAATTCCAATTGTTTGGGTTAATAATTTCTATCATACTAACACCATAATTTCCAACCATAATCAATGTGAACCTAATCATATTATATAATATATATCTCAACATAGTTTTATTAGATTTAATACCACAAATTATCGGATCTATGTATGTATATCAAGGTATGATGCTCTTAATCATGCATGTAATCTAAAGAGTGTAATGCTGAGTTTATGACATAGGAACATAGGAACATAGGAAGATAGGGAGTGTGACACGACCAACCAAATTATTTAAAATATCACAAGCCCCGCCTATTACTTCCATGCTCTAGTGGACAAATTTATTTCTTTTGATCAAAGTAGGCTAGTAGGCGGGGCTGGTGACAATTTTAAATAATTTGGTTGGTCGTGTCACACTCCCTATCTTCCTATGTTCCTATGTCATAAACTCAGCATTAATCTAGATATAACGCTGTGGAAAAGGTGCCGCTCCAATTCATCAATTATCGATTCTATGCCATGGCTACCGTATTCTCCACAGTTCGGCTATTTTGTTTAGCTAAATTCAAAGAATCGAAATATCAGCGACGTTTGTTTATGATATTTATGTTTTCATAACTGACTGTACTCGTATCGTGTACATGCTCAATGTATATGTCCTATCATGTGAGCTGCGTGGTAGGAATTTCCATCTGAAGTTCCAACCGAATCTGTTTATGCCGATTTTAATTAATCTAAGAAATGTATTTAAATATTTGGTAAATTTCATTTGTTGATATTTATATTAAACCTAATTATATTTTAATAGTTTTAACCTTTTTAATAAATTCACATTCATTCAAATAAATAAATAAATAGAAACCCGTTGTTGTGCAAGAAACGCTCAACAAATTCAACCACAATTAGCTCCAGAACAAAACCTTAATTCAAGTCATTTGCATATGCAAAAGTAGTCGTTGTATTCTATATTATTTTAGAAGTTGTTGCCACATATCTATAAAGATTGTTAGATATAATTAGATAACGTATTAACTTACAATTTTCTTGTTCTCAATTGCTGCATAGAGGTAAGCAAACAGATAAAGTTTCTAATTAGAAATGACATCGAAAGACCTTAGGCTCGAAGGGCCAAATCCTAAGATGTGGTATTAAAAGATGGTTAACTCAACGACGGTGAAATTTTCCAGCATATTGTTTAGCATGAAGTAGATGAGCAGCATTGTCCAGGTCATCATATATAAGATTGTCGAACACAGACAATGCCAAACCAAAGTTAGTTACTCAACTCAACATATAAATCTGCACACATATCGTCCCTGTGGAAGGACAAATTCACCACAACAAAAGATGCTCATGGAATTTAGCGTAAATCTGGGCCCTTAAAAAAACGAAGATTATAGGTAATACAGAATACAGTGTGGTGGATTGTTGTCCAATTTAGGCTGAGTGCACTGACCTCAAACCAGAAATTACTGGATGTCGGAAAAAGAGAGGAGTACCATGATGAACAATAGTTGTAGAAACTATTTAGACAGGACAATGAACACGAATGAAATTTTTCTACAGGTATTTATGGACTATAGGTACGTTTGGTAAAAAAACATATGAAACAATCAGTAAAAGACCCCCCCCCCCCCTATAAGGGGATAGACAAGAATCATCAGATGGATGTTGGTCAACAGAGGTGCAAAACAGAAGGACTAACAAGGGTTGCGTTTTTTACCGCAAGGAGAGAATTTAACATTTCTTAGCTGAGGATGGATGGTAAACACTGTTGTACAAAATCTTCTGAAAGAAACGTTAATGTTGAAATTTTTTTAGATCAAAGATAAACAACTAGATTTACAGAAAAATGCGACTAAGAGTAATATTGTGGTGCTGTTATGTGGTAAACGAAATACAACCTGGTAATCGCATGTAGGTCACCGAGCTTGACTACAGGAAGGCTAAATAACTCTGGAAGGTGCGTGGTATCCAAAGTCTACATACTTTGGACTGATTAACCTACCAAATGGCCAACATCTCTCAAATGGCCTCTGGTAATAGTGGTTGCCTTGTGAATTGTAACCAGGTTACCCCTTACACAGTTGTGTCCATCACGCAGCTTCCTAATACATGACCAGAACAGCTCACGTGATGGCCACCCTATTGGAAGGTTACGAAGCTGGTAGATTAATCTACTCAACTTTGGCTTTCCCACCCCCTCCAATAGACGCCAAACCACCTGTGAAGAATGTAAGTTATTTATTTTTAATTTTATCGAACATTATGAACTAAAATTTCTTAGAAACCTTACAAATTCATTAGATATTTACTCCGGAGTATGATCCAAATTTAAAGATGTTTTTATCATTTCTTGAGTACTCTCAGAGTTAAAGATAGAAAAATTTTTAACTCCGCAGTCAGTAATATAATTATAAAAATTTACAATATTTGCCAATCATATTTAGAAATAATTGTATTGGAATACATATATGTACTGTTGTACAAAACCATTATACAGAAGTGCATTAGTTGAATAAAAAATCGAATGTTTAAATATAAAATGCGTGACATACAAGAATTGTTGTATGCTCACAATCACAAGACGCCAAGCGATAATTTGATTACAGAAAATTTAATTTAGGTTGAACACCATACACAAACATTTTTTTGCCAATATTTGACAAATTTTATATTTAAATAATTGCTTTTTTCTGTGTAGGATATGACCCAGCATACCATAATGCTAGCAGCTTTTATTTACAATGTCGCGGTGGAAATAAAAAAAAAAATCTTTGCAACAATTTACATTTTGTTACTTCACAGCAATTTGCATGAAAACATCCAAATATAAAATTACAAGAACATCAAAATATGGAGTCTTGAACATGTCCAGAAACCGATTTAAAACAAACACGTAAATTATAGCAATTTTGTTCACCCAATAAATTGGTATTGTGTTGTACTTTCAAAAATGTATATATTTAATTCCAATTATTGTTGATTTTATAAAAAAGTATCTTATATCAAATTTAATGTAAATTTTTCGTTTGGCATATGAAGATATGGTAATAATCAAGAAGCATAATGATTAAAAAAATATTTTTGTGATAAAAGCAAAGATAAAATTTCTCTTGATATCAAGATCAACCTAAAATTACGTTCGGTCGTTTATTATCGCGTATAGTAAACATGTTTAAAAAAAATGTTTTTTATTTTATTTTTGGTCAGAGCATAATTTATTTAAAATTACATTTAATTTAAATTTAACAAGTTTCAAACATATAACAGAATATATATAAAATTAATCATTTTTTGAGGTTATCAAAATAATGTAAAATCAATTATTAACACTTTCAGAATGAATTACATTTTTTGTGCTCTGTATTTTATAATAGATTCCTTATCTTAAATTCAGAGTTCAAAATTAAATGTTAATCATTTTTTTTAGTACATATCCAGCGATGTTTCACCATAAATTGGCATAATTATAAAACATTATGTTTAAATTTAATATTTAAAATTATATATAATTAGTAAATTCAACGCGGCCTAGTATTTATTATAATTACAACATACATATATAGTATGTTGTACAAAGTCTGATGAAAGTGTTAATATGTATCATAAAAACCTGCTTCAGACCACATAAAAATCATAAACTGATGTAATTTACGTTCTATGCTTTACTTGTACCTATATACATACATAATTTATATCGGAAAAACCACAATGCACATCAGGTGAAACATTTAATTATTTTCATATTTCACATAACCAATAATTACCTACACAGGATTTGTAAACAGCAATTTTTTTTGTTATTGTTTTATTACTATGACTATGATTATTATTTTTATGTTTATTAAACAGGTAAGATTAAATTAAACCATAATAAACTAATTAATAACTTAATTTTACAAAAATAAGCCACGTTATTCAATCCGTAGTAAATTTTATATTTAGTATTTTATAGCCTTAAGTGCTATAAAACCCACACAAAAGCTAATTTATGGTTTTTTACTGTAAAATCGAATATAGTTCTTGCAGAGTTGGATATGGTTTTACAATAAACAATACACCTTTATATAGGTATAAACAAACAGAGATACATATAATAGAAATTGTTTTCTCTTATTTTCCAATAATTTTATTGAATCAAAAATTATTGTAATTGCTCGTATTTTCCAGATATACATACATTTAAATTATGTATGTACATTTATTTACCTACAGAGCAAATACTGTATATAAATAAATATTATTATAATTTTATAATTTATTTATTTCGAATCAATTCAATTTGAAATATGATACACACACGGAAAATACAATTTATGGATCTTTTTGAATTGTATTGACGATATCCAACCAAGCGAAATATGTATAAGAACAAAACAACAAAATTTATTTATTTATTTGAATGCAATATAAACAAATCAGAATTTCGCAATATATTTATACACAAAATAAATAAAATGACACAAAAAAAAACTGAATATATTTTATAAAATGAAATTATAAATAACATTGAAATATTGTTTTTTGTAAATAATATAAAAAATACAATGTACAGTGAAACCTATAAACTCTTCTTTGTTTATTGAATTGTGCGACCATATTACATACTTAGATTTCTGGTCATGCCCTATCAATTTCCGCGACACCAAGTTTTCTCTTGTATATCTATTAAAAGACTAGTGAAGGTACCCGTTATTTACTGGGAACATATTAGTATTGGTAAAATCACAGACTTTAGAGAGGGGTTTAATTTAAGCAAAACCTGTTTAGAATATCCTGATGGATTCATGCTAATTGACCATATTCCAGAGAACAGAGCTTCATACAATAATTTTCGAATTCCATTTCCAGTACGATGACCCTTTAATTTCTTAAAAATCGATTACGAAATTACGATGTTCCTTTCTAACTAAACAAGTTTCAGTTTAGTTTGAAGTTTCCAGTTAGTTTGAATTTCATAAAAATTGGTTAGGAAATAGTAAGTTCTATCAAATTCTTTTGGCGTTATTTACTTTTAATAATTCCAATTCCATTATACATGTCGAGTTCATATACACATACCCATAGATACACATTGATAGAACTGTCGTAATTTGGAGTTTGTGTATGTAAATATTATTGCTGTACATTCATCAGCTATTTATAACCATTTTAGCATTTTATTTTTTTACGCACACAAGTAATCATTTCAAATACTGTGCCGCTCCAAACAGTATTCACGTATTGATACAAAGTAATGCCAAGTAGCAGCATTGGGCGCTGTGTCTTCATTTCCCTGTCCCGTTCGTGGCTCAATTATTGTCTAAAAATATTAAAATTTATCAGTTCGATTTCTGTGGAATATTTTCATATCGAAAATTACCTTGTAGGTACCTGTTAATCAAATTATTCGATTTCTTCTTTAACTTCCTCCAATCATCTTCCTGCATCTCAGCTTCCACACCACCTATCCTGTAAAATAAATTAACACAGTCATTTATAAAATACCACGCCCATAAAAATAACGTGAATTTATCATACATACATATGTACCTACTTCCAACAAGTTTTCAAGTCGAAAATTTTGCTGTTAACTAGACTTTCTAATTTTAATTTATATGATTTTAATATGTTCCGAAGATTGTAAGAGAATTAAATCCAGTTTCGGACTGATGAGTTTATGATATTATGTATAAATAATTAAGAGCTTACACAGAAATAAAGTTGTGTGGTCATAAGAAAGAAAAATTTTAAGAGAATTTGGCTGTATTAGTATAATTCGGTAACACAAACTGCACAGCGCATGCTGTGTCTCAATATTCAACAAATTAAAGTAAACTTGATATCTTTATCCTAGCTTTTAAAAAATCTTTCGGTTTCTTCTTGTGTCCCTGTACAAAATAGAAAAGAAAAATTAGGTGTAGTATAGAGAATTAAATTTATGAAATTCACGAATTCATATAACGTCGTCATACAATAAAATGAAAAATCATCGAAAAGTGACCTCTTAATGCGACTTTTCTACTGTCAAGTTTAGTTTTCTAAGGCGCACCACAGCATTAAGCCTGAATTCCATAGTGAATAATTGACTGAGCTGACTTCAAGTTAGAAAAAGACAAAAAAAATATTCCATCAGAGTGACAAAGACAAAGTGTTTTGTTATTGGTTTTATTATAGCAAAATTTGATTGACAAATTTTGACAGCAAACAAAAACATAACCAAAAATTATTAAACAAAATTAGGTATTAGTGTTAATTTGATTAATTTTACGTTTCAAAATAATTTAAAATTTAATTATTATTAATACTCATATAAGAATTGTTTTTTTCGAAGATTTTCCGTCATAAAACAACAAATTAAAAAAAAAACCGCCATGCTATTAAAATTATTAATGTGTGCAAGAAATACTTTTCATCGTACACAATATTTATGCAGATGTGTTAGTTTAAATGATCTCGATTTGACACTTTTCAACCATAATTATGGCGATCCACTAATACAGACACACATTTTTTGTAGATACAATTTTGACTGACTTCGGTTTGTGTTTCATTCACTCAACTACCAATTATATATTTTTATCTCACTTTATTTTGACTGACAAACTACATATTATTCACTATGGAATTCAGGCTTTATACTACACTACTCCAAAAATTTAAGGGAACACTAATTTTTTTCAATTTTTTTAGTGTTTTATGAAGAGTTGTATCTTTGTAAAATACGGTCGTACAGAGATGAAAAGAAAAGCATTTTAAAGTTTTAAATCTCTAGTTTTGAGACTTTTGAGCGGAACATTTTTGTGAGATACCGTTATCACGCAATCATAAGAAAGAGCGCGAAGAAAAAAAAATCGAATTTTTTTTTTTGTAAGGATCCATGGGATCGGGAAATTTTTTTTAAGTTAAACCAATGCATAGGTCGGTTAGCCTGTTAATTAGGCGTAAATTTAATTTCATTCTGATCTATCTATGTCAACTTTTTGTTGAGATATCTGACTTTGAATCAAAAAAGATCCTTTTACCTTTCATCATCGATATCTCAGCAACCAATGATTGCACAGTAAACTTAAGGGCAGACTTAAAAACTTCAGTAAATTTCTGACAAGACCCTTTAATTATTAGTTGAAAACAAATTTTTTTTTTTCACCCTCAATACTGATTTCAAAAAAGTACAAAAAAACGACTTTTTAGGTTGTCTTAGTAAATCTACCGTTACTTTACAATTATTGATGAAAAGACTAATGTTGCCAGGTCATTTTACAGTTTAATGTACTCCTAATAGCTCTGTATTATTTTCAAATTGATCCATCCAACCGTTTTTCCGGACAGATTGATCAAAGTTTTACAAAACAATTAAATGAACAAGTGATCTTCAAACTAATATAACGACCTTTTTCACATTTTGTGTTAATTATTTGTTAACCCTTAACGATCGTAAGATTTTTTTGCAATACTCGCCCATAAAGACGACAGAAAATTAAATAAAGTTCTGCAATATGACCAATTATTATGAAACTTGGCCATTTCTCATCCGATTTTAGTGAAATTTGGTATGCGTTATTGAAATGGGATTCTAAAATGATTCGTTGATACAGTTCTGGAAAATGGCCAACTAGGAAGGAACTTGGCCATTTCTTATCCGATTTTAATAAAATTTGGTATGCGCGATGGTAATGGGATTCTAAACTGATTTTTGATGAAATTCTGGAACCATCAGCTCGACATAAAAATAATCGCCAACTGAACCCTTCACTAAATTCTAAGTCAATTTCAAATCAACCTCTATTTTAGCCCGAAACTCAACCTCCAGCTCCACCCTAAACAACGTAGTTCGAAAACTACATGCTTACATACACTCAACTCATAACAACTCAAACTAACTTCCAACTCAATCCTCAGCACAATTTGACCCCCAACTCAACCCGCAAATGGAACCTGACTCATCTCTGAACTCAACCTCAAACTACACGATGCTATTGACGCACAAGTTGCAAAAGCTATTTAATTTTCCGCCTTAGCCATAGAAATAGTCTGGCAAAAGAAACTCCAAAACGTTCTAGAGATACATCGGTCATACATATTTTCAGGCAGACGGACTAATATATGGTTTTTTTTTTTTTTTCGGGCCATGGGTTTTAAAAAAGTCCAGGAAAGTAGTTTTATTAACAAAAATATTTTAAAATGGATAAGAACCAACGATAAAATAAGCAGTGCAATTAGTAGAAAATATTTTTTATTGAAATGCAGACGATGTAAAATATTTCCGAAATTCATCCAAAATAAAACCAAAGGAATCCAATTACAACATAATGAACAACACAATTTTCAACAAGTCATCAATAGAATACAATACAATGTAATGATTAAATTATTAAATCTTGAAATAAGAGCATGCATAAACACCTTAAACAACTTAATTAGACAGGTACAATTTATTAATAATTTCTTACAAAATAATTTACGTGAAAATGATTTTAACATAATTAAAACAACACAAATACAATATAATAAAATAATGTTAGATAAATATAAAATCAAACTAACAATAAAATTTAACGATATTAATAACAATAACCTATGCGATCCGGAAATAATATTTAATCAAGACTATATCATCAACTTAACTAATATTATTATACCACTTGACGTCCAGACGCTTCTTTCTTTTGGTCCAAAATTTTCGACCCCCACTACGTTAAACAAATTTCCTCTGTTTAATATATTAGCAGATGTTGAAAATATTCTTGAAATGGAAGTTAATCAAAACCAAAAATCGAAAAATCGTACGGATATTGCAACAATAATTAACGATTTTATAAAAAAACCTATAAATAGAACAACATACGATAAATTCTTAGTTAAAGCTGAAAGAAATTTAAAACATTGCATGAAAAATAATAGTGATATAATTATATTACAAAGTGATAAGACTAAAAAAACAGTAATAATGAATAAATTAGAATATCAACAAAAAATGAACAACTTGCTATTGGACACTAACACCTACGAATTAATCAATAGAGATCCAACAACGTCTACAAGCAATAATTTGATTAAATTCTTAAATACTATTAATATTAGCAATACAATAATAAAGAAAATAGTAATAAAAAATCCTACATGTCCAAGAATGTACGGATTACCAAAAACGCATAAAGTAGATGTTCCGTTGCGACCTATCGTATCAACAATTGACTCCCCCGGTTATCTAGTTTCTAAATACTTATGTAAAACCCTAAACAATTTAACGAACAACAGTAAATACAACATTAAAAATTCACAAGAATTAAAATCATGATGATATTTTGGTTTCTTTTGACGTCATTTCATTATTTACGAACATTCCAACAATAGTAGCAATTAAAGAATTTAGAAAAAATTGGGAACAAATTAAATACGACACAGAATTGGACAAGGACAGTTTCATCAAAAATTTTGAAATTTATAATTAATGAAAATAATTATTTCAAAATAGAAAACCGATTTTATCGACAGAAGTTTGGATTAGCCATGGGAAATCCGCTATCACCGATCTTAGCTGATATTGTGATGGAAAAACTATTCGAAAAAACTATTAAAAAATTAATAAGACCTCCAACTTTTATTAAAAAATACGTAGATGATATAATAATGGCTATACCACGTAATTGTATAGAAGTAACAAAAGCTGCATTGGAATCGTTTGATGAACATATGTTAAATTTCAAGTTGAGACAGAGATCAACCAAGAGATTCCCTAATTGGTATAAAAAATCAAATAGCTCAGAAAGAATACTTAATTTTTTGTCAGCTCATCCAAAAAATATGAAAATAAACGTTGCCCAAGCTTTTGCCATACGGGTGTTAACATTGTCCGATAAAAAATATTGGAACAACAATATAGGCATTATTAAAAATATTCTTTATAAAAATAACTATCCAGACAATGTTATAAAATGAATTATTATAAAAGCAAAGCATAGTGCTTTACAATACTCACTTAAAAACAACACTTTTCAAAATAACGGAATAATTGAATCGTTTATTCTAGAAAGGGATCATGTCCACTTTTTGTCAAAATTAGTATTATGACGGTTTTGTATCATAGACACTTACATACGTTTTATGACAAGACGAAATTACCATATGGTTAATGGAACGGCACCCACCTTGCAAAAAAAAATCATTTATTCTAGAAAGGGCACATGTCCAGGCCATGTGCTCTTTTATACTAAACTATATTTAAAAAGAAGAAACGTGAAAAAGAGAGAGTTAATCATTAGTTATATAACGATTATCTTTCTTGTAACAATTAACCGTAATTCACATTAAATAATTAAAACAAACATCGACATCATTTTAATATAGAAATTATTAATTTGATTAATTTGAAATTTATGATTTTTAATAAATACACATTCTGTTTTTGATTTTAGAAATTATTCCCTCTGAGGCTATTTACAGAATGGTTAAAAATGAAATAAAGCTGAATTTTGGGGTTATTTTTCAATTATTTCAAGAATAAACGATTCGTTTATTCTAGAAAGGGCTCATGTCCATGCTTTAAAAATGAGCATAAAAGCTGAAATAATTGACAAATAACCTTAAAATTCAGCTTAACACTTCATAGCGACTCACATTTTCATCAACAAACTCAAATTCCCTCCTAAACTTATTTTTGTTGACAATATATAGTTTTTTTTATTTCCTGAATAATTTGAAAAAGTGGACATGAGCCCTTTCAAGAATAAACGATTCAATTAATAACAGCAAAGAAATTAGTAACAACAACAACGAAGACAACAACAACAACATTATCAATAGTAATCATGATAATCCGGATAATAATTTAAATAATCAGAATTCTAACAATAATGCCAACATAAATACTAATAATAACAATAATAACTTAGTTCAAAACCCTGATGAGGCCAAATTTGTAGCCTTAACATATATTCCAGGAGTTACAGAAAAATTAACAAAAATTCTTAAAGATGAAGCAAATTCATACACAATTAAAATTGGAAACAAGGTTCCTAATAAGTTACAACACCAATTTTCAAAATTAAAGGACAAAATTGCAACACAACAAAGAAACAATGTCCTATACAAAGTAGCTTGCCAATGAGGAAAAGTGTATGTTGGACAGACATCTCAAATATTAAAACAACGGCTACAAAAACATAAAAGTGAAGTTAGATTAAAAAAGAAATCTTCGGCATTGAGTACACATTCAATTGAAAACAATCATAATTTCGACTTTGATAATACCAAAATTATTCACCATGAAAAATGGGAAAAATCTCGACTAATTTTAGAATCGGCTCATATTTGCTTAGATACAAATAAAAATGTTAATTACAAAACAGATACGGCTAACATCTGTTGGCAATATAAAGGTATTATACAAAAATTCAAAAATAAAACACAAAAATATTATAATCCAATATAAGAAAACACAATTATCTATGTGGTTATTTACTCAATTTATTATCAATTACGTACAATTAAAAAATTTTTTTTTGCGCGCTTTAACCAATATACCAGATAAATACAATAAGTGAAAATTACATACAAACTTTGTTACTAATACCAACTAAATTTATTCATCTCTTATTGAGGATGGAAATATAATAATAATTTAATCAAAAATGAAATTGAAGTCATGTACATACTCCTAGTTGTAAGAAGTTTCTTATAATTTTTAAAATATTTTCTTAAAATGTTTTTTAAAAGTTTTTTAAATCAATGTATATATTTTTATAATGCATAATAATTTTATAATGTTTTTTAAATGTTAAAAACGTTATGTAAGTAATGTTTGTGTTGTGAAAGTATATTAGTATACACTTGTTTTATTTTTATTTAATTTCTAAACTTAGATTTTTTAAATTTATTTGTAGTGTATATTTTGAAAATGGCAAGAATGCCGAAATATCAATAAAATTTAATTTTATATTTGGAAACAAATAAAAATTTAATTAATTTACGAGGCTAGTTTCCACGAAATTAAAAAACCAATTTAATAAAGTTTTATAAAAACAACAATGTTTGATGTTTGCGGACCGAAGTAAATTCAAAATTTTTGCTCAACCCCATATCACCAAATACAAACTTAATTCGAATAGAATTTTTGGTAGATCTTACTGGAGGGAAGATATCTTCGGATATACGTGTAATTATTATTCAAAAGTACTAATTGTCTCGTCTTTGCTAAAACAAAAGGTATTAATCAGCAGCAAATTGATTCATTTTGATTCACGTTTAATGCATTGAGCACAAAATATTTTACTTAAACTATCAACCAACAATCTGTTAAATTTTTTTCAGCCCCTCATATATACCGTCCCTTATTATAATCGGTATCTGAAGCGGTTTTTCTTATTTCCGATCTAATCGATCTGTTCAATTTATTATTATTAACATTAGCAGTAATTATAGGTGGAAATGTATGTATGTACATATATGTATTATGAAGAAGAATCGAAACGAACAATTTGCGTAGCTCCATGAATTCACAGGTTTTTGAATATATACAAAATACTTACAATACAATTTTCATCAAATGTTTATTGGTTAAAATGAAAAATTAATTCATAAAATGTATCTAATAAATAATTAAGAAATAAAATCTAAAATCTATAATAAAACAATTGAAATTGACATGTTAACATGTTATAGACATTTCAATAATTGTTGTTAAATCAATTTAGTCGTATGTTATGTTTAATTAAAAAACATTAATAAAAAATGATTAAAACGATTTTTATTTATATTTAATTTATGTTTATTTATTTTATTAAACATTTATGAGCTGAAAATTACAACTCAGTTTTGGCGCAACTATTCAATAATATTTACATACGAGTTTATGGTATGTACATACATATGTATAAGCGATTATATGTAACTTTACATTAAATAGGATTTATTAACTTAAAAATAATAACATTTTATCACGTCTATGTGGTACATGAGCGCACATGAGCCAATGTATAAATAAGAGGTTGATCTGCCATTTTTCTTGTGCATTCACATATTCAGCCATCCTAATATAAATTTATAGTGTCAGACGAATTCTGAAAATAAAGAAATAAATTCGGTTTAATAGTTTTTAGTTTTTTTTTTTGTTAGTCTTTGAGTTTAAAATTTATCTGAAGGAGGTGACATTTTATTTAAGGGTAGAAGAGTCAACAGTGATATAAATTCTTATATACACATTAAAATTTCAAACTATACAGATTTTTAAAACAACAAAGCACATATTGGTTTTTAAATGAGATGTATTTTTTTATTTTATTTTTATAACAATTATATAAATCAAGATATACATTAATTTTATTTAAATATTATCGAATGGAGCCAAATATTTATTGTTTGTATTTGTAATGACAAACAAAGTTTTATTTAGCCCATCATACAGTCGTACAGAAACATGCACGAGTATATTGTATTATTTACTATACACAAGATATTTATTCTTTAATTGGAGTGTTAATTAAGTTTATTGTCATTGCCAAGGCAGTAACTAAAACAACGCAGACGTATAATAACAATATTAATAAATAAATTAAGACATAATTTTTAATTAAATGGTTCATTTATAAAAATAAATGAGTTTGGTGGATCCTTTTCTTTTTAGTGTAGTTAAATTTTGAGTATACAATACAAAACATGATCATCCACTATTTACAATCATTAAATTACAATCAGTTTAAAGAAACATTCATTTTTTGTATATCGCAACCTTGATGGCAATTACAACATTTAAGACAATAAATATGTCAAAATATGTTGTACGAGATAAGATAATTTTTATTTAAATCTGTACCAAGGTGGCAACTAATTTTATCGTATGTGATAATAAGAAACATAAAGTAAAATGCGAAATACTAGAAATGTTGATGATTGATAATTTTAATGTGTGAAAGACGAATGACGTAAGTTACAGAAAGTTGTATTGTTAGTTCATAGTTGTATAAGCTGTATTAAAATTTAACGTCTTAATTAAACAATTCCAGTATGGTGAAAATAAATCAAATCACATTTTTTACAAGTCATGTTTTAATTTTATGATTTTTATCCTCTGAATGAAAAGAGGATTTCGGCGCCGAATATGAGAGGAACTATCATATGCGATGGAGTAGAACTTTCAAAAGAATGGTGCCCAGGGCCGCCGTCACACCAAAGAATAAGATTATAACCAATGCTGACGAATTATTCAAATGAGCGGAAACCTTGAAGACTGTTATATTTTTTGAATTTTGTTCAGATGCTGAATATAAATCCAAGTAGAAAAACTATTAAGAAAACAATAATGTTTCTCTTAAATTTCATTTTGAGATACAAAAAATTTGTAGATTGCCAATAGTAGTTTGTAGATACACAAATCTATTTTACAAGAAAACGAAACTAGATGGTACGGTGTATTTTTGGTATGTCTAAAAGAGCTAAATGAGGAATAAGACATAGTAAAAAAAATAAGTTGAAAATGGGAGAAAATTCAAAAAGCATATTTCAGCAGCCTTATTGAAAAGTACGAAATGAAAAATGATACCATTTTTATAAAATAAGCCCAATATAATAATTTTCAGAGAATTTGTTTTTTTTCTATAGCAATAAATATAACTTGACAATTTTAAATATTTGGCTTCTATATCTTAATAAAATATAAACAACAAAATAATCATGTTGCATAAATTGTTTGTTTAACTCAGTGCTACACATTTATAACAAAAAAATCATAAAATTAAAACATGACTTTCAATCCCATATAAAGGATTTTCCCGCTCTTGACTTTATTCTCTTTAAAAAAATATAAACAACAAAATAATCTTGTTGCATAAATTGTTTGTTTAACTCAGTGCTACACATATATAACAAAAACATCATAAAATTAAAAAATGACTTTCGGTCCCATATATAGGATTTTCTCGCTCTTTACTTTCTCTTTAAAAAAATATAAACAGCAAAATAATCATGTTGCATAAATTTATTGTTTAACTTAGTGATTCATATTTAAAACAAAAAATCATAAAATTAAAATATGACTTTCGGTCCCATATAAAGGATTTTCCCGCTCTTGACTTTATTCTCTTTAAACAAATATAAACAACAAAATAATCATGTTGCATAAATTGTTTGTTTAACTAAGTGCTACACATTTATAACAAAAAAATCATAAAATTAAAACATTACTATTGGTCCCATATAAAGGATTTTCTCGCTCCTGACCTTCTCTTTAAAACAATATAAACAACAAAATAATCAAGTTGCATAAATTGTTTGTTTAACTCATGCCCGATTTCAGAACAAAACTGCAATTCGTCAGTTAAATAATATTTCCTCTCTTTCTTCTTTTATGAAGTTGCAATTTGTTTCATAATTAAAAATCAATGCTATCTGGATTATAATTCTTTTTTACATAAGAATTTTAAAGGGGGAATTAAATATTTGACTTTTCAATATCGCTCAAATAAAAATTTAATTCTCCCTTTAAAATGTTCATGTAAAAAAGAAATATAATCAGATAGCATTGATTTTGAATTATGAAACAAATTGCAATTTCATAAAAGAAGAAAGAGAGGAAATATTATTTAACTGACGAATTGCTGTTTTGTTCTGAAATCGGGCATCAGTGCTACACATATACCGGGTGATTTTTTTAACCTGATACACTCAAATATCTCGGAAAATAATCACTCTACGAAAAAAATAGTTTAGATCAAAATTTAATTATTCCGCGGGGGAAATACATTAATGTTAAAATTAGAACCCCTCTCCCCTCCTTGTAGGAGGGGGGGGGGGGTAACTTTGAAACTAAGATAGGAACCCCTATTTTTGATTGCAAATTCGGATTCTACGGCTAAAAATTCGTAGGATTTGGCTGAAACATTTTTTTCCATTCATGATAGATGGCGCCGTAATTGACGATATTCAATTTTTTTTATTTCTTCTACTGAGAACCTACGCAAACGATTCTGCAATACATCTGCAATTAAAATACCATGGTTTCGTTGTAAAATGGCTTGTCATTATCGTAACCCAGGAACATGCGATTAAATCAGCTTTCAAATTAATGAAATTATTTGTATTGTGTTTTAAAAATACCGATTCAGTCCGAAGATTATTTCGAAAACAGCAATACCTGTATCAAGCTATCAATACTACTTCAGAATGGTGTATCTAACTGTACAAGAGAAAATTGAAATGATTCTGGTTTATGGAGAAACTGGCCGGAGTCTTGATAATGCTGTCACTCTCTACGCTTCGCGTTTTCCGGATAGGATTCGGTCACGTGCGTCATTTCAGCGTACTGTCAAATAATTTATTACTGATGGAAGTGTTCAACCGAAAAAAGGACTCGTCCAGCAACAGTCACCGAAGAAAATAATGAAATTGATGTATTGGCTGCAGTAGCTCATAATCCTCATATTAGTACACGAGAAAAAGCTAGCGATTCCTGATTGTTCCAGACTAGTGTTTGGAAAATTTTAAAACGTCATAAGTATCATCCGTATCATGTGTCTTTACACCAAGATCTTCATGGCGTTGATTTCCAAAATCGGGTAACTTTTTGTCAGTGCGCACGTGAACAAATACAGCAAAACCCAATTTTTTTTCAATACGTATTGTTCTCTTATTGAAGTGTTGACAATCCGCACTGGCTTCGCCAAGTTGAACATCAGCGTAATTGGACTGTCATTGTATGGTGTGGAATAATTGGCAACAAACTTTTCGGCCCCCACATTATTGAAGGAAACTTGAATGGTCAAATGTACCGAGATATTTTAGAAAATGAACTGCCAACATTATTTGTTAACTTGAGCTTAGAAGTACGACGGAACATGAACATGTGGTTTCAAAATGATGGTTGTCCCGCACACCATTCGTTGGTAGCACGTGAAGTACTCGATCGTGATTTCAATGGTCGGTGGATCGGGAGAGCTGGTCCGGTAAATTGGCCTACCAGATCACCAGATCTTACTTCGCCAGATTTCTTTTTGTGGCGCTATCACAAAGACCAAGTTTACAAACAAAAACCAACAATACGTGAGAATATGATTGAGCGAATCAGAAATGCTTGTGCTGAAATTCAAGCAGACACACTCGTCTGTTGTGTACTGTCATTTGAAATGCGGATTAATAAGTGCATTGAAGTCGAAGGCCATAAATTTGAGAACTTAGTTTAATTGAAAGATGATGAGGCAAGGGTACTTAAGTAAATCAAGCACCCTTTTCCAAATTATTCGAAATTAGCAAAATGATTAAATTGTTTAGGACTAACTTCGTGAATTTACAACGAAACCAAGGTATTTTTATTGCAGACGTATTGCAGAATCGTTTGCGAAGGTTCTCAGTAGGAGAAATAAAAAAATTGAATATCGACAATTAGAGCGCCATCTATCATGAATCGAAAAAAATGTTTCAGCCAAATCCTACGTATTTTTAGCCGTAGAATCCGAATCTGCAATTAAAAATAGAGGTTCCTATCTTAGTTTCAAAGTTACCCCCCCCCCCCTCCTACAAGGAGGGGAAGGGGGTTCTAATTTTAACACTAATGTATTTCCCCCGCCGAATAATTAAATATTGATCTCTACAATTTTTTTCGTAGAGTGCTTATTTTCCGAGATATTTCAGTGTATCAGGTTAAAAAAATCACTCGGTATAACAAAAAAATCATAAAATTACAACATGACTTTCGGTCCCATATAAAGGATTTTATCGCTCTTTACTTTCTCTTTAAAAAAATATAAACAACAAAATAATCATGTTGTTTGTTTAACTTAGTGCTTAATATTTAAAATGAATAAATCATAAAATTAAAACATGACTTCCGGTCCCATATATAGGATTTCCCGCTCTTGACTTCATTCTATTTAAACAAATATAAACAACAAAATAATCTTGTTGCATAAATTGTTTGTTTAACTTAGTGCTACACATATATAACATAAAAATCATAAAATTAAAACATGACTTTCGGTCCCATATAAAGGATTTTCTTGCTCTTTACTTTCTCTTTAAAAAAATATAAACAACAAAATAATCATGTTGCATAAATCGTTTGTTTAACTTAGTGCTTCATATTTAAAACGAATAAATCATAAAATTGAAACATGACTTCCGGTCCCATATATAGGATTTTCCCGCTCTTGACTTTATTCTCTTTAAACAAATATAAACAACAAAATAATCATGTTGCATAAATTGTTTGTTTAACTCAGTGCCACACATTTTTAACAAAAAAATCATAAAATTAAAACATGACTTCCGGTCCCATATATAAGATATTCCCGCTCTTGACTTTTTTCTCTTTAAACAAATATAAACAACAAAATAATCTTGTTGTATAAATTGTTTGTTTAACTCAGTGCTTCACATATAGGTATAACAAAAAAATCATAAAATTAAAACATGACTTTCGGTCCTATATATAGGATTTTCTCACTCTTGACTTTCTCTTTAAAAAAATATAAACAACAAAATATTCATGTTGAATAAATTGTTTGTTTAACTCAGTGCGATACAATTACAACAAAAAAATCATAAAATTAAAACATGACTTTCGGTCCCATATAAAGGATTTTCGCGCTCTTTACTTTATTCTCTTTAAACAAATATACACAACACAATAATCTTGTTGCATAAATTGTTTGTTTAACTCAGTGCTACACATTTATAACGAAAACAATCATAAAATTAAAACATGACTTTCGGTCCCATATAAAGGATTTTCCCGCTCTTGACTTTATTCTCTTTAAACAAATATACACAACACAATAATCTTGTTGCATAAATTGTTTGTTTAACTCAGTGCTACACATATATAACAAAAAAATCATAAAATTAAAACATGACTTTCGGTCCCATATAAAGGATTTTCTCGCTCTTTATTATCTCTTTAAAAAAATATAAACAACAAAATAATCATGTTGCATAAATTGTTTGTTTAACTTAGTGCTTAATATTTAAAACGAATAAATCATAAAATTAAAACATGACTTCCGGTCCCATATATAGGATTTCCCGCTCTTGACTTCATTCTCTTTAAACAAATATAAACAACAAAATAATCTTGTTGCATAAATTGTTTGTTTAACTCAGTGCTACACATATATAACATAAAAATCATAAAATTAAAACATGACTTTCGGTCCCATATAAAGGATTTTCTTGCTCTTTACTTTCCTTTAAACAAATATCAACAACAAAATAATCATGTTGCATAAATTGTTTGTTTAACTCAGTGCTACACATTTATAACGAAAACAATCATAAAATTAAAACATGACTTTCGGTCCCATATAAAGGATTTTTCCGCTCTTGACTTTATTCTCTTTAAACAAATATAAACAACAAAATAATCTTGTTCCATAAATTGTTTGTTTAACTTAGTGCTACACATATATAACAAAAAAATCATAAAATTGAAACATGACTTTCGGTCCCATATAAAAAATTTTCTCGCTCTTTACTTTATTCTCTTTGAACAAATATAAACAACAAAATAATCTTGTTGCATAAATTGTTTGTTTAACTTAGTGCTACACATATATAACAAAAAAATCATTAAATTAAAACATGACTTTCGGTCCCATATAAAAGATTTTCTCGCTCTTTATTATCTCTTTAAAAAAATATAAACAACAAAATAATCTTGTTGTTTGTTTAACTTAGTGCTTAATATTTAAAACGAATAAATCAAAAAATTGAAACATGACTTCCGGTCCCATATATAGGATTTTCCCGCTCTTGACTTTATTCTCTTTAAACAAATATAAACAACAAAATAATCATGTTGCATAAATTGTTTGTTTAACTCAGTGCCACACATTTATAACAAAAAAATCATAAAATTAAAACATGACTTCCGGTCCCATATATAAGATTTTCCCGCTCTTGACTTTTTTCTCTTTAAACAAATATAAACAACAAAATAATCTTGTTGTATAAATTGTTTGTTTAACTCAGTGCTACACATATAGGTATAACAAAAAAATCATAAAATTAAAACATGACTTTCGGTCCCATATAAAGGATTTTCTCGCTCTTTACTTTCTCTTTAAAAAAATATAAACAACAAAATATTCATGTTGAATAAATTGTTTGTTTAACTCAGTGCGATACAATTATAAAAAAAAAATCATAAAATTAAAACATGACTTTCGGTCCCATATAAAGGATTTTCCCGCTCTTGACTTTATTCTCTTTAAACAAATATACACAACACAATAATCTTGTTGCATAAATTGTTTGTTTAACTCAGTGCTACACATTTATAACGAAAACAATCATAAAATTAAAACATGACTTTCGGTCCCATATAAAGGATTTTTCCGCTCTTGACTTTATTCTCTTTAAACAAATAAAAACAACAAAATAATCAAGTTCCATAAATTGTTTGTTTAACTCAGTGCTACACATATATAACAAAAAAATCATAAAATTGAAACATGACTTTCGGTCCCATATAAAAGATTTTCCCGCTCTTTACTTTATTCTCTTTGAACAAATATAAACAACAAAATAATCTTGTTGCATAAATTGTTTGTTTAACTTAGTGCAACACATATATAACAAAAAAATCATAAAATTAAAACATGACTTTCGGTCCCATATAAGCCGTTTATTTTGAAAGTGGCTTAAGTCCATATTTTGTTGAAACGAGATAATGAAAGAATAGAAAAACAATAAACGAAAAAACATATGGGATTTTGAATTTTTTTATTTTTTGCACAGGTGTTAGAGATTCATTTTTTTTTTGTTTTGACAATAAATTATTTACCGTTAGAAAGATTATACTGTAATTTATCTATTGTTATGATTAACTTGATTTTTTTGAAAAATGGACTTAGGCCACTTTCAAAATAAACGGCTCATATAAAGGATTTTTCCGCTCTTGGCTTTATTCTCTTTAAACAAATATAAACAACAAAATAATCATGTGTCATAAATTGTTTGTTTAACTTAGTGCTACACATATATAACAAAAAAATCATAAAATTAAAACATAACTTCCGGTCCCATATATAGGATTTCCCGCTCTTGACTTTATTCTCTTTAAACAAATATAAACAACAAAATAATCATGTTGCATAAATTGTTTGTTTAACTTAGTGCTTCATATTTAAAACGAATAAATCATAAAATTAAAACATGACTTTCGGTCCCATATAAAGGATTTGCCCGCTCTTAACTTTATTCTCTTTAAACAAATATAAACAACAAAATAATCTTGTTGCATAAATTGTTTGTTTAACTCAGTGCCACACATTTTTAACAAAAAAATCATAAAATTAAAACATGACTTCCGGTCCCATATATAAGATTTTCCCGCTCTTGACTTTTTTCTCTTTAAACAAATATAAACAACAAAATAATCATGTTGCATAAATTGTTTGTTTAACTTAGTGCTTCATATTTAAAACGAATAAATCATAAAATTAAAACATGACGTCCGGTCCCATATGTAGGATTTTCCCGCTCTTGACTTTATTCTCTTTAAACAAATATAAACAACAAAATAATCTTGTTGCATAAATTGTTTGTTTAACTCAGTGCTACACATATATAACAAAAAAATCATAAAATGAAAACATGACTTTTGGTCCCATATAAAGGTATTTCTCGCTCTTTACTTTCTCTTTAAAAAAATATAAACAACAAAATAATCATGTTGCATAAATTGTTTGTTTAACGCAGTGCTACACATTTATAACAAAAAAATCATAAAATTAAAACATGACTTTCGGTCCCATATAAAGGATTTTCTCGCTCTTTATTATCTCTTTATAAAAATATAAACAACAAAATAATCATGTTGCATAAATTGTTTGTTTAACTTAGTGCTTAATATTTAAAACGGATTTTTTAAAAAAATATAATCAACAAAATAATCATGTTGCATAAATTGTTTGTTTAACTCAGTGCTACACATAACAAAAAAATCATAAAATGAAAACATGACTTTTGGTCCCATATAAAGGATTTTCTCGCTCTTTACTTTCTCTTTAAAACAATATAAACAACAACATAATCATGTTGCATAAATTGTTTGTTTAACTCAGTGCTACACATTTATATCAAAAAAATCATAAAATTAAAACGTGACTTTCGGTCCCATATAAAGGATTTTTCCTTGATTACTTTCTATATATAGAAAGCAACCAGGTAGTTAAGTATTAGTGAGTTATACACAATACATATAATATTCTTAATAATTTCAATTTCTAATTATCTGGTTATGTATCAGAAGAACCTTAATTTCAAACAGAAATCGTATTTTTTGCGTCAAATAAAATAAAATTGAAATTATTAAGAATTTAACATGTAATGCGTATAATTCGCTAATACTTAACTACGTGGATGCTTTCTACATATAGAATAAAGTAATCAAAAGTGTAATTAGCAATTCAGTCGCTAAAGCCTGACGAGATTGACTGAAAAATTATTAAATTTTTCGTAGTTCTCATTCAGATCGAAACTGAACTTGCAAAATTCTTGATAATTTCTCTCTTCGTATATTTTTGTTTACAATTAAAGTGTTTACGATATACACAAAGAAACTTAATTTGATATAATTGCACCTTAATTTAAAATGGTGCTGGTTGCCATTGCATTATTAATAATTCAAAACTTGCATCGAACTCGCTTTTCCGACCTAATTATTAATTAAATTTTATTCGAAACAATGGCTGCATATAAATTCTTTTTCCGATGCAAATAATATTTAAACTGATTTTGAAGCAAGACTTGTAGCATAAAGTGATGTAAATTTATAATGGATCCATATGCGATGCTAATAGCATCGCATAGCACAAAAATTTTCAACTGTGTACAATTGTTCACTTCTTATTTGTTGGATAGACCGCAGTGTGTAATAATGAAAAACTGTGAAAGCCAAACCAAATTAATGAACGATGGAGTTAAACAGAGGTCCGTCCTGGGGTCTTTGCGGTTTTTAATTTATTTTAATTCTATATTTTATGCTAATTTTAATTCCGAGGTAGTTGCTTTTGCTTATGACCTTATTTTTATGTACAGTAAACCACATAGAAACAGTAACTATATTATAACGCGATTTAATTTTATTGAGCAAATGGTGGGTAACACATTCCATGTGCTTGAGTTCGAATTCTAAAGTTATAATTTACAGACTGAATGATCTTAATATTTGCAATTTGCAAATTTTATATTCTGGGATTTGTCTGTCCTATTGATGTTTGAAGAATGTTTATTTTGCGCCTGTGAAGTCGAGGTTGTCTTATGGTTTGGTTTGTTAGGGAGGTACCTATTTCGCTACAATTTTACCAGTGGTAATTGCCCAGAAGCATATCATAAGGATTATGAGTAATAAACCGAAATAAATTAAATCTTGGCCGCTATTTCAGTCTTTCAAATTCTCCCACTTAAATATTTATTTGTCTTATAAGTTATGAAGTTTTTTTATTCGTTGAAGGTTAATGAGCTGGTTAATGTTGGGGTCAATTATAACTTAAGAAAGGAGAATCTTATATACATTAAAAAATTTACAACCACTAACTTTAAAAATTCTACTTTAATTCTGACTGCCAAAATAATCAACGGTTTGCCAGATGAATTGAACGCTGTATGAACTACAACAAATTCAGCTCATGCCTGAATTTCTTCTTAATTACTCTGCTTTCAAATGTAATTTAATTTTCAAATTTTTTAATTTAAAAAGTTATTGGTAAGGTAATCTACACTGGATTTTATGGTCCACAGATTGCCTAGTAAATTATTAAAAAATAAATAAGCTTTAATCATTCCTATTCTTGGATGTGGTATCCAGTTGTGGGACTCTATAAGTTGATCAAACAGAGAAGTCCTGCAACGAACCAAAGCGAAATTACTTTACAGTATTACCACCATTATTGCAAGATACATCCAAAATACACATATGACATACACATAAAATATATCGGGAGTTAAAACCGTTAAAGAAAAACTATAAAATAAAACACCAACGTTTTAGGCGACCGAGAATAGCAGTAATGGGATTAATGAACCTAACAATTTAAGAAATGTGTATAGGTTATATCTACGAAAATATTTTAATTTAATTAAATTGTGAACACTAATAATAAGTAATAGCATTGGTAAAGACTTAAAGAAGTAATAATTTCAGCTTAACATTTGATTACTTCTTGTTCGTTTCTTATGTGGAAAGATTCAATAATAAGCCATTGGCAGTATTAAAAACAAATTATGCAATCTTTTAAATTGTATAAAACGACCTGTACGTAAATATACATTCACCGATAATCGGTTTATTTGTGTAACATTCTCTAGACCAATTTTATGTGCATTCTTCATTAATTTAGAAATCAGATAATAATTTTTTGGGACCTAAATTCAATTTGCCTTATTTCAATAAGGCGGATATTCAAAAATAATTTCAAAATGTTAGCCCAAACTGAATCAATTATTCAAAACATTGATAACAAATACAAACGCGATATCGTGCGATTTACTATTTACTAAAACATCAACAAACATACATAGCAAACGTTAAATAAGGATCCGACAACTTCATATCAACTCTTTTATAGTATCATTTATTAACAGCTTCACATACAACAAATCTAAATATTTAGCTAATTTGTTGAAGGTATCAACTGATGATCTAAAATACAACTGTCCAAATTCGTTTGATTTAGTCGAGTTTGTTCAAGAGCAGATTAGCTTAGGCGTGGTAAAACTTTTTATGAACGTCAATCTCGGGTTAGCTTTAGAAACAATTTCAGATAAATGGTTAATGATAGAGCCATATACACTAACATCCTAGAACAGAATTTATACATCTTTTGGAATTTTATTTAAAATCAAGGGACTATAGAGCATCTAACATATCTTACGAACAAATCAATGGTGTTACGATGGGTTCACAAACAACAAATAATGGAAGTTTTACTCGTCACAATATTCAGCTTCATTAATTTTATTTAATAATCTGTTTGTTAAAAATTATGTCGATGACCTGTTGCTATGACATGTCCCTGAAGATAAAATCAATGAAGGACTGTTGATATTTATTTGTAATTATTTTGTAAATATAAACAGAGGACAAATTACATTTTTTGGTCACATTATTGATCCGTAAAGACAATGGCCAAATTGATACTGTCTGGTACGCAAAAAATGTATCGCCTGTATTTTAAATTTTAATAGTTTCCGTCATATAAACCGTAATAATAATACCACTATTGATAATATTAATGTAGTAAATCGCGACGCTGCTACAAACCAAATTTTATCTTTTATGTATACCTATCATCCACTATATGTGCAAGGCCTTAGTGAGCATATTAACACAGTGATACGTTATGTAAACATAAATTACAAAACCACTTTTCCTTTTTCAAGGAATCCTCAAGCCGGAGTCACTCCTTTTATGCCAATATTCCCGTAACATGGAGCACGTATTTAATATTAATAAAGTCGAAATTGTGGAATATGAAAAATTTTACAAGAACCGTTTCTTGTTAGAAATGGCCCATATATCGTCGGCAAACAAGAAATTCTAGTGATTAAGAAGAATGATTCAAATTACCTCAGCAAAATTTATTCTGGTATATTTTGATACAATTTCCAAATTATTATGTGAAAATCCTCGAAACTAACTTCAAATTCTAGAATCCATAAATCAGAATAATTTCGATTATAGCTAGTAGCAGAGCCTTCCAGAGTATAGAGCCATAATCATTATGACGTATTTTTTAGAAGCTTTTTTAATGGTATAACTTTTCACTGATTTCCATAGGAATCCATAGTAAAAACGGTGTTTTTTAGCTTCAAGTTTTACAATGAAAAAAGCAAAAATGTTACAAAATGTTTATACAAAAGTGTTCTACATATCTTTAGCAGCAATATACAAGAAGGGTATATTGGTATTAAGTAAATATTAATTGCAGAAATATTAAAATTAAATTATTTCTAAAATATATTTTTCGAACTTTCATTTTGAAAATACATCAAAGTTGGCTCTGACAAATTAAAAAAATACTTGCTAAATTTATCTTTAGTTTTACTAGTGTACGTTAGATGTCTCAGATTTTTACAGAAAAATATAAAAAAAATTGTTTAATCACAAAATTATGAAACGTTCTTAATATTTTGAGAATTTATTTTGCTTTTCCTACAATTTTTGCACTTGAAATTTCTCCAGGTGGCAATTTTTGGTACGATTTTACAAAAAAAAATTCTGCCATCACTGCCATCTATGTAATGTATATTGGCTTAATGCACACGATTTGTAGTAAGCTTTTCTTTTTAATTTGACCAGAATGTTGTTATGTTGTTATTATGAACTTTTTTTTATATTTTGGTTTAAATAAATCAATTATTACAAGAAAATGGAAACGATTTACTTAAACGAGATTTATATATGTTGAAATTCAAACATTTATGAAAATATTTCAGAAATCATAATTAGGAATTTGCAACGTTTTCATTTACAAATTTGCCTTTGGAAAAAAAGTGGTTTCCCATATGTTTTACGTGTTTTACTATGAAAAGTTTGGTTTTTTCCTCGTTTCTAATTCCCTTATAAAAGCTTCGTTTTTTAGATTATGGCTTGTATAATCAAGGTTGCTTTGCTAGTAGCCTAGAAAAGTGTCGAACAAAAATTGTTAGAATGTTTTGATTCTAAAGAAAAATAGTTTGAAAGACACATTATACATAAAATTTCAGATTTAATATAACTATATACAAAATAATATTGCTTGACGTTTTTGTGTATATGAATATTTGATTTGGAATATTTGGTGAAAATTATCATTTAACGGTACGTTCAGAGTAAACGTTGCATTAAAATTTCTATAACTTCTTTAATAAGGAATAGCTTTTGTGGTTGTTTTATATGTTTGTACAGACCTGAAGAAGATATAATAGAAATAAAATTCAAATATCCGATTATGTTAACTTATAAATAAATTCAGTTATTTTCAGTGTTACCGAGTACATACATAGTAACGGTACTCGAAGTTACATAACTATTACTCATGTGTCACGACAAAAAATATCAAATAGCGTAATGGATATATTTAGTTATTGACACCCCAAAGTTATTGACACTCCTGCATTTCATAAGGTTTTTACGTAAATTGAATTTATACATACCGGGTGATTTTTTTAACCTAATACACTCAAATATCTGGGAAAATAAGCACTCTATGAAAAAAATGGTTAAGATCAAAATTTAATTATTCCGCTGTGGAAATACATTAGTGTTCAAATTAGAACCCCCACCTCCTTCTTGTAGGTGGGGCGGAGGTAAAATTTGAAACTAAAATAGGAACCCCTATTTTTTATTGCAGATTCGGATTCTACGGCTAAAAATATGTAGGATTTGACTGAAACATTTTTTCGATTCATGATAGATGGCGCTGTAATTGACGATATTCAATTTTTTTTCGATTTCTCCTACTGAGAACCTACGCAAACGATTCTGCAATACGTCTGCAATAAAAATATCATGTTTTCGTTGTAAATACTCGAAGTTAGTCTTAAATAATTTGAATTTCTTAAATTTTCAATTACTGAAAAACCGCTTGTCATTATCGTAACCCACGAACATGCGATTAAATCGGCTTTCAAATTAATGGAATTGTTTGTGTTTTGTTTTAAAAATACCGATTCAGTCCGAAGATTATTTTTAAAATAACAATACCTGTACAAGAGAAAATTGAAATGATTCTGGTTTATGGAGAAGCTGTCCGGAGTCTTGATAATGCTGCCACTCTCTAAGCTTCGCGTTTTCCGGATAGGATTCGGTCACGTGTGTCATTTCAGCGTACTGTCAAACAATATTTTTACTGATGGAAGTGTTCAATGGAAAAAAAGTACTCGTCCAGCAACAGTCACCGATGGAAATAAGGAAATTGATATATTGGCTGCAGTAGCTCATAATCTTCTTATTAGAACACGAATCGCTAGCGATTCCGGATTGTCCCAGACCAGTGTTTGGAAAAATTTAAAACGTCATAAGTATCATCCATATCATGTGTCAGCAAAATCCAAATTTTTTTCGTTACGTATTGTTCCTTGTCGAGTCGTCTTTTACAAACCATGGAACGGTTAATCGCCACAACATGCATTACTGGAGTGTTGAAAATCCGCACTGCGTTATTGAAGGCAACTTGAATGATCAAGTTTACCGAGATATTTTTGAAAATGAACTGCCAGCATTATTTGAAGACTTGAGCTTAGAACTGCGACGGAACATCGAGCTTCAACTTGATGATTTTCCCGCACACCATTCGTTGGTAGCACGTGTAGTACTTGATCAAGATTTCAATGGTCGCTGGATCAGGAGAGCTGGTTCGGTAAAATGGCCTGCCAGATCACCAGATCTTACTTCGCCAGATTTCGTTTTATGGGGCTATCTCAAAGACCAACCAACAATACGTGAGCATATGATTGAGCGAATCAGAAATGTTTGTGCTGAAATTCAAGCTCACAGACACACTTCTCAGTTGTATGCAGTCATTTGAAATGCGGATTAATAAGTACATTGAAGTCGAAGGCTATCATTTTGATCACTTAATTTAATTGAAAGATGATGAGGCGAAGGGACTCATGTAAATCAAGCACCCTTTTCCCAGTTATTCAAAATTTGCAAAATGTATAAATTGTTTAAAACTTACTTCGTGTATTTACAACGAAACCATGGTATTTTTATTGCAGGTGTATTACATAATCGTTTGCGTGGAATCGAAAAAATTAAATATCGTCAATTACAGCGCCATCTATCATGAATCAAAAAAATATTTCAGTGAAATTCTACGTATTTTTAGCCGTAGAATCCGAATCTGCAATAAAAAATAGGGGTTCCTACCTAAAAGGGGGAGGTGGGGGTACTATTTTTAACACTAATGTAAATCCCCCGCGGAACAATTAAATTTGATCTTTACCATTTTTGTCCTAGAGTGCTTATTTTCCCAGATATTTGAGTGTATCAGGTTAAAAAAATCACCCGGTATATTCCTATTTTCTCTCTCTCTTTTCATAGTCTATATAATTTCTCATTCCGTGATTGCTACCGTTTTTTTTAGCATTCAGTTTACTAATGCGTTATGTTCGATTAAGTCATCGTGGAATCAGTCGCTTTCTTTTTCGTGTGGACACACCCAATTATTTTAAGGAATACGTTATGTAAGTGATGATATTTTATATGTTTTTCAATTCTAGTTAACAATTAAATGATTTTTTAATTTATTTACATTTAAATGTATGTTTTAAAGATTAAAAATTAATATTTTTTTCATAAGTAATAAAGATAATTGTGGTGTCAATAATCGGTTCGGATTATATTCTACATCTAGCTATTGACACATACTGTCAATAATTGTCTCCTATTGCAATACAATAATTGACACTATGTCAATAGTTGTATTTTTAAGGGTGTTAACAATTAAAAATATTTCAAAATAAATGTCTAGCCTTATATGCCTAAAATAAATGGAAATTATTCTGAAAATTTACTTCAAAAACACTTAACGCCAATAGAAATAAATAAATGTCCGAAAAAGCGGCATCTAAATATTTTAATATTCCACGAGCAACAATAATTTTTCATTTAGACCCAAAATTCATCAAGGTCAAAGCTGCTCCTCAAACAATTTTATCTAAAATTGAGGAAAATTTGATTTAAGAATAGATAATCATAATCACATTACAAAAAAAGGATTACTTAAGAGAAAAGAAGATGTTTTATATTTCGTGAAGGAATTTTTAAATCAGGATAAGAGGGAACATCCGTTTGGCCCCGAAAATATGCCGGAAAATGGATACTTTACCGAGCGATATCAAAACTTGGTTTTACATTTTCTAACAGAAACAATTATTATTTTTTTTTTTTTTTTAAGGATAGGTATAATTTATTTTATTTATTTCCAAAAAAAATTAATTTTACAATATATGGAAATTACAGTAATAGAGAGAACATATAAATTATACAAAAATAAAAAAATAAAATAAAATAAAAAAATATTTAAAGCAAAAAAGCATAATAATATTTAATAATAATAATAATAATAATAATAATAATAATAATAATAATGATAATTATAATAATAAAAATAAATAATTCAACAAAATTGCATTGTATTGTTACATCAGTGAGTTAAACGAAGCTCACAGTACATGGCTTAAACTGTACTCGGCTAAGTATTCACTAAAAAGTTTTTTCTTTAAGTACATTTTAAATGAAGCTATTGAACCTTCTTTAATTAAATTAGGTAGGTGATTAAATAATTGTTGCCCTCTATAGAATAAACTGTTTTGTGAATTTTTTAATTTATAATTAGGTAATCTAAAGTTCAGAGCATTTCTAGTATTTCGTGTAGTGACATTGACATTTTGTAATGTAGCATAATTCGTTTTTATCAAATCTGCATTAATTTTAAAAATGGTCAATAAGTATGAATATTCAATTAGTTGTTTTATCGGTAACATATGTTCAATGTAAAGTATAAATATGACGGTGTGAATCTATTTAAATGCTTAATACTTTTAATTGTATTGTTTTGTAAAAACTGCAGTGGCATGATATATGAGTCAGGAGCAGAACCCCAAATGGTATTTAAATAAAGAATATGCGAGAAAATGTGACTAAAATATATAGAATAGGCAGCTTGCTCATTTAAATATTTGCCAATTTTTTTTAAGACTGCAATGTAAGGAGTTACTTTGTGTTGAATGGCATTAATATGATTAACAAAATTTAATTTTGGATCCAAATGAAGACCTAAATAAGAAACACATTCTACTCGTTTTATAATTTGACCACTATATTTTATTTCTCTAAATATATTATCAATTTGTTTATTTTGAAAAATAATGAAACTGGTTTTCTGCGCATTTAGTAGAAGCTTATTTTGATCTAAATAAAATTTTAGAAGTTCCAAATCATCTTCCATTTGAACTTGTAATTCATCGTAAGACCGGCAACTATAAACTAGTGCAGCATCATCGGCAAACATTTGCAAAGCTCCATTGAAATTTACTTCGAATAAATCGAATATATTAAGAAAACCAAAGGCCCTAAAATGAAACCTTGCGGAACACCCGATGTTACATCACGAAAAGATGACGAGCTTGATTTATGTCTAACATATTGTTTGCGATTCTCTAAGTAACTGTTGATCAATTTTAAGCAGTTCCCGCCGATACCGACACTGATTAGTTTTTCTATTAAAATCATGAAATTAAAACAGTCAAATCCTTTTTGTAAATCAATGAATAACACTGCTGTGCATTTTTGGCTTTCAAGACTATTGTATATTTTCTCTTTTAAATTCAGTGATGCCGACAACGTGCTACTTTTTGGCAGGAATCCATATTGGTCTTAATTTAACAAATTATTTTCAATTAAATGCTCCAACAGACGATTGTGAATAACTCTTTCAAAAATTTTGAAGATTACCGGCAATACTGAGATAGGCCTGTAGTTCGATGGACTTGTTCTTTCTCCTGATTTAAAAATCGGAGTAACCCGAGCTATCTTTAGCGAATTAGGGAATAACTCATTAAAAAAATGCAAGTTCAAACAAAATTTCACTTTCAACAGTAAGATCAAAATTCATTAAACAATGTGAAGGCAATACTTTTACAGAAATGTAATTTGGGCGGTTTGTGACTATATTTTTAACTAATAAATCATTGATCGTAGTGAAATATGTATTTAGTTCCTGCAGTACAATTATGGGACCAGTAATTATGGTATTATCTTTAAAAATTTCAATTTCTGGAACTGCATGATTATCTGTGCGGAGTGTATTTGTTAGGATTTCTTTTATAAGCGGCCACATTATTTTTTGATTTGTTTGGCTAACTAAAAATTGATTTGAATAGTATTCCTTTTTTAATTCATAAATCTTTTTCCGAACTAGTCTTCTGTAGAAATAAAATATCTCCTTAAAATAAATATTGTCTAAGTAACTTTTATGAAGTTTGTAGAATTTATTTCGCTCTTTTATAATTATTGTAATATAGTTATTAAACCAAGGTTTTTCAAAGCTGGAATTTTTCGGTGACACAACTTTAACTTTTGTATTAGTCAAAACCAATTCCTGAAATACGCTAAAAAATTATCAAAATCAATATTATCAGTATTCAGTTCCCTTATACTATCTACAACAGCCCTTTCATCAATAATTTCTATTCTAGTCTTGTTGTTAGGTGGTTTATTTTTTAATATGTTTATCAATAATTGTTTTATTATTTTAGAGGACCCAACAAGACTTTTCAATGGAGACGAAACGAACTGTTTACTTTGCCACAAAACTAAAACGGTTCTGGCAGCAAAAGGGGCTCGCAATATTTACTAGGTTGTCCGAGGTGTGGCAAAAGCATACTTTACTGTCATGTTTACACTTGGCGCAGATGGAACAATGGTACCTCCGATGATTAGATATCCGTACAAAAGGATACCTGATGATATTAGAAAATCGTTGCCAAAAGACTGGGGTTTAGGCATCAGTTGTAATGAAATGAAGATTGGAACAAAAATTCCGATTACATTTCTTGTTGACATCCATACTACTCATCAAACATTAGCTGTGAGTAAACTGAGCGTTCAGCTTGGAATAATTTTAATAGCTTTTTACCCCAATGCATCCCGTATTCTCCAGCCCGCTGATATAAGGGCATTCAACCGCGTATAAAAAATACTAAGAATAAAAAAGTTTTTGAGAGCGGCGATAAAATCCGGGAAAATTTCTGACCAAACAAAAATTTGCTCTTTTGCTTGCTCGGGTGATAGGTTCCAGTATTGATTCAGCAATAATTAAGCATGGTTTTCGAGCATGTGGAATTTTTCCATTCCGTTTAGGAAAAACATCCAGTAATCTCCCAGTTCTTGAACCAGTCAGTAAGACGGATAAACAATTGCCATACCATACATTTTCTTTACCATATATTGCTAGGTTCTGACAAATTAAAACAATTTAAAGATGCTAGCAATATGGTCTATGCAACATTGCAAAGTGGTCGGATGACTCCTGGATTCTGTATAAAATATTTCTCGAATTTCAATCCTACGATTTTATACCAAAAATCAAGGACAAGAGTTCAAGAGTTTGCTTTAATCAAGGATTAAAGCAAAAAACCGTTCGTCATAACTGATCCATTGTGGATTAAGGCTGAACAATTAAAAAAAGAAGAGAAACAAAAGGAAATTATTAACAAAAAGAAAATAAGCTTAAAAGATTGGAAAATAAAAAAAAAAATTATAGAATAAGTTAAAGTGTTAAAACCAAAATTTCGGAAAAAATATTACCTCCAAGTTTAGTAACGAGTACTCTTATCAAGATGCCACAAATAAGTAAGTGATCGATTATGTCCCAAAAATGCAACAAAATTGCTTCAAATTTTGAGTCCCAAAATAATATTGGGAACAGTCAAGATAAAGGTTAGTATAATTCCAATAATTTTAGAATTCTTTAAATTAAATTTGACTGACCAAATTTTGGTTTCAGTTGCAGTCGTACATTCGATTGATAATATTGATAATCTTTGTGATAATATGCAAAATTGTTCACTAAATCTCATCCATTCTCACGTAATGTACATGTTTCAAGAAATTGAGAATTTTGAAAGCACATTTTGTACTTTTGCAAATTTGCGAATATTAACCAAGCTTTTCGAAATTGAAAAATTTAAACAAATGTATAAGATACCATGTTAGCGTTTAAGACTTTTCATTTTATTTAAATTAATCCTAACTACATCACTTTTTAATACAACTTTCCTAAAGGGTATGTCAATAATTGTATCGATTACGTTATAATACTTAAAGTCTGTAATTTTAGTTCTCTATAGAGAATACTTAAAATTCACGTGAGTAGATACGTAACCAAATTTGTTGCCGACATACCAAAATGACTAAAACAGTCATTGTTGTCAGCTCAGGTGAAATGAAAATTCTCGTTTGATCTGCACAATAAATTAAATGTTTTGATACACAAAAATCTGAATACATAATCAGTTGCTTTCTTGCCTTAAAAGAGGCCACCACAATGGCACACGGCGTTAGTGTTTTGTTATATATTCTATAATATTATATTGAGTGGCTTTAGATTGTTTAATATTTTATGTAATACAAGTATAATGAAGAATGATGTGGCATTCAAACTGTAGTACGACCTAAATTGCCGACGATGATTCACTTCGGTTCAGTTTCAGTTTATCTTGTCTCTCTATTTTCCGGAAATAACTTTAACGTGTGGTTGTGGGATTACCTTTATTTTATATTCGCAAGTTTTCAAATTCAAATGGATTTATTCTATTCCATGAAGACAAAGTTTTCTTGTATTTTAACTTCAACAGTATACTAGATAAAATATTTTTTCCGTCGGTAAATCATTGGGGAGCCGATAACAACTTTCAAAAATGATGAAATGATGAACTTTAATTTCTAAACTCCGACGGCTGTTGAGATGAATTTCAATTTTATGAATCAGATGCTTATATTTAGTTTGTGGTATTTATAAACAAATCGCTTAGGATAGGAGGTAAATACATTTTATTTATGTGATGAAATTTTATTTAAAATCCACTGTGCGATTGTCAGTCATGCGATGTGATTTCACCTGTTTTAAAATATTATCTGCTGACAATGAAATTCTTATCGTATACGCACCAACAAAATATAAAAAAAATAAAAAATCCGTCGGCTTTAGTTTTCTTTTAAGTTTCTGTTTTTTGTTTTTTTTTTATATTTTGTCATGATAATAAAATTATAAATTTATGATTTTCAATGAAAAATTAACACAGGTGGGATAGCTTTAGTGTTTTAGTCAATTGATAGATACATTATATGTTTATTTACTTTACTCTATATAATAATAAGACAAGATAATTTATATATTTTGTTTTGGCTTGTATGCCACCGAAAATTCGCTACTGTGGAAATAAATTAAGAAAATTAATGTTTGTTATGTATAAACCTATGTATATACGATAATATTTTGTAAAACTATTTGTACTGGTTTTTACAACTAAAATACACAACAACACAAAAACGAAACATAAAATTACAAATAAATTTTCCATTTGAATTTCCGAGCCATGAAATCCGTTTCCATTATTTCCACTAGATTAACCTGGTAACGCCATCTAACCAATAGTAGCTATATTATATACGTATGTACATACGAAACCAATGTGGATACAGTGGAGTGAGAAATTGAAAAACACAAAATCGTATATACACAGCACACAGCTTAAAAGAACTAAAGAAAATTAAAACCGAACGACTACCAATGGTATTGTTGTGAATGTGAATAATGTAGATGTAGAAGGCATTTAACAAAAAAATGGTCCACGCGATCGTTTTTATTATAATCCAATTTTATATACATTTATACTCGACTATATGAATCCATATATACACAATCAATTTCAGTCTTAATTTCTCCTTCTCATATTGTTGCCTACACAAATGTTGGTTGTTTTTTCTACATGTATTTAAAAGTGGGGGGATACCACTGAAATTCCACTATATGTATACATATGTATGTACATAATCAAATATTCACTCCATACAGTAATACCATAAAAATCAATAGCCTTCCAAATTCAACTGGCCGTATACATTTTTCAATGAAATTAAATAAAAACATTTTATTCGATTTTATAATAATTATATCATATTTTCATTCAATACAATAATAATTAGAATGTATAAATTAAATAAAGCAAAATTATTTAACAATTAAATTAAATTGTAAAATTTTTCTTCTCTCTTATATCCCTCAGTCGAGTAATTTATTTAATTGATTGAAATTCAATTTTCCAGTTTGAGTTGTTGTTAATGTTTTTGAAAATTTTATTTTTAATTACCATTATTGGAGTAAAGTAAAACTTGCGGAAATTGATTTTGTTTCAACCAATATTTGGAAAATTTGAATAAATGGGTTGATTCAACTAATACTGTGACAAATCTGTTTACTGATACGCGAAACAACTCAAAGTCACATGTTTAACATGAGAATTTGATAAATTTATATATAACAAAAACAAATTTGGAATTTTTGTTAGTCTGCAAAAGTAAGAAGTACTACAATAGTAAATTTTAATTTTTGTATATACACTATATTTATTTATAAAAAATTAATACTTGATACAAGATCATTTTATTATATTAAACTTTTTGGAATCATACAGAAATAGAGATCAACTTTTAAAATGTTGATATCCAAAATATTTAGCATATTTTTGAAACAAAAATTTTGAATTTTAGAGTTCTACATTTTCGTCCAATTCCTCAGAATTCATAATTCGAAATTTATGTAATTTTGAGAAATTCTAATTAAATTGTGGAAAAATAATATAACTTTAATTTTTTCAAGTAATATTTGGGACATCCGCAATTCTGAGATTCCCAGTCAAAAAAAAAAAAAAAAAGATTTGAAGTAAATTCGATATTTTGTACTACACTCCCGAGCAACTGAATCGACTAGACCATCAAAACGCATAGTTTTTAAAATGGCTGGATCGATTTTCGAAAAACAACCTTCTTTTGACAGCCTAGTATTTTATCTTTTCAAGGATACCTTTATCATTAAAATCCAAAACAATTGGCGTGATGCAATCTCCTGTATAATGCCACGTTGACCGATATTTGTCGTCACTTATGAGTCAGACGTTGACCTGAACAAATCTCTACCAGTTTAATTCATTGTTTCCTTAAAATCATGGATACCACTCCAGAAAAATCCGCACAAGTTGTTGCTTTATTGCAAGAAGGACGCAATCAACAAGAAGTCGCTCGTCAGCTTAACATGAGCCAATCTGCTGTCTCAAGAGTATTCAGAAGGTTTCAGGAAACTGGTATCTTCAATCGAAGATCACAAACCAGCCGGTTTCGGTGTACATGAGAGAGGGGCGATCGCTTTAACGTCCTAACTTCACTGCGAAATCGCCATCTCACGGGCGTCGATGTGCAGCAGGAGCTAAGACAAGTTCGAGATGTGGCTGTTAGTCAATGGACAGTAAGAAGACGCTTAAAGGAAGGCAACCTCACTCCAAGGCGACTCGAATTTGCTCGCGAACACATCAAGTGGAACATCGAGCAATGGACGTCCGTTCTATTTATTGACGAGTGCAGAATTTGTCTCCATGGTAGTGATATGAGAGACCGGGTCAACCGGCGTCCAGGAGAGCGATTTTCGCAGTGCTGTTTTGCTGAAACAGTCTCATGGCATATCGTTTGAGGGAAAAACAGATCTTGTTTTCGTACCTGGTGGAGGCCGTGAAGGAGGTCTGACCGCTGAACGATATATCGAGGGCATTCTCTTGGATCATGTAGTGCCCTATGCAGGATATATAGGGGAAGATTTCATATTGATGCATGACAATGCCCGGTATCACACAGCTCGAGCCACTCGACAGTTCTTGGATGAGGTCGGTCTCGAGACGATGAGGTGGCCAGCACTCAGTCCAGACAAGAATCCAATTGAGCATTTATGGGACAAACTAAAACGGAGGGTCCGAGCTAGAAATCCGGTACCATCTAACATCAATGACCTGAAGATTGCGTTAGAGGAGGAGTGGGGTGCGACCCCAAGTATTTGTCAAACCCTTAATAAGGTCAATGGGGAACCGCATGCGAACCATTGTAGACGCAAGGGGGGGGGGGCATACTTATTATTAACCAATAAAATTATTTTTGTTTTGCTTCAGTTTTTTGTTGTAATTTAATTTTAAACACCCCCAATATTTTTTGCTTAATCATCAATTTTGGTTGCGTTTTCATTCAAAATTCATTACAAAAAAAAGTACTAAACCAATTTTCATAAAAATAGTGTCATTTTAAAGCAAAAATATCAAGCTTTCAAAAAAATAATATCTTATGAAAATCGGTTTGACCGTTCTAACAAAAATCGCCCTTATGTGAGCGCTTAAGGTTTTAGTCGATTCAGTTGCTCGGAAATTCGACATTCCGGAATAGGAAATTAATGTCTAAATTAAACAAATATAATTCATATTTACACAGAAAAAAAAATGATTTTAACCAAATGCTCTGAAAATTTATTAGTATTTAGTCTTAATGTAAAACAATAATTATTACTTTGATTTTAAATCTAAAATCTTAAGACAACCATTGCTTAATTCATATGAAACACTCGTTATAGGTTTATATTCAAACTGGCATTTTCAAAGTAACACTCATAAATTTTGATTTAAATAATGGTTATTTTGAGCTACTGGGATTCTAAAATTATTTTTGGATGAAATTCTTGAATATGGCCAATTGATGGAACTGATCTATTTCTTAAATGTTTTTTAGTGGAATTTGACACGTGCGATGGAAATGGGATTCTAAATTGATTTTTGGATAAAATTTTGAATATGGTCAAATAGGATGAAACTTGCCTATCTCTTAACCGATTATGATGAAATTCAAGATTTACGATGGAAAGAGATTCTAAAATGATACATATAATTCCGAGACACTACACTACCGTTAATGGTTTTAATTCTCCAGTGCGTGTCCGCCACATACTATATTTTTTCTATATTTTTTTTAAACATGGCCAAACTTACCGGTCTGACAGAAGACCTTCAGAAAACATAAGCCAACGTGTAAAGCGAAAGATTAGTGAGACATGTTTCTAGGCTAACTTGAAAATTATTATGAAGATAATCTTGTTTAGCAATTGAAATAGTGGTTAACGCTGCCTCAAGAAACCTCGACAACTGCATGATTTACAGCAACCTCATCAGACAACAATATAAAAGCCATATTGACATAGTTCTTACAACCTCATCCAAATTCATCATAATCGGTTAAAAATAGCTAAGGTATATATTAATTGCTCATATTCCAGAATTTATTCTTAAAATGATTTAAGGGAGTATACAGGTCTAGAGACATAAATATTGGGCGCTTCTTTCGACAAATGTCAAATTGAATAAGTTATAAGCTGGTAAAACAGAGGGTAAAATGTAGGTTGGTTGCTGGTTGACACTATTGCAACCTTTCTGGTCATCTGAAACAAAATAAAAAAAAAGATTCTTAATTAGTAAGAATGTCGCTATAGCTCCTACCAAAAAAAAAAATGGAAAATTGTTTTATCGCAAAACGACAGCTGTCTGAAAAAAACCTATTGTTCGACTCTTTTTTTCATAACTTTTATTTTTTTAAATAGTAAAAAAAATAATTTTGACACAAAAGTGTAAGGGCAATAGACAGTTATACATTGAAAGTTGGAAAGAACATTAAAGTAAATCGGTTAAATAGAACTTGAGATATCATGTCAACCAGCATTACCTCTTTATTAACCCCAAATTTATCAGCTTATACATTTTCATTTTTTTAGAAAATGTTTTTTTTTACATTTTCAAAATATCAATAAATAGACGAGAGTGAAGTATATAACAAATAACAAAAATATAAATGTATTAGTAAATACACTGTAAAATTAAATTCTTATAAGAATGAAACGTAACAACAGCCAATATGTATAATTTTTATTTCATTGGGCAATATTCGATGGCCATTAACAAGCAATCGTAGAGATGTCTAAGTGAATCGAAATATGCCAAGACATTTATCTGTATTTTCTAGATGCTTCGTAGTGGGCATCATGTTAGCGCGACTCTCAGTTGACCATTGGTTGATTTTACAAAAAAGTCGTGCCACAATTCACATGCAATTCATGAACATTAAAATAAAATGATTAAAAAAAAAAAAAATTCGGTTTAGTACATAATGAAATTTTTTTTCTGATTTCTTTCAATTCTGTTTTAACCTGTTTAACGTGTTTCAGATTTTGTGTTTTTTTATTGTGTTATTAAAAGTTTTTTTCAAAACTACCTACCTCTGCTTTCTCTTGGATATTCTTCACCCGCTATTGTATTATTGACCTTGAATTACTCATATTTGGATTTTCTTTATTATCGGTTCTAGTTTTTGTTATTACATTTTCTGTAATTTGCGCTAAAAACGATTTTTTTTTGGAGTTATTTTAGTTAGTTATTTTATTTGAGTTAGTTTTTTGGAGTTACAGGTTATATTTATTTTATAACAAGATGGCTACCAAATATTCTCTCAAATATAATTACAAGAAGAAAAAGTGTGCTCTTTCTGAACAAACTTTAAAGGATGCATTAGATCATCTATGTTTTGCAGGAGATATACTGACCAGCGCTGACAATTCTGTAATGAAAGCAATTTGTGGCAAATTGGGTGTACAAAATTCATTAAAGAACAGAATTAATATTTGCTTAATTTGGAAGAAAAAAAGCAAAAATATGGTTGTAAAGAGTGTCGAAAGATTGTTGCTTGATGAAACAAATTCTCAATGCGCACCTATTGTGGCAACAAATAATATTTTGATTGTTGTTCCTAATGCGGATGAAATGTTCCGTTATAGTATCGAAAGCGATCCTATCAAAACATTTCAAGTCGAAGGTTATTTTCAACCATCGGAACTGAAAATTCAAACCATTAGTCCAATTGTAACGAAACGAAATTCCGAATCTAATCCAACCTCACCAAAACAGAGGGGTTCTTCAATAATAGATAAAGATAATTCTGGGATTGTTAGTTTATCGAGTGAGAACGAGACCGACACTGTTTTGTCAGCTCCGTTACAAATAGCTCTTTCTGATAAGACAACTGAATGGAGGCTAAAATTTAAAATTGAAATGGTTGAGTTACCTAAATCTAAAGAAGAGATTCGATGTTCAATTAATAGAGCATTAATTCAAGCTAAAAACACTTGTGTAATTTCTTTCGGAACAATACACTTATTTAATTTATTTCAACAAAATGTAGTTATTTATGGTAAATGTAAATATATATCACACAACCAAAAATATAAATTCGTCATAGACCCTAAACAAATGATGTCAGTTTTTGTAAGTGGTGATGAAATTGAAATTCATTCGGGTAAAAAAGTTTTTAACCAAGTTAGAGGCAAACGACGTATAGCGTTAAGGAATGAGCTAAGTCTTAAAACTCCCCATAATTATGAATTGAGCATGCTACACGATTCAGATATTGAACTGGCAAGGAAGGGCAATACACAGCTAATTACTACGAGTAATGTACTTAAAAAAATTAGATCGGAATTTTTAAAAAAAGATGATCTAATATCTAATTGTGATTTAATGGATATGTACCAAAAAAGCTTAATCGAAGGCCAAGAAAATAAATATATATATTCTTTTTCTTATCCGTTAAATATTGTTATGATTCGGGATCGTCAATTAAAACTAATTAGCGAATATAAACCCGCCATAATACATATGGACGCTACAGGAAACGTGGTAAGACATCCAACATGTTGCGCTCATAATGTTAAAAGAATTCTCTACTATGCGTGCGTAATTAAAATCAATAATATTGTAGTTCCGATTGGTGAAATGGTTTCAAGTCAACATGACTCCAAAACTATAGCCAAATTTTTGATTGATTTACATTCTCAAATGCAAAAAATTTCAAAGTCGTATGTACCAAAATGCTATGTGGTCGACTGGACATGGGCTTCCATAATTGCATTATTACACTCGATAAATTTTATGAGTATAGCGGGATACCTAGAATATACCTATAGAATATTAATGAACAACGACCAACCAAAGCATGATAAAATAAATATATTTATTTGTTGCTCTCATTTTGCTAACATAATAGCCAAACAAATTTCCAAAAAATGTAGCAATATTAAATTGGATCACAGAAATTTGCTATTGGATATTTTTTGTGCTATTTTAAACTGTTCAGACATCAAAGATATTGACCAACTATTTGAAATATATTGTATTATTTTTTGTAGCCCAATTGTGTCAAATGACGTTGTTCAAGCATTTAGTATTTTTAAAACTTTCACAAACGATTTGTATTCAAACGATACACAGAAATTTTCAGAGGTTGGTGAAATATCATCTGAACTCAATGAAGGGGAAATGGATCTAGAAGGAAAACAGGCAGGATATGAAAGCAGTCCGTTTTATCATAAATTTTTAGAAATTTATGAAAACATTGTCGCTAAAATTGAAAAACTTCAAATAGATAATTTCAGTGAGAAAAATGATTGTTACTATCCTGATTTTGTGTTGTTTACAATAAAAAAATATTTTTCTTATTTGCCATTGTGGACCACTTGCCTTTCAAAAAAATTACAAATTCAAGGTCGTTTATCTAATGCCGATATTGAAAATTGGTTCAAATTAATAAAAAATCAATATACGAACAACAAACGCTTAAAAATAGGAAGGTTTGTAAGTTTGATGAAAGAAAAAATAGGTCATACTTTGACAAGAGTTAAATATTCTGAAATATTGCCGTCTACGCCAAAATTAAGAAAAATTGAGAATAAAAAACAAAAAATGGATTTATCATCTGATCCTATTAATCTGGAGGTATTAGCAAATCCTGAAGAAATGTGGCGAAAAAAAATAACAACTTATACTTCTCCAAAGCATATCGGACAACGAGTAATTAAAAGATACGCTTCAAAACAATTGTTCAGAAATAAGATCAATAAAAAGTGCTCTAAAAAAAATATTTCAGATAAAAAACAAATTACTGAAGTGGAGCAAAACAGAGCATTATCAGCCGACACAGTTGAAACAGATTTAACAAAAATAATGCAAAATCCGAAACTATTAGTATTGTCTAATGGATTTTGTTACTTAAACGAGGAAAACATACGAGTAAGCGTTTCTGAAACTTGTGCATTTGATTCATTATCTCAAATTATGTACTCGTTAGCAATAGATGCAGAATTTTATAAAAATGTATTTCAGTCATCAAATGATAATACATATTTTGAATTTATAACATTTTTGATTGGTAATGGAATTAAAAAGGAGACATACATTAAAAGAAGCGATATATTGATGAATTGTTTCCCAGATAGGATAACCACAAAATTAAAATCATTATCAGGTATATCCTTTTCAGCCGTTTGCAATATACTCGATGTTATAAAACGTTTAATGGGTCCTACGATATATGTAGAATATATTTGTTCCGAAGCATGTGAAAAAGTTACCAGAGATGTTTTGTATTTAGGAATTGACTATACTAACTTTAAGGAATCTGATTTTAAAACAATACAAAATAGAATTCAATTACCATATGTCAGGTGCCAAAAGTGTCTAAAGCGCATCACTGAAAAAAAAATAAAATCAAGGAATGGCATGTTACTTATTGACGTAGAACCATTGAACAATGAAAAAGTATATAACATTAAGTTATCCGAAATACAACATCAATTAACTATAATAGATAAAATTCTGTTTTTAAAAGGGGTAATTAACTACCATCATTCTTCACTTGAAGGTGGAATTGGACATTATACATCATATATAAAGAGGCCCAATGGCCAATGGGAATGCCATGACGATCTAAAAAAATTCACAACTGCAACAAAATCGGAACGCCTAGTAAATCCGTCAATATTAGTATATGCAAGAAATTAACTAACTACAAATTGAAAACAAGAAGAAATGAATTGTGAATTGGCCTGTTAATGGCCATAGAATCTTGCCCAATGAAATAAAAATTTCTATGGTGCGGCTTTTTTGTAAAATCGATCAATGGTCAACTGAGGGTCGCGCTATCATGATGCCCACTATGAAGCATCTAGAAAATACAGATAAATGTCTTGGCATATTCCGATTCACTTAGACATCTCTACGATTGCTTGTTAATGGCCATCGAATATTGCCCAATGAAATAAAAATTTCTATGGTACGACTTTTTTGTAAAATCGATCAATGGTCAACTGAGGGTCGCGCTAACATGATGCCCACTACGAAGCATCTAGAAAATACAGATAAATGTCTTGGCATATTCCGATTCACTTAGACATCTCTACGCCAATCTCCCGCTTAAATGTGCTTGTAGATATCCAGTGACCGTTAAAGATGAATTTATCTTAAATACGTTTATGGTAATTTTCGTGAAAAAAAATAACCGTATTCTTCAGCGTACTCGAACAATCCAAGATCTCAGCGGCACTTGATGTAACTGTCTTTTTAAACCGGTTGGTACCAGGAGATGAAATCAATTCAGCTTCACGAGTTAAATTGTCGCCAATAAAATGCCGACAAAGACCAAGCAAAACGAAAATAATAATGTCAGTATCAATAATAACTTAAAGGAATTTGTAATACTTGAATCTCCTTACATACCTTGTAACTTGGTGCATATGTTAGCACCAAGTTGTCCAAGTTAAATCAGCACACACAAATAGTTTGATGATAAATGTTCACCGCTCGCACTAACAAATTTAGAAAACACTGCACTTATAGTGAATTGCACAAACAAATAACTGTCTATTGTTACGTTGCAAAAAAAAAGATCATACGATAAACCACCGCAACATAATTTTATGAATGGAAATTGTGGAAGATCACCAACTCAATGAATTCAACACTTTAATTTGATTTATTTATTATAAATGTTATGTTTTATTTTTTTATTATAATTTTAATTATAATTAAACCACTTAATTCAATTCAAAACATACATGAAAATTAGTTTATTCAGAATGATTTCGTTTTAACAATAATAATTATCTAAACTAAAGTTATTGTCTTTTAAACTTAGATATTAATTTTCACTAAGGCTTTTCACCATAAAATTATTATTATTGGTTTGTTTATAAAAATAAAAAGAAATCATAACTAGGTATCTTTTTATTTTATTATAACTAGCTATTTATACTATTCCAAATTTTTTTTAAATATCTAAAGTTTAAAACCAACAAAAAAAATATTTTTCGATCACAATTTTTCCTTTTGCTTCTTCTTTCAAGCAAATCCAAAAATCCAATCCATCATTTTGACATCACCTCCACCATTACACCTCCCATTCCTCTACAATCAGTTTGTTTTTTTTTTCAAAACATTTGGGTCTCAGTGCTGACTGCTGGGCAATATTTCAACAACCTTCAATAATTATATTTATGTTTATTGAGCTAATATTTAAATAATTTTAACAAATTTTTTATTGGTTTTGAGCTCTTTATTTACAAAATATTTTATAGCTTTAGCTTTCGAATCCAATTCGGATTCATTCTCAAAAGCAAATGAATTGTTTTTTCCAAAAAATTGTTTCCTCTATATAATAAAAAATTATGGCAATCACAAACCGACTTTTCATGGAAACGCACCGCTATATAATTTTTCGAAAAAAATTGTATACTAAAGCGTTTTCACGTAAAAAAGGTTGTACATTTGAATAAAAATAAATTTGATGAGACAAAACCAAATTAGATGAACAAATCATATGAGTTACCGATATATGCGTAATCTTCTACAATGTTTATTGAATTTGCACTTGATTTAATGTGTAACATTTCCAAAATCGATCTTTTTCTAAAATTGTTTTGTTTATCGAGAATATTAGTTTAGATAATATCAAAATTCTTGATAAACAAAACAATTTTAGAAAAAGATCGATTTTGGAAATGTTACACATTAAATCAAGTGCAAATTCAATAAACATTGTAGAAGATTACGCATATATCGGTAACTCATATGATTTGTTCATCTAATTTGGTTTTGTCTCATCAAATTTATTTTTATTCAAATGTACAACCTTTTTTACGTGAAAACGCTTTAGTATACAATTTTTTTCGAAAAATTATATAGCGGTGCGTTTCCATGAAAAGTCGGTTTTCAAAAAGAATTTGTGATTGCCATAATTTTTTATTATATAGAGGAAACAATTTTTTGGAAAAAACAATTCATTTGCTTTTGAGAATGAATCCGAATTGGATTCGAAAGCTAAAGCTATAAAATATTTTGTAAATAAAGAGCTCAAAACCAATAAAAAATTTGTTAAAAACCTTCAATAACTGCACGTGGTGAATAAAATAATTGCAAACTTCCGGTTTACCGGTTACAGCATACAGGTATCAAATTTCATCTAAACAAAAAAGCATTAAACTTCATCATAACCGATTGAGAAATTGGCAAGTTTCATCATGCTTGGCCATTTTCCAGAACTTTATTCAAAAATAATTTTAGAATCCCATTACCAACACACATGACAAATTTCATCATAGTCGGTTGAGAAATATGCAAGTTCCATCATACTTCGCCATATTCCAGAACTTTATCCAAAAAACATTTTAGACTCCCACTTCCATCGTGAATGTCAAATTTCACTAAAATCCGTTAAAAAATGGATCCTAATGGCCATACATATAATTTGCTACAGGTTCAACTAGAAATGTAAAAAAATTCAATTTTAAGTGTAAAACCTGTAGTACTGTATAGTACACTTTTATAATCGATTGCTCCACTGCTCATTAAACCCTAATCCAACCGAAACTTAACCCCAGTTCAACCCGCGAACTCAACCCTCCACTCAACTGCTAACTCTACAACAAACTCAAACGTCCAACCAGTATATTGTTCAACTGTTCACAATATACTAATCCAACCCCAACACAACTCCAACTCAACTTCAACTCAACCCCTAATTTAACCTTCAACTCACCCTCACTGTCAATGCTCAACTCTAAATTCATATATAAAAATTAGTAAATATTTATATAACCCTTTCCAGTCCAAAAAAGAAAATTTTTCTTGTTAATTAAAGGTCAAGTGTAGCATTTGTGATGGTTACGATCAAAGCCCGATGGTTTTTGTTATAATGTTTTATTTTTTATATTTGTATCACAGTTCAAACCTAGCCCTAACTTTTATTATATTACATTAAAGTATTCAATAATGGCTGTAACATCACAATTGTAACACTTGGTTCGAGAATGTTATGTTAGTTTAGTTGAATGGTTTGCAAAGAAAATAATTTCACAATTGTGAGAGTTGATCTGTAGTGCATATAAAAATAATATTTTTTATGGACTCTGCTTCATACCTTCACAATTGTATTGACTGGACCGGAAATGGCCAGGTTTTTGGACTAATTATCTGATGCAGGTATCTGATTCTCTTGACGTACAACAGCTCCAAAAGCCTTTAACGATTTGCTCTTTACGGCAGTTATCGTTTATTTAGCGGGACAATTTTTTTTGTTTACCTCTTACACACGACTTGTGCGTTGGGTAATTCCAAAGCAACTTTTGAGGTGGTGCGTATGTTGACGGATAGATGGCATCAGATCGATTTATGATTTATTCCACGAACATTGATTTTTTTTTGCTAAAAGGGTGCACGCATAAGTATGATGCATTTCGATTGAGGCTTGCTGTGTGGGATAGTTTGGATTGGAATTAGATTGGTGATCGGAACGTCAGACGATATAGAGTCCAAGGTACAATTAAAAGATAAAAAATAGGTGAAACAAGAGTATATCGAACAAAACTCTACAAAAAAAAAAAAAAAAATTATTCTCATTCTTAAATAAACCTCACCAATAATAATAAATAAAAGTGAATCTCCTCAGTTGAAGTGTGTTATCGGTTTCGACATGCTGTTTTAACAAGAAAAAACCTACCAAACCAAAGACACCGATACCCCACCACCGAGTACTGATATAACGCATTATCGGGATGATACGAAATTTGGAGCAACAACTTCGGATACGACGTAGTTTCTCTCACAACAGATAATTATCCATGAAACGGTGAAACGGTTGCGGCCAACCCGGGTGAAGCGGTAATACGTTAGGGCGATTGCTAAAGTTGGGATAGGAATGTTTATTGGTATTATTAATTATTGAGTTTAACTGTTAATTTTTGTTAAATATTTTATTGTTTAATGCTGGTAATAGGCCTCGAGGCCAGTAAATGGTGAGTTTTCTAATAGAAATTTCGCATGTTTTTTTTTCATTAAAGCTGTCTACTGGGGACGGAGAGCTCGACGCATCCACCATATACCTACTAACATCGGTCGCGGGACTGGGAAATATGCATAATTGTTATGCTCGAAATATCGTTTGTGTTGATAAAGAAAACAAATTTTGTTTACATTGTATAAAATCAGCAGTAATTTTTTTTTTTGTTAAACCAGAAATAAGTTTTAGGTATGTTTAGTTGTTACCATGCATTGATTTAAAGTAATAGTTATTGTACTTAGGGTAGTGACCAGGCGAATATGTGTGCGCGGCGGTGTGTGAAATGATTTGAGAGCAGCTTTCATTCCCCTGAATGGACACTACCACAACCCCGCGACAGACTGCATGATAGCCGGAGCGAATGCTGCAGGTGGTGGCGTCAGGGTATTCTGTTAATGGGGCAATCACTGGTTGACCTCATTACAGTGGCGCCCAAAATTAAGCAAATTGGTACTTTTTTTCTCGTAAATTCAATAAATTTTTTTTTTTTTTCAGGTTACATATTAATCTTGAGTTTTTTTCATGAGCTTCTATTTTGAGCTTCTTGAATCCGTGTTTGGACTGAAAGCACATTTCAATTTTTTTTGTCGTGTTTTTTGCTTTACAGCTGCATTGACCCTACTATTATCATGTTGATTTCCAACATCAACCTTGAGTTTCGGATTTTTGGAACATTTGCAGCGTGTTGGTAGCGGGTTAGTGATGTGATAAATCGGTTCTTTTTGTTCTGTTTTGCTTATTTTCTCTTACGTTTTTAACAAAAAAGAGCCGACTTAGCCTATCATTATAGCTGGTTAATTCAGCTTCCGTTAGTTAGTAAATTATGGGGAACTAGTCTGTTAGTTAATTTAGTTTTGGACAAAAGAAGGAAGAAAGGTGGACGATAAACGTTCGAAGGAGGCACGTGTTTCTGTCTGCTCCGTAAAATAAAAATGTTTAGTGTAATTTATTTTTATTTTGATTAATTTAAATTACTTAATCAAGTTTTTAGTTAAGTATAATTTTAAATTAATTTATATTATGTTTTTTGTATTTAATAGGTAAGTGATGTATTTAATGTGAATTTGGAAAATGCAGTGTTTAAAATCATTTTTTCATTCCCTTCCTTTATCATTTTTTTCTCTCTTTGTGAGAGAAAACATATTTATATTTTTTTTGTTTCTTTCTTCGAGAACGATACTAAAAAAATTAAAATATCTCTTTTCAGCAGTGTTTAAATTCATTTTTCGTTTTCTACTTTAATCTCTCTTTGTGGAAGGTAGAATAGCTATTTATATTTTTTTTGTTTCTTTCCCCAGGAACGAAATACAAAAAAATAAAATATCTCTCTTCGGTAAATTTTTTTTTTAGTTTTTCGCCTACCCATTGCCAATATGGACTTGATTGTTTCTCGTTTTATTCGTTTGATTGTTTCTCGTTTACATTGGAATACAGTGATATGTCGCCGTATACAAACGCGATATAAATAAAATATTTCATATTTAAAACTTACTAACAACACTGACACAAGCCAATGTACATTTGTTTTATGATATCTGTCATATGAAAGAAAAGCAAGGCCTGTATAAGTATGTATATGTGTTGGTTTTGTGAGTTAACATATTAAATTTCACATCACACAACCAAAATGTACAACCGTCATTCTTTACTAAGTCGTAAAACTATTGAAAATTACTTTGAAAGAATTGTTATATTTTAACGAAAATATTTTAACATTTAAAAAGCGATAATAACGATACAAATACCCAAAATTAAAATTAAATGGTTTTAACTTTTCGGGTTTTCTTATTTGTTAACAAAATGAAAATACATAAAAAAATAATGTGGTAAAGTAGGTAGTTGTAATTTTATGAAATCTTGCATTTTTTATTTCGTTTTATTTTGTCATAATGTATGTGCAGTTAACATCTTATAATTTGATGTCACCGAAATTACCTTCTCATTTGAACATTATAAGGTTATTTGTACATAACGTTATGTAGAATTGTACTGTCTGTACTACTCTAACAAATAATTTAAAATTTTTAAATCATTCTAAATACCGATCAGAAAAGTAACATAGTCCAGGAGATTTTATTAACATAATCCTATTTGAATTTTGCTAAAAATCTAATAAATCATACTGTGAACAGTATAGAACACCGTTTCACTATAAGATCAATGCGATGATCTTAGCGAAAGCGAAATACAAATAACAATTTTGAGGAAACAAATAAAACGAGAAACAATCAAGTCCATATTGGCAATGGGTACGCGAAAAACTAAAAAAAAAAAAACAAATTTCCGAAGAGAGATATTTCATTTTTTTATATTTCGTTCCTGGGGAAAGAGACAAAAAAAATATAGATATTCTACCTTCCACAAAGAGAGATTAAAGTAGGAAACGAAAATTGAATTTAAACACTGCCGAGAAGAGATATTTAAATTTTTTTGATTTCGTTCCCGGAGAAAGAAACAAAAAAAAATATAAATATGCTTCCTCTCGCAAAAAGAGATAAAACAAGGGAACGAAATTTAAATTTAAACACGGGGAAAATGTAATCCACCGGGATGCATTCATCCAGCAATGTTTTAAATTTATAGTGAAAGAAATCAAATTCCTTGATTTCTTGATTGATTGAATGATTTTGATTTTAATGTTTGTGAGATTGTATACAAAAAATTTAAATACAAAAGTCTAATATTTTAGATAGAATTAAAATTAAAATTGACTCAATTTGATATAAGCAGTTAATTTTCATATCTTATCTTATTTTTACTAATACCACAGAATATATATAAACAGAACAATCTTCTATTGCGCTTTAAAGCATTGCCACATGCCATAACTACAGACGTTTTTCTAGAAACAGATTTTCCATTTATGATTAAATGGTTTCATATTTTGTGGTTAAAATAATGATAAATAATATATAATAACTCAGCTTATTAATTAGTATAAGAAATTTACAATAATTTAACAATTTTAATTGATCACTTTTTATTTCTGCCGTTGCCAGAAACGGATTTTGACTTAAATGGTTATTTTTCAATTATAATTGTAAAGTTATTATAAATTTGTTATTGTATTTTAATTAATAATTTAAGTTATTTTATATTTTTTATCATTATTTTAAATACATAATATTATGAAGCCATTTAATCGTAAATGGAAAATCTGTTTCTAGAAAAACGTCTGTAGTTATGGCATGTGGCAATGCTTTTAGTCCTAAGCTGGTGAACAAATATTTTTGCTATTCTTTTTTTCAACTGAATATGATTTAGTTAAGGCAGAAAAATCATTTTATATGCAATCAATGAAACAAAAAAAAGTACAAACATTTGTTTTGATAAATAAACTCTTTGTTTAACTCTTTGATAAATAAAAATCAGTCCAATTTTAAAAGGAAAGAGAAATCTTTACACTTTATAATGCGCTTAAAAGTGATAGACATTCGTGAATAAGTTTTGATTTTGGTCTAGTTAGCTTTGCGAAACTTTAAAATCAAATCAAAAAATAAACAAAAGACCAATACGGGATACGAAATTAAACAAATAAATTAGGAAATGCAACACAAACCATACACAAACTTATGCGAGTTGCAAGTTTTCCGTTTGAACATCTATCTCTTTTAAGTACATTATAAAGTGTAAAATTTCTCTTTCTTTTTAAAATTGTACTGATTTTTACTTATTAAAACAAAGAGGGGGGTACAAACATTTTTGTACTTTTTTTTTGTTTCATTGGTGCATATAAAATGATTTTTCTATCTTTTCTAAATCATAATCAGTCGAAAAAAAGAATAGCAAAAATATTTGTTCACCAGCTTAGGACTAAAGCGCAATATATAGAAGATATAATGTTCTGTTTATATATATTCTGTGCTAATACAGTACTTAAACTTATTTTTGTATTTTATTTTATGTACAATCGACACAAATCTACTCTTGAAGCTTGATATATAGAATAGGAATATTTATATACTTTTTGTACATATAGTTTTAATATTTTAATATATCTGTCTAAATATTAGGTTGTTCAGAAATTAATGCAGGTTTTCAACCATTTTATTTAAAACGACATATCTCAGTTTAGAATAAATTTTATTAATCGAAATAAGAACCATTTTTCCACCACACAAGTTTATTAATTCCAGTTGCATAGAATTCTGAAGTTCTGGAAGCGACGAATTCTTCGGAGGCATTTCTTGCGGCTGTTTGGTCGTTGAATACTTTTCCTTGTAAGAAGCGGTCGAGATGCTTGAAAAAGTGGTAGTCGGTTGGCGAGAGGTCTGGTGAGTATGGTTGATGAGGCAGAGCTTCGTAGCCAAGTTGGTTCAACTTCTGCAGCGTCGGTTGTGCAACATGTGGTCGAGCATTATCGTGCAGAATAATTGGGCCCTTCCTATTGACTAATGCTGGACGCAGACGTTTTAGTTCTTTGTGCAATTTGTCAATTTGTCGACAATATTTCTCTACTGTGATATTTTCGCCAGGATTCAAGAAGCTGTAGTGGATAATTCCGGCTGACGACCACCAAACAGTCACCATAGTCTTTTTTTGATGCAGCTCAGGTTTGGAGAAGTGTTTAGGGGCTTTGCCACGGTCCAAACACTGCGCTGAACGTCGTCGGTTGTCGTATAGAATCCACTTTTCATCGCACGTCACAATGCGATCGAGAAATGGTTTATTTTTGTTGCGCAAAAGAAGTGAATAGCAAACTTGATAACGGCGATTTTTTTGGTTTTCGTTCAATTCGTATGGCACCCATTTGTCGAGCTTCTTCGACTTTCCAAGTCGGCTCAAATGTTCCGAAATTAATCCAATACTTACGCCTAGGTCCCCTGCAAGCTCTCGAACAGTCGTGCGTGGATTTGCTTCCACCAAAGCCTTCAATTCATCGTCGTCAATGGCAGAGGGATATCCGCGACCTTTCTCATCTTCAAGACTGAGTTCACCACGACGAAATTTTTGAAACCAACGTTGTATTGTGCATTCGTTAACACTTTCTTGGCCCCAAACTTCATTGATGTTTCGAGCCGTTTGTGCTGTACTGCGGCCGAGTTTAAATTCCTACAAGTAAATTTGGCGAAATTCTTGTTTTGACATCTTAACTTCAAAGGTCTAAAAATAGACAAAACTACAATTTAGATTACAAATAGATTATGTGATAAGAAAGAGCATAAAATAAGCTTTAAAATGGCTTATAATGTTAAACTCTTTGCGTAATTCTTTATTATTGAAAAATTGTTGAAACAATAAAATCATAAAACCTGCATTAATTTCTGAACAACCTAATATAATTGGATTTTGTTCGTCATTAGTGTATTACCATAAAACGTAAAGTTTATGAGGACTTGCTTATACTAAGTTCTTCGCTTTCGGTACTTTCTTTCGTGACGAAAATGTAAAGAAAATGATACTTTTACCACAAGAGAAATGAAACAAAAAAATGTATACATTTTCTCTTCGCTTACTCGTAACATTACTGAACAGTTATTACTTAACGTTTCCAAACAGTTTTTACTTGACGTTTCTGAACAGTTTTTGCTTGAGAATTCCGAACAGTTTTTACTTGAAGTTTCCGGACAGTTTTCGTAATAATAATATAATAAATTTTTAAAAATGAAGAAATAAATTTTCGTAGTTTCGTAAAAAAAATTCATTTATTATACATTTATTGAATTCAATTATAAATTTAATGATGTAAATTATTGTAAATAAAATTCAAATAGTAAAATAAATCTGCTTTGAATTACATTCCAAACTAATAATCTCTTATTCATGTAATTGTTAAGACTAGTTAAGTTTTAATATAAATAAATATAAGTATTATAATTAAACATAAATTCATTCAGTCACTGACGTTAGTTTCGTCTTCTGGAATTTGAGATGGATTTGAAAATATCTTTTTTTGTTTTAATCGTTGCCTATCTTTGGCTTATTGAAATCACTTCTTTCTTTACTGTCATTTCGAATTCTACCGGCCTTGAATTAAATTTGTTGATGGCTGCATCTGTAAATAGATATTGTTTGTATTGGCAATCATTATTTCACAACTTTACAATACGATCAAATAACCCAATGTACTTTTCAAAAGATGCATTACCGAATACGATTTCACAGCTATGTTCCCATGTTGTCCATGCCAAGAAAAGAAGGTAGCTGCTTCATCTGTGATTATGCTTTTTAAATAACCCCTGATAAATTTTTCCATGAATGGATCACTCATAGCTTGATAATGTCTTTTCTGCAGAAATAAAAATGAATGCAATAAAAACGAAATAAGTACACATACAAAATTCTGATAAACTTACTAAATAAATTTCTGTTTTATCATCAGTTTTGTTATCCTTTTCAAGCTTTTGAAAAGCTTCAACAGAACCGGAATTTCGAGTAATAATCCTTCATCATTGGTAGCCCCTCGGGATGTACATTTACTTTGGTGTTCTTTAAACTCCCTTCTCAAAAGTTAAATTTCTCTTAAAGTTTCTTTCATCATTAACATTACTTTTCCTTCAAATTCATTGGTCGGTGTTAGTACCGTACCGCTGCAGCTGATGGATATGGTCTATTTGATTCCTTCTTTGTGTTATTTTCCTTATGGCTGATTTTCTGTACTAAATTTGATGGTTTATTTATATCATATATTTTTATCATATATTCTGTTTGATTTAGTGATCGCTGTTGAAATGGATGGTCTAGTGTGGTTGATCTGCGTTGAAGTTTCTGGCCTCATATTACTGTCAATTTTTAAAAATTCTAAATAATTATCCTCTGTATCCAATTCGAATTCGTCAGCTTTCAAAAATCTACTGGTATTCATTTCTGTAACCAAAACAAACATACATATATCAATGTAGCATTGGAATATAAATTGAAATGTTGTTTGCTACTAAAATCATTATTTTGTTTGTTATTTTAATTATATCAAAAGAAAAAGTTTGTTCTTCAAATTGTTCGATTTGAGTGCTAAAGATTCCTAAATGTTCTGAAGATAGGGGATCATTGAAAAAATTGCGCAGGTTCAATAGGAATTTGCCGTTTATTTCTTTTTTTTTTGCGTTATGTTCCAATATTTGAAAAATTCTGTCATTTATATGAGACAATAATTGTTCGGAAAATTACAGGTAACAGCAAAGAACATGGTTGATAACATTCATTTAAATTTTGTTGCTCTTTCAACCTGATATTGATTTGCTGCAAAGGTTGTGAAGATTTTTTTTACTAGTGCTTTTATTTTTACTACATTTTAAAAATAAAACACTCAAATACTTCAAAAAAATTATAAAACTAAGAAAAAAAAATGTATCGTCGAAAGAAACTAAAAAATCACAAAAAGTTCATTTTACACAATTTTTTTTTTTTATTATAGCACAATTTTATACATAACTAATTATATAATAAAGAAAACAATAAATGTACTAACCATCAACAAATTATTATAAATTTATTCACTAATTAAACTATGTTAAATCAAAGAACTAAACTGTACTACCATATGCATACGCCTCAACAATATAAAATGGAGGATTTGGTTTTTTCTTTGATTATAAATATAGCGCTGTAATCGTTAATAAAGTGTTTATAAACTTAACATTTTCGTTACGAAACGAATGTATACAAACTTTTGCTGGGAGGGTATCTGTATTTAATATAGAGAAAACATGTACACATCGATGCGTCCCCGGCTACGAACATGAGAGATTATATGAAAATAGTTATTTTCTTTATGTTTGTTAGTGGTTTATGTTGTAATACGATTCTAATATTTTTTATCTGGGGTGGGATGTTGTAACATCATTTTCGTTTCGAATTCGATAGGTTTTATGTTTCAAGAATTAAATTGTATTCTATTTCGCTCTTTGATTACGCTTTTTCTATTGCCGATCTCTTTTTGTTGCGTACCTTTCTTTTCTTTCAAATCGATAAAGTATCACATGATTATTTATCACTAAAATTTTTGTTTATACCCCTATTATGGTTCTCACCTCACCGGCGAGTCGCCGTGACTTGAAAAGTCGTGTGAGTTTAATTTTGGTATTATGGTTCTCACTTTTATTTTGGCGAGAGTTGTGCTCGGCTGATGTGTTTGGTTTTGTTAATTATGACAATTTCCACTCGTTTTGAAGTTTGGCAGCACAGTAATTTTACATTTTTTGGCGCATGTCTAACTGTCTATTGTCTAATAGTTTTCTTGTACACATTTACATTTATTGTGATTAATTTTGTAATTTTATGAGTATTAATTAGATATTTTATTGGTTAAAATTTTTAATAAATAGTGCAAACAGGCAAATGCAATGTGGATTTAGTTTTCTGAGACGAATGAAGCTTGACGGAACAAAAATGTTTCAAAACTTACATGCGCATGTTGGTAATAAAAATATTTTAAAATGCGATTTAAAAAAAAAAATTGATATTTTTGATATTTCTACATTTTTGGTAGATATTTTTTTTTAAATAAATAATAATAAAAATATCAAATAAACCATACCCCAGTAGGGTCATAAAAAAAATTCCTACGCATAATTGCATAAATAAATCAACAAATATCCACAAAATTGTTGATAATTAAGTGAAATAAAACTATCGAATTTGTGGTTATAATTTCAACAAATAGTTCATAATTAGTTCCACAGTTAAACCACCAATTATTCAGAAAATATCGAGAAATATTTGACTTTAATACCATAAAAAAACTGTCGAATTTGTGACTAAATTTTCAACAAATACTTCCAAAATATTCCACCAAAAACCGACAAATTTGATTTACAAAATGTTCGTTTACGTGTGACAATCGGCGTCAACCCCATCCACCATTTTTCATCCATATTGTGAAAACTTTTTGTCACATTTTCTTCCACTAATCACCATTTTATGTGAAATTTTTGTCGCTTTTTTGTGGCACGTGGTTATTCGGGTTATTTCTTTATTCCTTATAAAATATTGCACTAGTCACCGGGAAATTTTAGGCGAGCCATTTTGACATTACTCTCACTGACGGCGGCAACCATAATACCAAAATGTCATCGCCGTGAGTCACATTTATGACGTAATTCTCGGTGAGGTGAGAACCATAGTAGGGGTGATAATTATAGAATATAATTTTTCCATTTCCCTTCATTGATTTATTATTTTACTGACTTGTATTTTTAAGTGGTGATGGTAAATATTGCCTCGGAGATCACCTATTTAAGGTGAATGATGCTAATTTGATTTTAATTTAGGTAGTCTACTGTTTTATAAGTTTTTAGAAAATAACGAATAACCGATTAATTTGATATACATTTTTAGAGATATTAATGACCATAATTATTGAATTTAGTTATATTCTTAGCAATTTTAACTGTGAGTGGTACTTTTCTAAGTTTAGAAGGTTTTACAGTTTACATCTTTAAGGGATGTGTTTGTGAGTACAAATGGAAATTAATGGAATCAATTGTTGTTATATAGGATGTTATCAGTTAGTTTATTAAGGTTGAGGGGTGTGTGGTTGTATAATATGTAGTAGTTTGAGTTTAACAGTAATTTTTAGTTGCGAAAATGACTAATGTGGAGGAGATCATTAAAATATATAGCTGATATAAATTATACTTAATGATATATAATTGTTAGGTCGTCTCCGAGCTGCAGAAATACTGGTGAATCCTCGCTCAGCATCCAGAAACTCCAAGCATCCAGATGTCTCATAGTACTATTTTATCTTATTTATCACTAACAAATTTATATAAGTTAAATTGTATAAATTAAGTAGTAAAGATTTGGTATAATGGTGAAATATTAATTTAATTTAGTTTTCAGAGATGCCCGTGAAATTTTATTTAAGCATTATTCGTAAATGCCTATATACGTACAGTACCTGAATAATTTTATAAATAACTAACTTCAATATTATAACTTTCCTTTTTTCTAGAGCTGCAAGAAATTGCTGATTAGTCTAAGTTTAATTTTATGGTTAATACATATTTATTTTTCACTTTTTATTTTTTTTCATTTTTATTTTTAAATCTAGTTTCAGTATTTAAACAATTAATTAACCAACTACCTACATGATACCTGTAACTAATGAAATAAGCGCTGTTAATTTAATTCGTAGCTTAGGAATTTAAATTTTTTAAACATTCTTTTAGAATTTTTAGCTTAGAATACAGAAAGTCTAATATTTATTATATTGGGATTATATTTATTCATTTTGTTCATTAATGTATATTAATTAATTTAATTTAAAGAATATTTAAAGAGGTAGGTATCTTCCTTAGTTTACTATTTATTAGTAAACCCAATTTTTAGAATATAACGTAGTTTTAATCATTATTATAGGGATTAAAATTAATCCTTCGTTTCAAAATTAAATTTTAGCTTGAATCAACCCTCCAAGATCAAGAAGTAGTGAATAAGCTGTAGTTTAGAAATTAGGTTGTCCTGTGCTTACTATTTTACTATAAAATTACTAACAATTTTACTAACTTATCAATCGTTTAGGTGTCTGTAACCGGGTAGAGTATGTCCCAACAAATAATCCTATCATATCCTTCGGTTTTGTTATATGTAAACGGGTGAAAGGTGTGTGCTCGGGAGTCCGGGATGCTTGGCTATACATCCTAATTAGGGTTTCCAAATATCCGGATTTTCTGTAACCGCAGCTATTGAATTGAAGTTTATGAAGTATCTGACGGATACCGGATAACCGTAAAGAATAAACAAAAGGAGTTAAAGTTATGTAAATGATTTTTTATATTTCATATTTTTATATTTAAATAATAACAGAGTTTGATCACATAAACATAAGTTATGGAATTCAATTACCTAAGACAGGTACGATTTTAAAAATAAATTACAACATTTTTAATATTTCTCGCAGGAAAAAGAAGCGCAGGAAAGACGGGACCTAACTTTAGTGCAAAAATTACTTGAAACCGAAAAGATTTTTTCTGAATCTGTCGATGTTGGCTTTGCAGTTTATAATACCTTAAATAATAAATCAAGATTTAGGCTTCTTTTACCAGTTTTATTGAAGATGTTAAATTATTCTTTTAAACTGCTCGGAAAATTGATGTTGTTACCTGTTTAACGGTCGTCGCATTTGAAATATAAGAATTTTATTCTTCGGTTAATGATCGTTTTAATTCTGAATCTGATTCAACAGTCAAAGTATCATAGTTTCATTGCAATGATCTACTTTGTCATCCTTCGGATTTTGTTGGATTAACAAGACATTTTTTTAACGCTGAAATATCGTCATTTTTTCGTAAAGTAATTCTCATTCTTTCTGATTTAAGCAAATCACGACTTATTTCGGAATTAATTGCTTCCATTTTATTTCTTAAAACTGATAAAACACCGTAAGCAGCAGAAAGATTGGCGTCTCTAACTATTTAAAAAAAAAATTATTTTCGGATACCTTTGAAAAATATTCGCGGTTACCGGATACCGTTAAAGTCACAAATATCCGCGGATACCAGTTACGGATATATCCGAATCAGAAACCCTAATCCTAATCAATCAATCAATTAGTTTTGGGCAAAATATGGACGTCCAATGGTTGGAAATCAACGAAATTCATGTGGAATGCGAAATTCGATCGATGGTTTTGAAGCGGCCACATGAACCTGCTATTAAAAATTCGAGGACAAGAATTAAAGCTATGTGTATTAAAAGTAAAACGACCGTTTGATTCATGTAAGAGGACGATTAATTCGGTTATTGACGTTACACATTCAGGCGGATGAGATTCAGGAAGTCCTCGTAAGTTGTCGTGACTTCCACTAACAGTTTTTCAGTTGGGATTGGGATAATTTGTTTTCATCGTTGCCTAATCTGAAACACGTTCGTATTGAACAAGGGCCAAGTAACAATCTACCAGCCACTCCTGCACTTCTGGCATTGCCAGCCCAGAATAGCAACGTCCATCGAGACGATTAGAATTGCGACCAATTGGCGAATTCCCTAGCACCACCTACTATGCCATTTAATTCGAAAATAATGGTCAATAACGTTATAACTAAGCCGGGACCCTCTGGGGAAGGTAGTCAGTCAAAGGGACAATGGTATTTTCCCGAAAGAGAAACGAAAACCATGCATGTTTAAAATCATTCCGTATTAAGTATTATTAATGCAAATAAGATGATTGATAAAAATTTACCTCTCTGCGCTTTAAAACATACAAAATGAATAATAAAAACCGTTACTGTAATTATTTAAATTACTTTCGAAATAGAACAAAAAAATAAAAAATTTAAATAAAATATTAATGAAAGGAATAATCCTTCTGTCTATTTACAAACAAAAAAAAAATATTACCGAAGACAAAACTGTAGGAACAAAAACGAAACATATGATGTATAAAGAAAGACGTTTTGATTTCATGTTGACGTTATAAAAAATACAAAAAAAATTGAATAATGCATTAATTATTCAAGAGATGAGTTCCTTGCAATTAAAATGATACTTGTGGTATAGTACAAAATATTATTTGGTTTTAATTATAAATAATAATTTGATTTGGTTACCATCTCATGATCATGTATCTTCACTTAAAATTTCCATTATATAAATATTTATATAAACCAACCAGCAGCATCAAAAAACGGAAGTACACAAAACTAAACAATATTGTGTACATTTTTGATTTATTGTCATTTGTAAGTAAATAAAATCTTACTTTTCCGTATAAAACAAATGAAGTAACGACATAAATATCTAAAATTGTTTGTTTGCTTCCCTCCGGAAAATAAACAAAAATGGAAACTATATTTTATACCGTTGTACGTTTTTTTTTTTTTGGCAAATATATAAAACACATACTGTGTGTCATCGCTTTCACAGTAAGTAATCAGTAATCCTCAAAATGAAAATCGTCTCACTCTCTCCTTTAGCTGGAATAAATACAGAAGGAAAAAAAATGGGAAGCAAAATTTATTTTCTAGGGGTAAACAATAAAATAAATAAATAACTTAATGAAATGAAATGAATGAAAAATGGAAAATTGAATTATTTGTGTATTTGCTCGCTATATTTGGGTATACATTTTTTAATTTGGATGATTCACTGAATAGTCGGAAGCGGAAGGATTTGTTTTTCGTTTGTTTGTTTTTATTATAAGGAAAATTAAAATCAGAGGGGATGCTGATTTAATGGGAGAGTTATGACCACAAATTTAAAATGAAAGATATTACTTTGTTGTTGTTCTGTGGTTGAATGATCACGCAGTAGTGTAAAAAATGGTATCGTACACAGCATGAATTCTGCTATCTGCATTAAACGTTGAAAACGGGTCTAACGGGAACAAGCAGGACCAGGAAATAAATGCACTTAGAAGCAAACCATAATCAAAAACACAGGAAATAGTTTTAGGCTTGCTTTTCGGCAAGTTAATATTTTTCTGTAAGAGAATTTAATCCAGTTTCTAACTGATGAGCCGAACCTTTGATTCAGAAGAAAAAATATTAACATTTTAATTAAAAATTAAATATAATGAGAAAACCCGTCTATCTATGGGGTGTAAAATAAATGTCCTTAATACTAATATACTCCTATGTGTTATTTGTAAAACACATCAAAATGGTCTTAGGATCGGTTGAATATTTAGTATTACACGAATTAATTAATTATTTCAAATTAAACTAAAATTCACTATCAATTCATTTATTGATTGGAAAATTTCAATATTGGTATTACGCCAGTATATCCCTAGTAAACCTGGGAAATATGGGATAAAGATGACGCATAACTAACAGATTTAGCTTTGAATCTAGTTTATCGATTCGCCAAAGGATACGTCAGCAAAAGCTATTCTCTCAGATGAAGAAGTATCACCGTAAAAAATAAATAATTCCTAGTTATAATAAGTGAAATTGTTATTTTTTGATCTTTCTTATTTAATTTCTAAGTTGAATTTAATTTAAAAATGTGCCGATAATTTTGAATATTTGCAATAATAATAAATAAAATTATTTTACATATATAAAAAAATCTGCTTTCCTAAAAACCCATGAGAAAACATTGGGGTCAATTTTATCCCACTACCCGGCTAGTGTCATTTTTGGCATTGCAAGAAGTGAAGGTTCATAAACACAATTTATTCGTTGGTTTTTGTTTTGTGTAAGACATATTTTTTATTTCTTTTTGTAATTGACCCTGATGATGATGAAATAAAGCAATCAAAACGTCGGTGTAAAAATGAAAACATTAAGCTAAAAACCAACAATTAAGCTATGTTTACTAATAAATTTTATAAATATTATAAAGATGATAGATTTCCATTTTTTAATATATTTTGATTCTGTGGCGTATATCATGGATTTAATTATATGTATATAAAAACATATAAATGAATTTAAATAAATTGTTAAACAATGTGCTTTACTATTAATACGATATCTACATACGAATAAATAAATATGTAAAATAAAACTTGTAAAAATTTCTTTTTGTGATATAAATTTATTTTTTTTTAAATATTTTTAAAATTAGACCGGTTTCGGACCTTCGTCCTTCTTCGGTTTTTTTTTTTGCTGATGGAATTTTTCTTCTTCTTCTCTTCAAAAGCAGATCGGCGGCAGCACTAACAGACAAAAAGCAACAAAAAAATTTATTCTAAAATCAACATCATGACGCTGAAGATGTACAACACCCAACTGCTCCTTAGCAAAATGTTTCACTAACTCGAATATCACAACATCATCATCCAACAAGTAAAAATAAATAAATGGACTTAATAAGGGCAATAAAATGGACATATTAGAGGAATATGAAATATACAAATGTCGAAACGATCTACATTTGTTAAACGACAAAATTAATTCAAAAACGATTAAGCTTTTCGATTTAATCGTTTCTTGTTTTGAATATATCAAAGTGAAGAAATCCACAATAAATCCCAAGGAGAAAAATTTCATCAGTAGAAAAAGAACTGAAGAAAGACGAAGGTCCCAATCCGGTCTAATTTTAAAAAATTTTAAAATAATAAATAAATTTACATCACAAAAAGAAAGTTTTTAAAAGTTTTAATTCACATATTTATTTATTCGTATGTAAATATCGTGTTAATAATAAAGCACATTGTTTAACAATTTATTTAAATTCATTTATGCGTTTTTAATATAATTTTATAAATTCTAATAAGTCTGTAATCTCTATAAATTCAATAAATTTGATGAATTCTATTAATCCTACCAAATTCATAAATTTTATAGATTCTAACAATTCTATAAATTCTATGAATTTTTTATATTTCATTTGTTATAAAAATTTTAAAAATTTTATAAATTCAAAGCTCAACAAAAATTTTGTTTTTAAATTCTGTAAATTATAGAATTAGATGAATTGTTTGAATTCACAACTACAAATTCTATGAATTGTTTATGTTCTAGTCACTAAATTCGATAAATTTTGTGACTTTTATAAATTCTAATTACTCCATAACTTTTGTAAATTTAAGGGGACATAGCACCTTCAAATTAATTATTATTTTTTTTTTAATGTAAATTTTTAAATGAAAACGAAGACATATCTTAATTAAACTTTGATGTTTTGTTAGTATTTAACTATACAAATAAAAATTTTCTAAATTTTTTTTGGCCCCGCGTCGTCTGCTAGAATTTTTTCAAAAAAAACCCAAAATATCACGGTGGGCTGGATTTTTGCTTTCAGAAAAGTCTGAAACAAACAAAAGCGGGGTTTTAATCAGCATCAAAGCCGCTATAGAATGAACTAAAAAGAAAAAGTTTGCCTACAAAAACCTGCTGTAACCTAAAAAATTGTGCGCCGATTTTTTCATCCGTAGTTCATTCTGAACATTAACATGTGCAAATTAACGTGTTAAAATTTCAGAACGATCGGATAAATATTTTATTTTTAATCCTGCCCACCGTGATATTTTGGTGTTTTTTTGAAAAAATTCTAGCCCGCGTCGGGGCCAAAAAAAATTAAATTTTCGTTTTTGTATTATAGTTAAATATTAATAAGACATATGTGCAAAGTGTAATTAAGATATGTCTTCGTTTTCATTTAAAAATTTACATTAAAAAAAAAAAAAATTGAAATTTGAAGGTCTCCTTAAAGAATTTTATAAATTCTAACAACTTTACAAATTCGATAAATTTTATGAATTCTTTAAATTATATAAATTATAGAGGTTCTAGAAATTCAAAACTCAACAATAAATACATATTTTTTAATTCTATAAGTTGTAGAACTACAGGGTGTCCTATAAAAACTCGACTTATTTTTAATTGAATTATTTTTTATTTATCAAAGATGGTTTTGCTTTTTAAGGTTATAAAAATCACTACTGGTGTTCACATTAAACCAATAGCAGTACAAAATGAGATATTCAAACGAATATAAAATCTTCAATGTATTGAAATTTATTAGTTGAAAAAAGAGAATTTAAGAAGTAAAAGAGGAATTTCAAGCACAATTTCAACAAGTATCGCCATATTTATGTTGTCTAAGAAATTTTAAATTATCGAAACCGTTAAAAATCAACATCGTGGTCGACCTGTATCAATAAATATTCCCCAAAATCAAGAGGAAATACTTTCTCTTATTGAAGATAATTCAAGGATATTTGTTCCAAAACTTTCCAGTGTTGCCCGAGTTTACCGCACAAGTACACTTAAAATCATTTGAAATTAAAAGTATCGTCCATACAAAGTCCAAAAAGTTTAAGAACTTACTGAAAGAGCTAAAGTAAATCGACTTGCTTTTGCGCATAACTTTTGAAAGACCTAAACGGAGATTAAATCTTGAAGGATATTTCGTTTAGTAATGAAATATACATCTACCTCATGGGTCAAGCGAACAAACGAAATCAAACATATTGGAGTACAGAAAACCCTAGGGAACTCCAAGAATCGCCATTACACTTTCGAAAGATAACTTTGTGGTTTGTGCCTTATCGGCTAATGGTTTTGCAACGGTGGTTGTATGACCGAAATGTTACTTCAGCAAGTTATTTGAAACAAGAGACAAAAGAGGTTTTGGATTACCTGCGCTATTTTTTGAAAATACAGCCATCTCGAATCGCTTTCCTGGCCATTTTAATGCAGGTTTCTAATGTCCACCATTTTCATTGTTTTTATTCATTATTTTTAATTAATGTGATTGATTCGCTATTCGAACGAACATTAGTGAATTTACGACTAATCTTTCCACTGAGTTATTAATTCCATACCTAAAAGGCCAAAAAAAAAAGTTTGTGAAAATGGAGGACGTATCGTATTGTATCCTTAGAACAGCATTTTAACCATTTAACTCACCATTTAAAATATATTTATAATATTTCAGTCGTATTTTGAATAATACACCCTTTAGATAAATTATTTGAACTTTGACAGCTCTGTAAATTATATAAGTTCTTCAAACTCAAATTTTACTTATTCTACAACTCCATAATTTTTATAATGCAATACATTTTATAAATTGTTGTAAATTCTATAATTTTGTAAATCTAAATATCTTTTAAAGCCAAAAATCTGATAAATTGTATAAATTGGATTTATTGAATGTTCTATACATTTTAAAATTTATAAATTCTAACTACTCTATAAATCCTATCAATTTACCAAATCCTATAAATTTTAAAAGTTTTAAGAATTACACAAATTTTAAAAGTTCTATAAACTTAAAACTCAACGACAAATAAATTTTTTTTTTAGTTATAGTTAAATTATAGAACTTGATAAATTTTTCAATTCTGACAGTTTTTTAAATTGTATAAATTGTACAAGTTCTAAAATAATTTCACCTTCTTCGTTAAGCGCTAGTTATGTATATAGACGAAAACGAAACGGAACGAAACGAAAGACGGCGGAGACATGGTTATATAGACGAATTGACGAATTCGTTTTTTGACGTTTGGCAATTTGGTTATATATATTTTATTTCAAGAATTTACTTTCGTGCAATCACAATATTATTCAAATAAAATAAGTTTTGAAAAAAAAAGAAAGGACACCGACTTTTATTTATTACATAGTATTATTACTAATTAACAAAATAACAAAAAACATATTTTAGGGGTTACTAAAAAAACAGAACCGATAGTGAATTACCGGAAAAATGAAACGAAAGCAAATTGAATTGAATCAATTCCATCGGCCGTCTTCGTTTCGTTTCGTCTATATAATTGGTCTGATATGTTTTCATGTATTCAATTCATTCGTTCCGTTTCGTTTTCGTTTCGTTTTCGTCTATATAACTAGCGCAATATACTAACCAGTCCATATTTCTTAGAAATTTTCTAAATCATTCGAGTTCTATAAATTTTATTTTATTTAGAAAAAAGTTTTTTTTCTGCTTTTCTAATAGTCTGAAAATGTATATTTAGCAATTTCGATTTATCGAATTATTCGATAAATTTTATGATAGCCCCCCCCCCCCCCCTGCTCCCGACTTCTTTTCGGACGTTTATGCTTAAAAAATAAGTCAAATATGCTTGCAGATATTAAAAAACCTATATATATATTCACTAAAAACGGTAAAATATGTAACAAAAAATAAAATTTATGATAAATTATACAAACCCCACAAACTTTACCGATTCTAAGAATTTCTTGGTTTTTGTAAAATTTCACGTGAATCCCACAAATTTGAAAAATTCTAAAAGTTTTGCTCTTATAATATCAGTAAATTCTAAAAGTTTGAATTTTGTGAATCCTGTCATACCTATAAATTCGTTCATAAATTTTATATTCAATCCTCCAAATCATATAAATTTGACTTATTCTAAAAATTTCATAATTACTATAAATACTATAAATTTTAAAAATGCCATAAATTTCTTACTATGATTTCTATAAATTCTATAAATTGTAAGGATTCTACAATAATTTAATCTTCCTCGTTGTCCAAAAGATTCCATAATTCCATAAATTTGCTAAATTATTTAAGTTCTACACATTTTAAAAAGTCAATAAATTCTACATATTTTTTTAAATTCATAAAGAGTTTAAATCCATAAATTTTATAAACTCTAACAATTCTGTAATTTTTATAAATGTTAAAAATTTCATCAATTATATAAATTTTTATAATTGTAGAATTTCAAAGATTAACAATAAATACATTTTATAAATTAGATAAATTATAGAACTAGAAAAATTGTTTCAACTCACACAGTTCAATAATTTTTATAAATCCTTATAATTAAATAGGTAATATAAAATATTTATAAATTTCTATAATGCAATAAATTCGATAAATTCTATGAAATTTGAATCTATGAAAATTTTATAATTCTTTAAAAATCAAAATCCTTTAATCCGATAAATTCTGTAAATTGTATAAATTCTATGAAGCCAAAAGGTTCAATAAATTTTATAAATTCTATCAATTCTACAAATTCCATAAATTCTATATTATTCTAACAACTCTTTAAATTTGCTAAATTTGATGAGTTTTATAAATTCTAACAACATCATAAATTCGATAAATTTTATGTTTTCTAAATTCTAACTACTCTATAAATTTTATCAATTATACGAATATTAAAAACTCTATAAATTCAAATCTAAATAACAATGAGTTCTATAAATAAATACTATGTTAGATAAATTGTTTCAACTGTTGTCTAAATTTTTTTAAATCCTTCAAACTCAAATTTCACTATTCTAAAATTCCTTAATTTCTATATTCCAATTTAATAAATTCTATAAAATCTGTAACTTTTATAAAATTTTTTAACAATAAGTTCTTTAAAAAACCTTGTTAATTTAAAAACCTTAACAACTAAAAAATTCGATAAATTCTTTCAATTTTAAAAATGATAAATATTCCATAGATTCACCAATTGTCAATTCCCCAAATTCTACAAATTTTACTTATTCTACTTCATAATTTGTATTAATTTTAGAAATCTATAAATTCCCTTATGTCTATAAATTCTGAAGTAAAAATTCTATTAACTAAGTCTAACAACCCTATAAATTCTATAAATTGAATGTGTGTTATAAATCCTATTTATTTTATGAATTTGTAATAATTCAGACCTCCATTTCAACCTTCTGTTAACAGAATTGTTCATCATGTAGAAATTTCCTGGAGGTTTAAATTAAGTTACATTGACCTGTAAGTGACCGCTATTTAACCAGGAAAAGGAAGAAGTAAAACCCATCTATACAAGACAACTGAATACTCACTTTAAATTAGGTTCCCACATAAACTATCTCACTAAGGACATTTTATATTTAAAAGGGAACGCAAAAATTTACAATTAATTTACTAATAGTTTTTAACATTTTATTAAATTTATTTAAATAAAGACTTTTTAATTAATAAATAAATATTGATATTAATTCAATTGCAAATAATCGTAAAGAATTAAATTATTGATAGACAAGGATTTTATTACAGTTTATTTGGAGAAATAAATAAATTTCATAACAATATTGGAATATGTGTACTTAATTTACTAATGAATGAAATTTCCCATTTGAATATACTTAATCCCAAAAAAATTTTTTAAATGAGTTGTAATAAATAATATTTAAGTATAATATAAATAATTCAGTTTATGTAAATTTTAATTTTAATTGTGACAATGGCGATGGTGGTGATGATGATGCAAAAAAAAAAAAAACGTTAGAACTTATTGTTTTCAATTGGGTGGATTTTATATCGTCCCTTTAGTAATGAAACAATAGCGTATAAGAAAAATAGTAGTTTTAAAATAATTCGAAATTAAATGTTTTTTGAAAAAACTTTTTAAAATAAAATCTTTTATTTCATAGAAAATTAAATTTTCTATAAAATAAAAGATTTTATTTCAAAAAGTTTTTTCAATTAACATTTAATTTTGAATTATTTTAAAACTACTATTTTTCTTATACGCTGTTTCATTACTAAAGGGACGAATGTCGTACATTTGTTGTATTTTGTATTGCTTTATTATCACCGTGTCCACAACGATACCACAAGTGCATGGTTGATTCCTAAATTCTTGAATTGCAAAACTCTTCGTATTAAGTTCTATACATTCAAGTCAATAAATTAATTAAATTTCATAAATTCTATAAACTCTGGAAAATCCACAAATTTCATAAGTTAATAGGTTAGTATTTATCGCCATGAATGTATAAATTTTATAATTTTTATCAATTATCTAAATTTAAAAATTCTAGAAATTCCAAGCTCAAAAACAAATAGTTTTTTTACATTCTATAAATTATAGAATTCGAAAAATTATGCCACAAATTGTAAAATTTTATAAAACCTGAAAAAATAATATTATTAAATATTGCTATATTTTTATAATTCAATAAATTTGATAAATCCTATGAAATCTGTAAATTTTATAAATTTGTGTAACAGTTAGGTTAATTTTAAATTCTATAATTCTGTAAATTAGAAAATACCGTAAACATAAAAATCGGAAGCATTCTGTTAATTCGATAAATTCCGTAAATTGTGTAAATTGTAAATATTTTAAAAATTTTACAAATTTTATAAATTCTATACCGGGTGTTTCTTTTAAACTGAGACGATCAAATATCTCGAAAAATAGCCACTCTACGGAAAAAATGTCCATAATCAAAATTTAATCATACCGCGGGGGAAATACATTAGTGCAAAAAATAATCCCCACCCCCCGCTTTGTAGGTGGGGCGGAGGTAACTTTTAAACTAAGATAGGAAGCCATATTTTTTATTGCAGATACGGATTCTACGACTAAAAGTACGTATGATTTGAATGAAATATTTTGTTCGGTTCATGATAGATGGCGTTGTAATCGACGAAATTCAATTTTTTCAATTTCTTCTTAGAACACACGCATTCGATTCTGCAATAAGTTTGAAATAAAAAACATCACGTTTTCATTGGAAATACTCGAAATTCGTCATCAAAACAATTTATTAATGTAAATGGCAGGTGAATAAAATAATTTTAGCTTAAAATAAGTATAAGAAGAGGAGAAATTGTTAAGAGTTTGCAATTCAGTTTCGATCTGCGAGCATGTGAAAAATAAATCATTTTTCAGTACATCTCATCAGGCTATAGCGACTGGGGAATGTAAAAATTCGCTAATACTACAAGTGCACGGTTGATTCCTATATATAGAAAAAAATCAGTGTAATAAATTAGCAGTTCAGTCGCTATAGCCTGATGAGATGTACTGAAAAATGATTTATTTTTCACATGCTCGCAGATCGAAACTGAATTGCAAACTCTTAACAATTTCTCCTCTTCTTATAAATATTTATCAATTTGGAATATACCAAAATAATTTAAAGTTTGAACTTAAAATAAGTGTTCAAAATGATGGCCTGAGACTTCAATGCACTTATTAATACGCATTTCCAATGATTGTACACAACTGAGAAGTGTGTTTGGTTCAATTTCAGCACACGCATTTCTGATTCGCTCAATCATGTTCTCACGTGTTGTTGGTTCTTGTTTGTAAACTTTGTCTTTGAGATAGCCCCACAAAGAGAAATCTGGCGAAGTAAGATCTGGTGATCTGGCGGGCCAATTTATCGGACCAGCTCTACCGATCCAGCGACCATTGAAATCACGATCAAGTACCTCACGTGCTACCAACGAATAGTGTGCAGGACAACCATCATGTTGAAACCACATGTTCCGTCTCATTTCTAAGTTCAAATTTTCAAGTAATATTGGCAGTTCATTTTCCAAAAAGTTTCGGTACATTTGACCATTCAAGTTGCCTTCAATAATGTGGGGGCCGATGAGTTGGTTGCCAATTATTCCACACCACACGTTGACAGTCCAAGGGCGCTGATGTTCAACTTGGCGAAGCCAGTGTGGATTTTGAACACTCCAATAATGCATGTTGTGTCGATTAACCGTTCCATGGTTTGTAAAAGACGATTCGTCAGAGAACATTACGCAACGAAAAAAATTGGGGTTTTGTTGTATTTGTTCACGTGCCCATTGACAAAAAGTCACCCGATTTTGGAAATCAGCGCCATGAAGATCTTGGTGTAAAGACACATGATATGGATGATACTTGTGCCGTTTTAAAATTCTCCAAACACTGGTGAGGGACAATCCGGAGTCGCGAACTATTTCTCGTGTACTAACATGAGGATTATGAGTCGCTGCAGCCAATACAGCAATTTCATTATTTTCTCCAGTGACTGTTGCTCTACGGGTCCTCTTTTTCGGTTGAACATTTCCATCAGCAATAAATTGTTTGATAGTACGGCCAAATGAAGCACGTGAACGAATCCTATCCTGAAAACGTTGAGCGTAAATAGCAACAGCATTTTCAAGATTTCTGCCAGCTTCTCCATAAACCAGAACCATTTCAATTTTCTCTGGCACAGTTAAACGGTCCATTCTAAAGTATTTTACCGTTTATTTTGCAATTACGAAAAACATGAAGATAAGAAATAACACAAACGTTAATAGTATATTGTATAACAAGTGAAGAAAACGAGTCATTGCAATACGAAAGTGACATTTGCAGCCTGAGCGATAGCGAGGGCTGCAATCACTTGAGTATTGCAATGACTCATTTTCACACAAGTTATACACGCTATTTTTTCTACGATACAATAGCCCTGTAACATTTATAAATAAGTAGAAACATAAAAAATTACATACTTGTACGGATCAACACAAATTTATTAAACAATTAAAACATTTGGTTTTTCACAAATCGTGTAGCAATATTAAGAAATCGTTGTGTAATGAGAATATTTCCACACGATTTTAGTATACGATGCAAAGGCTCCTTTTCTTATATAATTTAAATTCAAAAATCATCATCGAAAGTATAGGTTACTACACTATCGTAGAAAAATGTGATTTACAAAACTGAATAAATTGTTTTGATGACGAAGTCATCGGGTATTTCCAATGAAAACGTGATGTTTTTTATTTCAAACGTATTGCAGAATCGAATGCGTGTGTTCTAAGAAGAAGAAATTGAAAAAATTGAATTTCGTCGATTACAACGCCATCTATCATGAACCGAACAAAATATTTCATTCAAATCATACGTACTTTTAGTCGTAGAATCCGTATCTGCAATAAAAAATATGGCTTCCTATCTTAGTTTAAAAGTTACCTCCGCCCCACCTACAAAGCGGGGGGTGGGGGATTATTTTTTTGCACTAATGTATTTCCCCCGCGGTATGATTAAATTTTGATTATGGACATTTTTTCCGTAGAGTGGCTATTTTTCGAGATATTTGATCGTCTCAGTTTAAAAGAAACACCCGGTATAACGTATGAGGAATAAAATATGGACAAACAAAAAAAAGTAAAAAAAAAAATTATTTACTAATCAAACGATTTTAATCCATAATTTATTTAAAACTTTAATTCTTAGATAAAATTTACAGAAAAATTTGCGCTCCATATCGATTCGCTTTCCTGATCCTTTCTGGCACTCTTTTCATTGCCGCCTGCGTTCCTGATGTATCAATCTTCTTTAAATCTCTTTTTATCTTTCTAATCAGACATTCAACATTTTTGGCACGATATCCATTGCTGTATACCATTCTCTTCAGATTTGCCCAAAAAGTTTCAATGGGCCTTAGTTGTGGAACATTTGGTGGGTATAGTCTTTAGGGATAAATTCGATTCTGCGTTGACGTAAATCAGATAACGTTGCGTTGGCATAATGTGAGGATGCCAAATCAGGCCAAAAAATCATTTTATCATTTTTATGATATTTATTTATAAATTTCTGAAGCACGGGTAAACATTTGTTTGTGTATGTTTGCGCATTAACCGCCAAACACTTCTGAAAAATACTGGGTCACTGACACCTCGTTCGCTAATAGCCAACCACAACATAACTTTACCTGGAAACTTGGTCTTATGAATAAACTTCTCCTTTTCTGGTGCTTTGTGATCGGGAGACTCGTAGTAGTATTTTGGCTGCCATTCATTACCTTCAACAGTGAAATAACTTTCATCATCCATCACACATTTATAAGCTGAAGAAGCAGCGAAATATGTTTGGGAAAGCACTCTTAATCTAGATTTGATTGTAGCTAATTGTTTGTCTGTAGTTGCTGGTGCCGATTTTTTGGGTTTGCGTTGAATATTCATACTTTGTAAATATTTCTTGATAGTTTTTGGGGCAACTTGATATTTTTTACCCAGTTGTCTGTACGATTTTGCAGTTCGACCCACTGTTTCACCTTTCAATTTCATTCGAACTTTGCTACCTTGTAGTTGACATTTTTTACCAGAGTCGGGTTTTCTTTTCACAGGTTCATTATTCCCAAACAGTTTAATTGTTTTGTAGATAAAGGATTTTTTGAATCCAAGATCCTTGAAGTAGTGAAAAATCTCGTTCTTTTTTTTGTCTGGATTTTCCTGACAAAATTTATAAATTAATTTACGACGATCTACTTGTAACAACGACATTTTTGTAACTAATCGTAAAATGACGCAGTTGTAATGTATTTTTTATAAAATATACGGGAACCACCTTATTTAAAAACAAGGAAATTTTTATTTTTGGTTGTACAATACAAATACAAATACATTTTACATTTGTCCATATTTCATTCCTCATACGTTAATAGAAAATTCTATATAACAAGTCTCTAAATTTGATACATTTTATAAATTCAATTAATTTTTTAAATTTTCTAAATTGAAAAAATCAACATAAAATTAATTCTATAAACTCTATTAATTATATAATTAATATAATATAAAATTAAATTATATAAATTATATTACTAGCAAAATTGTTGTAACTATGACAGGTTTATAAATGTTATAAAGCCTTTTCTACTATTCTGCAAATTTAAAAATCCAATAAATGCCATAATTTTACAAATTCTACATATTCTAACAACTATATAAATTCGCTAAATTTTATGAATGAATTCTACTATAAATTCAAAACTCAACAACAAATAATTTTTTTAAATTTTATTGAACATACATATAACGTATGAGGAATGAAATATGGACAAATGTAAAATGTATTTGTATTTGTATTGTACAACCAAAAATAAAAATTTCCTTGTTTTTAAATAAGGTGGTTCCCGTATATTTTATAAAAAATACATTACAACTGCGTCATTTTACGATTAGTTACAAAAATGTCGTTGTTACAAGTAGATCGTCGTAAATTAATTTATAAATTTTGTCAGGAAAATCCAGACAAAAAAAAGAACGAGATTTTTCACTACTTCAAGGATCTTGGATTCAAAAAATCCTTTATCTACAAAACAATTAAACTGTTTGGGAATAATGAACCTGTGAAAAGAAAACCCGACTCTGGTAAAAAATGTCAACTACAAGGTAGCAAAGTTCGAATGAAATTGAAAGGTGAAACAGTGGGTCGAACTGCAAAATCGTACAGACAACTGGGTAAAAAATATCAAGTTGCCCCAAAAACTATCAAGAAATATTTACAAAGTATGAATATTCAACGCAAACCCAAAAAATCGGCACCAGCAACTACAGACAAACAATTAGCTACAATCAAATCTAGATTAAGAGTGCTTTCCCAAACATATTTCGCTGCTTCTTCAGCTTATAAATGTGTGATGGATGATGAAAGTTATTTCACTGTTGAAGGTAATGAATGGCAGCCAAAATACTACTACGAGTCTCCCGATCACAAAGCACCAGAAAAGGAGAAGTTTATTCATAAGACCAAGTTTCCAGGTAAAGTTATGTTGTGGTTGGCTATTAGCGAACGAGGTGTCAGTGACCCAGTATTTTTCAGAAGTGTTTGGCGGTTAATGCGCAAACATACACAAACAAATGTTTACCCGTGCTTCAGAAATTTATAAATAAATATCATAAAAATGATAAAATGATTTTTTGGCCTGATTTGGCATCCTCACATTATGCCAACGCAACGTTATCTGATTTACGTCAACGCAGAATCGAATTTATCCCTAAAGACTATACCCACCAAATGTTCCACAACTAAGGCCCATTGAAACTTTTTGGGCAAATCTGAAGAGAATGGTATACAGCAATGGATATCGTGCCAAAAATGTTGAATGTCTGATTAGAAAGATAAAAAGAGATTTAAAGAAGATTGATACATCAGGAACGCAGGCGGCAATGAAAAGAGTGCCAGAAAGGATCAGGAAAGCGAATCGATATGGAGCGCAAATTTTTCTGTAAATTTTATCTAAGAATTAAAGTTTTAAATAAATTATGGATTAAAATCGTTTGATTAGTAAATAATTTTTTTTTTTACTTTTTTTTGTTTGTCCATATTTTATTCCTCATACGTTAATTAGATAAATGAACTAGTTCAACTCTGAAAGTTCCATAAATTGTATAAATTCTTCATACACCAATTTCACTTATTCTAAAGATTCCATATTTTCTATAATGCAATAAAAATAATAAATTCTATAAAATCTGTAAATTTTATAAATTTTTATAACATTAATTTCTTTATGTTCAATAATTCTGTAAATTTAAAAATCCTATGAAATTAAAAATTCGATAAATTCTGTAAATTTGATAGATTCTATAAATTTAAATGTACATTTTATAAATTTTATAAGTTCTACAAATTCTATAATTTCGATAAATTTTATGAATCTTAAAATCCTATAAATTAAATAAATCCTAGTATATTTAGTATATTTGTGCATTTATGATTTTATACTTGTTTATTTTCTCAAATAATTCATAAAATTTCTAGAATTGTTAGAATTTGTAGAATTTATGAAATTTAAAACTATAAATAAAAAAAATAAAAAATTTCGTAGCATACCAGGCGAAATAAATAACTTGTGTTTGGTTTAATTTAATAGTTGTTGGTGCCTGACACTATAAAACAAATTTCAAAGATCAGTTTTTTAAGAAAAACAGAGCTATGTCTTCTATTCGGCCATAGGTGTATCACATGATAACGGTTATAAGCGGCGAGAAAAATGGCACGATGTATGGGTTTATACAGGGTGACGATTAAGTACTAGGTGATGGTACTGTAACCGAACGATGACCTTTTATGTAAGGGGTGAAATCCCTTAGCAGAAATCCGAGGTTTTTACGGTTTTATTTATCTCAAAAACACGTTTCCAATGCCTGTAGTGCTGGCATCGCATTGAATGAAGAGCTCCTGTGAAAAATTAGTATGTCCTAAGACTGGAGCTGTCGTCATGTATTCCTTTAGAGCTGCAAACGATTGTTGAGGTTCTGGTGACCATAGAATTGTTTTCTGCTTCTACAATAGATTTGTTAAGGGAGCGGCGAGGGTTGAGAAGTTTTTGATAAAATGGCGGTAGTAACCAGTCATACCAAGAAATTGACGAATTTTCCGAACAGTTTTGGCCACGGGATTTCTGACTGCGGCAATTTGATCCTGATCAACTTGAAAGCTCCCTTCATCAACAACATAACCCAAGAATTGAGTGGATTTCACGACAAATTTGCTTTTCCTCATATTGATGATCAAAGCTTCCTCGACCAGGAAGCGACTGGCATCTTTTAGTAGTGAAAAGTGTTCCTCCCACGTTGCTGGCGTGGCGTATATAATATCACCCGATCCATTATCGGCATATATATTGTGGCGTGTTGCACAACCTGAAAGGCTTAACCGTAAAATGGTACAGCGGACGGCCGGGTACCGTGAAGACGATCTTATCCCTAGACCCAATATCGAATCGGATCTGCCAAGACACATCCTTTAGATTAACGCTAGATATATATCTAGTTTGATCAAGATGGCTTAGCAGACCATCAATGTTAGGTAAGGGATAAGAATCCTTCTTATAGTGACCTCGTTTACCTTACGGGCGTCTAAATACAACCTTACCTTTCCGTTGGCCTTTCGGACAAATGTCACTGACGAATTCCACTCACTCTCATGGCACCCCTCGATCATCTCCAGTGAAGCGTTGCTTAACTCGAACAGTGCTTTCCAAGCCTAAATTCGTCAGAAGAAGAAGGAGTTAGTGCGGATACAATGGTTGAAACAATTCCAAATTCTTTCCAAAAATTAATTCCTAGGTATGTATAATAGTTCAGATAAATCAGAGGCCAATAATAATGAAAATGATTTAGTTCTACCATTAAAAGTGGTGGTAAAGTAGTAAAGTCTAACACGTGCTTCTTTTGATCACTAGCTGTTTGGAGATACGTTATGCACTTGCGAAAGTTAATATTGTTTTTTGTGATAAACTATTTACATAATTTCCTCATAACCTCAAAAAAATTAGCCACTCTATCAAGAAGACCATAAAAACGTTTGTTGCCTAATACTACTTCTGAATGCGGTCGACCATCATTCTAATCATATAATATCGAGGAGGTTACTAATTTGGTTAGAGCCTTTCGTTTGTGCCAATAGTTAAATGACCGTTTCCGATGGGCGGAAGGATTACAATTAGATCAGTTATGGAAAAAGGGGAATGATCTTGCACTATTTCAGAATGTATGGTTCTGATCGAGCCATGTACTCGTCGCGGCATCTCCTTTCATTAGACAGGGATTTTGTATAGATGCCACCGGAAGATGACTCCTTCCAGACAGAGACTCCTCCGTATTCGCGTTTCCCGAATATAGCCTATGTACCTATGTAAAAGTTTTTCGAAAGACATTTAGTAAAATAATGACGTTGTTCAGCACAATTCCAACAGTAAATAGTGGGTTTTGGGACAAACGCACTGTTATTTGAAACTGTGGATGATGATTTGATCATCGGTGTTTAATACAATTTATGGTACCAGATGCAATGCCCGAATTTTGGTCTATTCGAAAATTGGGTGGAGCAGTTGAGATAACATATGCTGGGCGGCGAAGTTCACGTGCGGTAAGTGTGATTGTGCTGCGTCTAAGGGCCTGGTAAAATTAAATATGGATGGCAGTGAAGTATTTGACAACCCATTCGTTATTCTTATCCTGTATGTGTTACCATCGAGTCTCGTGATTGCTCACGGAATTCTCGAGGTTTTGAGTATTAGCGGTTGCGGCGAAAGATTGGCCTGCCTTGACAGGTTCTTCAAAGTGGGCCGCTCTACGTAGTTTATTTTGGATTGATTTTAGTTGTTGCAACATTGCATTTGTAGTTTGTAATTTTAGGTAAAATTTATGTAGGAGTAAATTATTTTAATTTAAATTTCCAGAATTACTTCTGGTCAATGATGAGTAATGGCCCCCCACGGCCCAGGGTAAAATTTCGTGTTATTCACTTTCTGAACATGCGGTCTAATACGTTATCACGTCAAAATTTGATGTTGCTTCTGGATTCAAATTCAAGCAAGAGGCCTGCTCGGTTATTTTGATTATTTAAATAAGTAACTATTATTAATGACAAAGACGGATCTTCGCTGACTCTGTTAATATACTTCTGATGGTCACCATCGCAAGCATAACAACATTATGTTACCGTTTAATTTATATTTGGTGTTATGACTGAAACTGAATGACATATTAATAATGGTTGAAACATTTTTCTTTCTAAATTAAATATATTTTTGAATTGCGAATATTACATTTATTGTGTAAACGATCATAAATGTGCAAAAATCAATATTTTTTATGTACCCAATATGTATGTCTCTAACAACTGCAACAAAAACAATCAAATAATTAAAAGAATCAAATACTGTGTGTCACCATAAAACCCATATGTGCTTTTCTATGTACATTTTCTTATACATTTACAACAACACAACATAAAAAAATTACATCTCGAACTTACCATAAAAAATCCGGTTCGATGAACTTTTTATTATATTCTCAGATGTTTTTACTGTCTTTTATGTGCAATCTTTTATTATTTTATATTGTATTATATTTAAGATTAATATTATAGTTATGGTTGACAGAAATTTAGATAACATAACACAATAAAAAGTGTGTCAAACATATGGTGATACTTTCTTCTCTCGTATCTTGTCTCTACTTCATGTATCTTACTTATTTATGATGTAAAATTGTTTTTATGTTACATGTACATATACATACGTATTGAATAAGGGTTGTTGCCAGGAATGGGTAAATAATTTAAGCAAAAAAAAATGCTTATTGTGTTCTCGCAAACAAAAAAAATACTTCCAACTGGGAAACAGACAAATTAGGAAGCGTAAATAATTCGGAAATGAAAGGATTGCGTAAATATTCTGAGAATATAAAATGAAAATCCTTTAAAAATTATGACTGGCAATGAGTATATATCTCGGGTAATCAAATTGAATATATGAAAATCGAATACATATTTTATTGAAATTGTTTTGCTCATCCTTTCTACCAATTTATAAGTGATTGTAGATTATTGTTGTTGTAAAACAATATACATAGCATTTCTTATATCATAAACCCTAGTCTCTTCCACCCTCTGTGGATATTATGTATACCTAAAAAAAACTGTATTTTATTTTTTTCGATCGTCGTTTATACATGGTAGTATATTTGTTTTATGTTCTCCCATCTTAAGTACCCATTCTTAAACTCTTTTTTGATTTTTTTTTGTTGCGAAAGAAAAAAGTTCATGCTGAGCACTTCTTTTTTGTTCTGCCAGCGATAGCAAACTTGACAGCAGGGGTGTGTATATAAGATTACACAAAATCAACCCGTCACTCTTCTGCAACTTCTCTCCACATATTTATATTTGGTGGTGGTGTTGTTGTTGTTGTTGTTTTTATCACGGAATACATTCATATGAGTTTTGAGGAACAATCTAAAAACTTCCTTTCACATTACATTTCCCTTTTCTTAAGATAAAATACAACAACAAAACGTACAATACACAAGATAGATGGGTTCGCTGAACAAACACAAATGGGTCTTCGACTAAAAAAGAAGAAAAAAGTTTTTTTTTTTAGTTTTTTGCTGTGCAAACAATGAAATAAAAATACAAATAAAAATCAATGACGCCATCTTGAAATTGAAAAGAAAGGATATACAACATGTATGATATAATAATGGCTTTATCTTTTGAAATGATTATAAAGAAATTGTCTACATCGACGAGAATTTTTTTTTTTTCGGTGGTAACGAAATGTGTACAAAAAAAGGGTAAACATAAATTATTACTCTCTAGTTTTTATATTGGAACATTTCTACCCTATAGAATTTTTTTTTTTCGTTTTGGAGATTTTTGTTCATTGATTAAATTTCATGAAATTGATTTCCTGATTTTAGCTTGATTAGAATATTTGAAATTTATTATCTTCCTGTTGTTTTAGTTTTGTGAAAATGGATCATCGATTTTTTTGTGGAAACAACAATAGATCAAATATATTTACATGACTAAATGATATCCATTGCAATTTCTTAACTTTCCTTCATTGAGAAAGTGTTATAGAACTTCACGACATTCAAAATAATTTTTGAGAAACGCAGAATGCGGCAGTGTTTATGTGGTTGATCTTGTATATAGTCTTAACATTTATATTGTAAAATTCCTAGTTTTAACTAACTACAAATCCTGCAGTAATTTCTTCCATTGATTGCAGTGATTTCAATTTATTTCTATAGACTGCGATCTTCAAAAATATGCGTATTTCTGTAAATGCGAAACCGGAGTTAATTGAAACTAATTATACTGGAAAATACTTCAAATCATCCTGATCTGCGAGTGGTAGGACCTAGTCCGAAATGGACTGAATTGTGAATAAAAAATTTTGAAAACCTAAAGCTAACTTGCTGGAATATATGTAACCCCTACGAATGTTTTTATAATTGTTGCAGCAGAGATGCATTTTATACATTTCATCTAGTAAATCAATCAATGTAGTTAAATAAATCAATATGATTGATCAAATAGATTGATCAACGTAATTGCGTAATTTCCATTGAAACTTTTCAATAAATATCCAAGCGGGATAGTGAGAAGATCCATAATTTTACAGTCATACTATATTTGAAAATAAATTCTGAAATTGCGTGTCTACTTTCTGCGAATTCTGCAGCAACTTCATGTTCGAATGTTCTTATTACAATTTTGATTGTAATAGGCACTTAATTTTTATGGTGATCGGTCTGATACTCATCGGTACATAAAATGGTTTATATAGCGAGAGAAATAGTGCGAAATGTAAAGAATAAAATACTGGAGCGGAGGATGGCTGACAGAACCGCAAATATTGATATTGTTAGGAAGCTCCTTTATGGATAAGATCAAATCGAATTGTAGTCTACAACAATTGGGCTTTTTAATACTTACATTTTGTTTAACGGGTGCGTGGTTGATGATTGGGTTATACTCTATTGGTTGTTAATATTATTACTATTCTTTATTCATCAATTTATATGTTACGCTACTAAAATATTTATCAAAGTAATAAAATAGCCCAAAAACAATAAACCATACATTTTTTCTTACATATACGTTTAAAGTAACCGCTTCTTAAATAGGTAATTCTGAAGTATTCAACTTTCAATTCTATTCGAATGCGATTGATAGACCAAATAACCGACACACATACTCCAAAACAGTTCAAACGTATAAATAATGTAAAAGATTTCCAATGGATAATGTATTTCATGAACCGCACCGTTTAATCAATGCCATGTTATATAAACAAGATAGCCGTACCCTGGTGAGTGACATTGCTTTACACTTATTAGAATTCAAAGGCAATTTATCGGTTATAGACCAATCACTAAAATATTTCAAATTCATATTGCATAAATTTAAAGGTCATCAAAAGATATTTACAAAATTTAAAACAATTGACGACATCAATAATTAACAAAATAAAAAGTGATGGACCAAGATGGCTCCCTTGTGGAACGCCAGATGGTACCTACATTATTACGTTTGAAATCACCGAATTTCCGAATTAAAATTGCGTGATCCAATTTGTCAGTAGCTTTACATAAATCAGCGTAAATGACTTCCACCTCACCATTTTTCCCCCACAGTGTCAAATACGTGACTAAAGAAAGCTATTAAATTACCGAAGTGAAGTTCTTAGCAAATAACAAAAAATGTAGTAGTGTGAGTAAAATAAACAGAATGCATTTAGGCGATTTTTGAATAGTCGAACTAACGATGGAAGTGATTACATTTTTTCAACAAAAATTAAAAGTTCCAAAGTCAAATGGTTTTTCTCGAATGTCCATAGTATGCACTTGATGAAAAAATTATGAAATGGCCGGACCCTGGGGTCAGCCATATAAATAACAAGCCATTTTTGCATCAAATGTTGTACGATTTTCCGCCGACGAAATTTGTTCAACAAAAATCAAAAGTCCCAAAGTCAAATGATTTTTCTCGAATGTCCGTAGTATTCACTTGATGAAAAAATTATGAAATGGCCGGACCCTGGGGTCGGCCATATAAATAACAAGCAATTTTTGAATCAAATGTTGTACGATTTTCCGCCGACGAAATTTGTTCAACATAAATCAAAAGTCCCAAAGTCAAATGATTTTTCTCGAATGTCCATAGTATGCACTTGATGAAAAAATTATGAAATGGCCGGACCCTGGGGTCGGCCATATAAATAACAAGCAATTTTTGAATCAAATGTTGTACGATTTTCCGCCGACGAAATTTGTTCAACAAAAATCAAAAGTCCCAAAGTCAAATGGTTTTTCTCGAATGTCCGTAGTATGCACTTGATGAAAAAATTATGAAATGGCCGGACGCTGGAGTCGGCCATATAAATGACAAGCAATTTTTGCATCAAATGTTGTACGATTTTCCGCCGACGAAATTTGTTCAACAAAAATCAAAAGTCCCAAAGTCAAATGGTTTTTCTCAAATGTCCATAGTATGCACTTGATGAAAAAATTATGAAATGGCCGGACCCTGGGGTCGGCCATATAAATAACAAGCAATATTTGCATCAAATGTTGTACGATTTTCCGCCGATGAAATTTGTTCAACATAAATCAAAAGTCCCAAAGTCAAATGATTTTTTTCGAATGTCCGTAGTATTCACTTGATGATAAAATTATGAAATGGCCGGACCCTGGGGTCAGCCATATAAATAACAAGCAATTTTTGCATCAAATGTTGTACGATTTTCCGCCGACGTAATTTGTTCAACAAAAATCAAAAGTCCCAAAGTCAAATGGTTTTTCTCAAATGTCCATAGTATGCACTTGATGAAAAAATTATGAAATGGCCGGACCCTGGGGTCGGCCATATAAATAACAAGCAATTTTTGCATCAAATGTTGTACGATTTTCCGCCGACGAAATTTGTTCAACAAAAATCAAAAGTCCCAAAGTCAAATGATTTTTCTCGAATGTCCGTAGTATTCACTTGATGAAAAAATTATGAAATGGCCCGACCCTGGGGTCGGCCATATAAATAACAAGCAATTTTTGCATCAAATGTTGTACGATTTTTCGCCGACGTAATTTGTGGAACAACTAATTTTTGTTTAATGTCCATATTTCGCGTTAAATTCTATAGTTTCTTATTATGTTACCCGTGCGTTGAAGAATAGTGAAGAATAAAAATTTTAAATTGTTATAATTGTAACTCTTGATGTGCAACATACCTACAAACTTTACTACTGTTGTAAGGAAAAAGTAATAAACGCCAAAAGTCAAAAATACCTTATGGGCATATTTTTATTCTATGGATACAAATACCTATTTTTCTGTTTTTTTGTTAACTCTAAGCGGCCATACTTTGCTCCCGTAACATAGCGGCCACTTCTTCTTCTTCTTCCGCTGGCGCTACATCCCATGATGGTATTTGGCCGCCTCAACGATGCTCCTCCAAATAATTCGATCCACCACAAGAGAATGGATGGATGGTCGACGTTGAAAGGGACCTATATACACTCGGTCACCGTGTCTGGCGTTCTCTGGTGTTCTCGGGTAGGTGGTCTCCCACGAGGTCCTACTTTCGTTGGTGTTGGTCCTTTTATGGAACCGAGAATTCTTTTTATGATCTTACGCTCAGTTACAGCGATTTTCTGGATGTTTTGCGCTGTCAGTGTCCAAGACTCGCAATCAAAGGTGATAACTTGTCTTATCAGCGCCTTGTAGATGTCCAATTTTATTTTGCGGGATATATGAGGAGACTTGAAAATTTTTATATTGGCGTAAAATGCTCGGTAGCCTGCTGCGATCTTCGATGAAATGCCCCCAGAAACGGAGTTATGCTCAGTGATCAGTGATCGTAGGTATTTGAACTCATTCACCTTTTTATTTGAAAAGTATTGAGTATTGAGTTTCTCCTGAAATGAAGTCCCCACGAGTCCGCCTTCTCGATCTAAAGGCCTATTTGTTGGGCTGTTAATTCCAATGGGAGGATTTCTTTTAGAGATATGATGTTGTGACCCAGAATGAAAATAACGTCATCGTATGCTGCAGCGTATATAGCGGCCACACTGAGGTGATTTTTCACCCCAGTCAAAAAAATCGGTCTAAAAAGGCAAATATTAATTATTGAGACCCCAAAAAATTCATGGACATTCTGAAACTTTTGATTTTTGTTGAACAAATTTTGACGGCGGAAAATCGTACAACATTTGATGCAAAAATTGCTTGTTATTTATATGGCTGACCCCAGGGTCCAGCCATTTCATAATTTTATCATCAAGTGAATACTACGGACATTCGAGAAAAACCATTTGACTTTGGGACTTTTGATTTTTGTTGAACAAATTACGTCGGCGGAAAATCGTACAACATTTGATGCAAAAATTGCTTGTTATTTATATGGCCGACCCCAGGACCCGGCCATATCATAATTTTTTCATCAAGTGCATACTATGAACATTCGAGAAAAACCATTTGACTTTGGTACGTTTGATTTTTGTTGAACAAATTTCGTCGGCGGAAAATCGTACAACATTTGATGCAAAAATTACTTGTTATTTATATGGCCGACCCCAGGGTCCGGCCATTTCATAATTTTTTCATCAAGTGCATACTACGGACATTCGAGAAAAATCATTTGACTTTGGGACTTTTGATTTTTGTTGAACAAATTTCGTCGGCGGAAAATCGTACAACATTTGATGCAAATATTGCTTGTTATTTATATGGCCGACCCCAGGGTCCGGCCATTTCATAATTTTTTCATCAAGTGCATACTACGAACATTTGAGAAAAATCATTTGACTTTGGGACTTTTGATTTTTGTTGAACAAATTTCGTCGGCGGAAAATCGTACAACATTTGATGCAAAAATCGCTTGTTATTTATATGGCCGACCCCAGGGTCCGGCCATTTCATAATTTTTTCATCAAGTGCATACTACGGACATTCGAGGAAAACCATTTGACTTTGGGACTTTTGATTTTTGTTGAACAAATTTCGTCGGCGGAAAATCGTACAACATTTGATGCAAAAATTACTTGTTATTTATATGGCCGACCCCAGGGTCCGGCCATTTCATAATTTTTTCATCAAGTGAATACTACGGACATTCGACAAAAACCATTTGACTTTGGGACTTTTGATTTTTGTTGAACAAATTTCGTCGGCGGAAAATCGTACAACATTTGATGCAAAAATCGCTTGTTATTTATATGGCCGACCCCAGGGTCCGGCCATTTCATAATTTTTTCATCAAGTGCATACTACGGACATTCGAGAAAAACCATTTGACTTTGGGACTTTTGATTTTTGTTGAACAAATTTCATCGGCGGAAAAAATTACTTGTTATTTATATGGCTGACCCCAGAGTCCGGCCATTTCATAATTTTTTCATCAAGTGCATACTACGGACATTCGAGGAAAATCTTATTTTGGTTCTTTTTTGAACAAATATCGTCACTGAATTGAATTAAAGTTATTGTGTATTGTTTTTTTATCCACATTTAGGCGTATAATTTATAGTACCACTACATATAAATACGTATACGTATACGATAAATTTTGTTATTTTTTTTTGTTAAGTTTTTCACAGGCATATTAAATTGGAAATCGTTGACTTACTCTTTGGAAAAATAAGTAGGGAAACACTTTGTAAATGAAATTCTAATCTCGATTTATCAAGACATTCAAAACACTTACGAATCGCAGAAGAATTGAAATGCTCGATTTCAAAATATGTTGAATAAATGATTGCTTCTAAATCTCAGGGAATAAACCACTCAATCTACTCAAATTAAACAAATGAATTAATTGTTCAACCGAGGAATTTGCGGGGAAAAGCTAGCAAACGTGTCATATAATTCTTGAGAGCCAGAAATTAAAGAAATTGACGACAGAATGCAAACAAATTAAACAGTGCATACCAAAGGAATCTGCAAAACAGCCCCGATCGTTGAGACAATTAAGCTGTGTTTTCTATTCGCTCCCGATAGCTGCTATCGAGAGCCGTCATTTTTATATTGCTAAATTTAAATTTGACATGCTATTTATTGGTAAACTAAATTTATTTAACATCAAACTATCATTTTTAATTTAATTGTTTAGCGTAAACTTGATATAAACAATATTTGACTCTACCTATTTATACGGAACGCTGTCGGGAGCCGTTTTTTATATGACGGCTTTCGGTAGCAGCTATGGGGAGCGAATAAAAAACGCAGCTTTGTTAGATAGGTGGAAGGCAATCGAATTACGATTATTTTTGAATTTTTACTAATTGAAACTTTGTACAATAATTTTTTGTTATTGTTTTGCGACATAAGAATGTTGTTTGATGATAATGAATGCATTATCAACAATGAATGTGCCATTAAAATGCTTCAAAAATATGTAAAAGAGTTTCATAATACTATGGTGAACCATTGGTATCATACAATGGCGACAACTTAATTTTTCAGCGGAATTTGAAAACCACATGCAATATTTGAAACGACTAATAAAGAAAAAATCTCACCCTTTACAGCAATTAAAATATCGACTATTGAAGCTGAATCGGACATTGTTAAAAGGTACGATAATTAAACTTTTGCTACACTGCAATACGAATTGCATCGAACAAGTTCACACCAAGTGGTATTACTTAAATTAAAAATAATACATTTTCATTTGTACCACCAAACAACTTGTATTAAAATATTTGTAATTTATAATTAAAAAAAAAATTGTGATTATCTGGTAGCTGGACACTTTTTAGTAAACGTAGTATTTACAACGACAATTGGATCTTCGAATTTAAATGTTTACTGCATTGCCGATGAAATTTTTGATGAAGCTGTAGAGGGGTTTACGAATAGATTGACAATTCAATTCAATATAAAATTACTTCACTAAATAATAATTGTTATATAATTTATTTACCTTATTGCATTAATTATTCCTTTTTTTATACAGTCAGCAATATGATACCAAATCCAGATTCTGAAAGTATCTTCAAATTTAAAGAAGCAGCTACTTATGTTTTTTCTTCTATTTGTATAAGTTCATTTTACAAAACAATTATTCCAGAAAAGATCGGTGCATTTAAAAAATCGACACTAGAAGACGATACAAATATACAGGTATGATTTTAGAGATGGTTGTTTTTAAAAAAATACTTTGAACTCCAGACGAAAAATTCAAGATTATGCCTACTACTACTTCTACCCGAAAAAATAATAAATTTGATCAATCTCCTAAACAGGTCAGAATCTGTATTAATCCTTTATAATAATTATTCTAAAATTAATTTAATATAAACTAAATTCTCTGAAATAAATTATAAATTATTCCTTATGTAAATTTATGTAGTTTAGAGCTGCCGTGGTTTCCATATTAAATTTGATAATTGTGCAGTTTAATAAACACCTTCTCGAAACCACAAAACTGAAAAAATTTTGCACCGAAAAACAAAAAACTAAAATGTATTTGAAACAGTGTTGCGAAACGAAAAAAAAATCTATAACGCTACACGTTTCGTTACACTCTAATAAAAAATTTTGGTATCGTTCCGTTTTCCGGTATTGTACCAAAATATTATTTCGTTACGTTATGGTATAACGTTACAAAACATTAATTTTTTATTTTATAGTTAATCATTTAAGAATTCGAATTTATAATTTCCCACAATGTAACGAAATACCAAAATAATTTGTTTTGTTATCGCAAAGATACTGGTAAACACGGTTTAAAAAATTTGCATATTGATATTGTTAACGTTACTTGAAAAAAATCCGGTATATCGGTATTTCATTCCGTTACAGGTAACGTTTCGCAACACTGATTTGAAATAATTCAAAATTTATTTAAAACTTTTCAACAAAAATTCAATTTTATTTACAAAAAACATGTGAACGTTTTCGATCACTTGGATCTTTTGTTGAAAAGATTTAAAACAATTTTGTATTATTTCAAATACATTTTAGTTTTTTGTTTTTCGGTGCAAAAATTTTTCGGTTTTGTGGTTTCGAGAAGGTGTTTGTTAAACTGCACAATGTACTACAAATAAATAAACATAAATAGTTTGTATAACAATAATTAAACCAACTACCACCCAGCCCGTTGCGAATTGCGATATCGCCTCTGAAAATGCCAGCTTGGTCGAGTTTCTCAGATGATTCTGAACTAAAATCATTTTTTCGATTATTTAATAATTTATTAATCTTAAAATAAATTCCAATATCAACATAAATCCCAATACCAATACTAATACTTAAAGTAGCATTAACATGAATACCCATATTAACATTAACACCAATACCAATATCCATATCGATATTAATACCAACAACAATACCGACATTATAACAATAATGCTGTAATACACTAAATCCAATTCACTAAATTTAATTCCAGTTAATTGTAACAAAAATTGTTATATTATTTAAAAAAATTAAATAATTTGGGTATGCATATTAGTATGTTCTTATTAGTACAAAATATGACAAACAATTAGCACAAATATATAATTGGGTAATACACTTTATTTTAATTTTAAATGCACAATCTGCTAAAGAAAATTGTCACTAGAACAAGATATATACATTTAAATTCAGAATCATTTTGATTTAGAAATCTGAAACTTTATTAACCTTATGCCCCAACTAACAATGTTATGAACAAACTATTTGAATCGAAAAACTCTTCACCTTGGACGATTAGTAAAATAAAGGGATACCATCATATTCCCGAACGGAAAAATTCCCCAAAAAAAAAATACCGAAAAATACAAAGTAAACTGCCCCATCGAAAGGGAAGACCCAAATAAATGTTTGATAACTAAAATATGAATACAAAAGGAATCTACATAATTTCATGTCATCCTTGTGCAGAAAGGACCAATGCTAATCGGGTTTGAGGAGTTTTTTATTTTAGTATGTGAAATACAAACGTAAATATTGTTACAAATTTCAATATTTTTGGAAATTTTTCTGGCGTTTTCCTGTCATTCTTGCGATTCTTAATGTGAATTATTATTAAAAAATTCAAATTTTTTCAAAAATTGTTCAATCACTGTGAATATTAGAATTTCAAAAAATTATCAGGGCGGGGGATTGGGGGCGGCAACCCCCTACCTTCAAGGTATGAAACGAATTAAAATAATATGTCAAAAGTTTGTTATTTTTAAAAAACTTGGTTTTTTGGGATTTTTGTTTTCTTTGGCATTTTTTTATTTTGCATAACGTTACCAACCCTAAAATAAATTCTAAATTTTAAATCTCAAATTTCAAACTTCAAACTCCAAAACTCAAATTCCAAATTTTCAAATCCAAATTTCCAATTCCAAATTTCAAATTCCAAATTCCAATTGCAGATTCCAAACTTCCAATTCCAAATTCAAAATGTTAAATCTTAAATTCCAAACTTCAAATTCCAAATTCCAAATCCCAAATTCCAAATTTCAAACTCCAAATTTCAAATCCCACATTCCAAATTCCAAACTTCAAATTTTTTATTTAAAATTTAAAATTCCAAATCTCAAATTCCAAAATCCAAAATGACATATTCCAAATTTAAAATTTTAAACTTCAAATTTCAAACCGCAAACTAAAAATTTCAAATTCCAAATTCGAAGTTTCAAGTACCAAACTTCAAATTTTATATTCTGTTAACGCATTTCATCAAAATGGTTTTCAATGCATGTCCAAATATACTTCTACTAGTGAGTATTTCGTGTGCGTACTCGTCTTATTTAACTACTACATAGCACTTACAAACATTTGGATAGAGGAGAAACAATAACAACATGATCGTGCTCAATGCCCCTGTACATCCAAGAAAAAACGAACAAACCATACATACAAAATACGACATTTAGGTACAACACAAAACCAACGAAAATTGTTCCTATGAAGAACGAGCAATGGTACATTCAAAATACTAACAAGATTTTTCAACAATATAATAGTCAATATTTATACACATCCAACTCATCTAATATAATTACCAATTCATTCCGTGACTTCGGAACGCTTTTCTTATATTTCTAATTTACATGTCGTATTTTTTTTTACAATTCAAAATCAATTTTTTGTAAATTAAATCGAATTGCCATTATTATACCCGTAATTAGATAATTTCTGCATTTCGAATGCAGCACTTGCTTAATAGAACTGGTAGTAGTTTGAAATATATGGAACATATCGCTAATCAAATACAACAACGCAATAAATAAAAAAAAAAATTGTTTGTATGAATGCAATCTATCCGACTTTTTATTGTATAGTAAATTAGTAAGTCGTATCTGTAGCTTTACAAAAATTATACACCAATTATATTGTTGGTTATTATGAGAGGTATTAAATGACTGTAATTCAAAATTTTGAATTGCGTTATTAAAGTAACGTTGTTTTTTTTTTAGATGCATAATAACGAAGTTTTTACATTTCAAAAATCTTCAATGGGGTTTCACAATTATGAATATGGCGACAAAAAACCTATGTGTGTGTAGTATGGCAGCACTGTCTAGTACTACTCATGATTTGATATTAGAATTGAATATTACATTTGTATGCACAATTCGACAATTCATAGCGGCAATCAGCGACGCATTTCTGCCTCTTACTGAGGCTATTTTAGGTGGGTATCTGGTATTCATTCTTGAGCTAGCTTTCAACCACTTTCATTACCAAATATTATTTTATGTACTTTCTTCAACATTTAGACGATTAACCTTAAGTTGCGTCAATCTTTATGTGATCCTGAGATTATTTAAGCCGTTTTGAATCGAAGAAATGCTTAGCATTAAATCAGCTGATTCTCTCGATTTTGCTTTTATATTTTTTTTGTAGATATTGTTGGATTTTCCTCTACGATTTGCTCAATTTTATTTAAAATATTCTCTGTAATTTTAGGGAATCTTTTCCCACCATATTTTTCCAAAATTATTTCCTCACCATCTTTAAAATATTTTTGGATAATTGAATTAGCGGCATTTTTATTTATACCTGAGAGTTCCGCTGTTTCTACAATTGAGCTTCCCTCATTGTAAACCAATTTTTTTAATAATTTTTTGGACTCTGAACTGGTTCTTTTGCAATATTTGCGCTGCCTTTGTCTCGGGTGATGAGTTATAGGTGACCTGTGTTACTCTGCAATTTTCGGACTTTCTAATGTCCGGTTTTACAAAAAAAAAAGAGGCCATCTCTAGTTAAATAATATTTGCTCCCTTTCTTCGTTTACTAACTTATAATTTATTTCTTGTTTTACAACAATTTTACCTAAATATTTGACTGCCTATTTTTTTGTCCTTCGAGCTAAATATTTAGCTGAAGGCTAACTATTTGTATATAAAAAAATATAACCAACTGGCCAAGAATTTGTATTATGAAACAAAATGTAATTTTGTAAAAGAAGAAAGCGAGGAAATATTATTTGACTAGAGATTGGAAATTTTTTTGTGAAACCGAGCATTAGTATATTAAAAAAGTTAAACACTGTTACTGATAAATCGATATAACATTTATCTTAAGGGAGATCAGATGTAAAGTGAATTGTTATTTAAAATCGTTTAATGTACCAACCACAATGATAAAATATAATAACGGTTATCAAATAAAGATTACCTGTTCTATTAATCAAGGGCTGCATTCGAAATGCAGTCTAATTATGAGTAAAATAACGAAAATTGGATTTGATTTGCAAACAATTGATTTTGAATTGTAAAAATCAACAAACTTGAAATATTAAAAATTGAATTATTTTTAAAAATATTTGAATTTATGATACACTTAATTGAAGTTACTTTGAAAAACACCAATATACTTTGGATAATATTGAGGATGAGTTAAGGAGAAAATAGTAAGTGAAGCACAAAAAATGTAACATCATTTGTAAAAGAGTGAATTTGACATGCATAACCTATAAGGGCATTTCATTGTTTCAATACAATACAGTTTCAATTCAAATTTTGTTTTGTCTTTCGGGAGCAGAATTTTTCTATACATCCATTATTAAAACAAAAATAAACGGTGGATTTTTGAAAACCGTCTTTATTCTCCATTATTACTAATTTATTCGCCTTTTAAAATGAATTGCCCTCAGCTCTAAACGAAACTACCTATTTTAAGACGAAATTTCTTATCTAAGGATTTTCTACTTTTACCTCTATTTTAAATTACGTTGTCAAATTCCATTTTATACCTATTTAGGTGAAAATTTACTAAATAAGTCGAAAAATTTACCTAAAATGTTGAGCCGAGTTCATTTTGTGTAGTTGAGTTCGGTTTTCGCTATTCGTTTATAATTTTGTATTCGGTTTATGATTAACCATTGATAGAGAAGCTGTTCCAAGTACTAATTTGTTTGTTGGTGGAAACTATGGATTTAAAACAGTTTCTTGTTTTGGCCATGTAAAGATCTACACACTCTACAAAATGAACCTAATAGTGAACCGATCATTGAAGAGTGTGATAAATGTCGTGTAATCAAACACCAGAAGTCAATATGCACCAGAGACGACTAAAGAGGAAATGTTAAGTGACAAATTTAAATTTCCATTAAACAATATTACCAATGTATTGTTTATAAAGGCAATAAAGAAAGCAATCAAGGATACGGGTCTGATGAAGACCTTCAAAACGAAACATACCATATTTCTTGTTATTTTTATTTAATTTTTTTTTTTTATAAAAAACTGAAAAGGAGTACTTAAAATACTTTGTTCTTTTTTTTATTTAGTTTGATTTAGAATTTCATTTTCACATCTAAATTATAAATTGTAGCGGCTCACTCATGATAATTCATAAATTCGTCTCACCGCCACAGATATATAGCAACTAAACAAATCAGCGCTTACTTATTCATATCACACATTCATAACAAAACCGCAACCGCTCGACTATCTGCTTCTGGTCCCTGCCCTTAAACAATTCACGCAAGTAAAACGAAAACAAAACAATTCATTTTATATTTATTCATTTAAATTTTATTTATTAATATATTTAGCGCGATTAATTTCTATCGGTTTCGTCTTATTGCAATCTTCTAAAATCAACGATAACGTCATTTTTTCTCCCGGTAAAAGCTTCTTCGAAAATTGTAACTGTCATTGCACCAACCAAACAAGCATTTTCTCATGATTCCTTGAAATATTAAATAATCCAAAACTTAACATTGCTTTTTTACGATCAAAAATATTTTGTTTAGTACCTACCCAAATCTAATACATATAGAGGATCGGAAGCAACAAAACATTTGCCAAGTTCCACCTCCATTAGCAATTTTATTAACGGTGTAACTTCCTTATGGTGATCTTCATCAATTCCATTTCAAAAGCTTTCATTAGTTCTAGATTTACAATTAAAAATAGGATAAATCATGTACCCGGCAACTTTATCCCAAATACCTTCTACTGTGCATTTAATACAAGGGCCCCCTTTTGAATTGGCGCCAACAATATCTTTAATTAAAAATTATGTATTAAGATGCTGCTTGGTTGGCCATGGCTTACATCACTTTTAATTAATAAATTTTAAATAGCAAATAGTTATTTTAAACAATTTTATATTTAAAAACCCTCAATTTTATACAAAATTGTAAATAAAATTTAAATATTTTGGACACAAAATTGTTCTTTTTTAATTTATTATTAAATTATGATTAAGTTATAACTATTCGATAGTTTCATATTAAAAGCTCGAGTTTTCCTTAAAGGTTAAAATAGAAAATAAGTAATATTTTCTATTTTAACCTTTAAGGAAAACTCGAGCTGGTATATCGTAAACAAAACAATTTATACTCAGATCTACTTTATGCTCGTTTAATCCTGAGGCTAAAATTTTATTTTTTTTTATTTTTTTCACAATTTTATTTCTTAATGTTATACAAATTACAAATTAGAAATTTATAGTAATACACAATTTAATCCATTTATATTTAATTATACAATACAATTACGATACTCTCCAACTAATTTACATTAAGGAACAAGATTAGGACACCATCTATGATAAACATATAAATAAATAATTAATTTAATTCGGTCACAAAAGGCTTAAGATAGATTTCCATGTGATTTGCCAACGCCATATTAAACTGCAGCAGCCATTGGTTTTAAAAGTGGCATATCTCTAATTCTAAATAAAATTGGCCAAAATTCATACATAGAGCTTTGGAACGGCGATATTCCATCTGCATTGATTAATCGACACCGAATTTTTAATGTCACAGAGCGCTCTTTCTAAATTATACTTTACGTCATAATACTAATATTGTCTGCTTCCCATTTTAATAATATTAACTTTTACTAGAGTTTACGCTGTTAGAGCGTCCGATTACTGGTTGGAAGTTCCGCATGTCCATGATCTTTTAATATTTTTAATGCAGTATGGGGACATTTGTTATTTAAAGCCCAATCGCTTAACTTTGTTGAAACTTGATTTTATCCGAAATGCAAAAATAAGGTCATCATGTATGGAGATTTCCGTATCTGTAACTGCCGCAGCTGATAATGATAATGATGCCCCAATTAGAGATGACAATTAATTTGTACAATAGGAGATCTGTGAGTCTTCATTCCTCGTTGGACCCGCAAGTGTTTTTTTTTTAGAAATTCTAACAATACCATAAACTAAAGATAAAATTCCTTACTTATCGTTTTTAAAGAAAAATCCTTCTCCAAGTCGAAAATTGGGAAAATTGTATATAAGCAATTTTTCGTATTTGTGACATTTCGATAAAGTTATATTTACCTTAAAGTGGATAATAGGTAGAATCTGAGGAATTTTTTTGTTATTTTAAACCCTATTTTCAACTTTAAACAGACTTTGCTGGTGTGAATTACGTTACATTGCCTTAATAAATTTCGCACCATAAAGCAAACACCGGTTCAATATACAAAATATATGAAGAATTTTCGAAATGTTTCCCTAATGTTTTACCAACAGGGAATAGCTCCTTCATAGTAGCATAACAACTAAAAAATTACGTAATTTTGACTAAATTAGCACAAATTACACCAAACGCTTGAATAAATTACCTAATTTGTTATACTTGGGATTGTTCTGACTGTTGTTTTGTTATATCCGTGATACAGTTTTTTAGCACACGATTTTATTCGATCAAATTCTGAAATCGATCCTCAAAATTATCAAATTTTTCAAGTAGTAATGAGTATTTCGCCTTCGTTTGTTCTTGAATTCAACTGCTTTTCATTAACTGGATTTGATGATTTTTTACAAAACTTAGGCCAAAGACTTCTTAGAGGCGCAAATTTTCGTATAAAATAAGAACAATGGATTATATTTAATGATGCTTGAGACAAAGTTTTAGAATTGGGCCACTCTCATTACGATTCGCAAAATTAATATTAATGGGAACAGTTATAGAAATTTTGAAAGCTTTACCTTGAATTTTCTTTGGTTTTAAGACGATCTTTGGAAAAGATAGTGATAATTTAAGTCTTGTTCGCAATTCTGATAAAAACCAGTTAATATAATTAAGTGACACTATTTTTTGAAAATATTTAATAATTTTCATCATACCGAATAGTATTATCCATTTCAAAAAAAAATCCATTCGGAAGTTAACGAATTTTGAAGAACTCCGGCATAATTTTCGGATATTGACTTCGAAATTTCTCAATTATTTTCTGTCACAGAGGCAGCATCTATAAAAATAATCAAAAGAACTAAAATTCTTTATAAACCTGCCTATTTTGTGACTGTCCAGAATATCCACAGCCTTCGCCTAGATTAGCCATAACACGTTTGCTCTTATTCCATTCCGTGCCAACGTATCCAAATCCTTTAAAATAATTTTTATTAATACAATGTCACAGAAACATTAAAATATATTTACTGCAAAATTTCCTCCGCTATAAATTGTGATTCCACAAGTATGCAAATATCTACGAATATATTTGTAGGGGAAATAGAGAGTATACCGCTAGTTTGATATGCAGAAATTTGAACATATATTTCCCTCGGGTAATTGCATATCGCCCCTCCAGAGTAATAACGACATAAGTGCAAATTTGTTGAAAACCTAGATTTTAATGTTAAACCGTTACAAAACGTTTGAACTATCTATATTTACAAAGGCCTAATTGTACCTCGAATACTCATCGCTAGAATGCGTTGTGTCTTTGTTGTATTTGTGCGAATGATATTCCTAACGGGAACAACAACGTCCGATTAGTCAGTTATAAACTAGATGTCATATCGAGTGGAGGTGTTAGTATTACAACGTCACAAAGGTAATTATGACAAAAATATAATAATTATTTTGGATTAACAAACACATCATTATGAATGTATGGAAACTGTACTACTGACTAATGTGTCTTTGTTAACAGTTAAATATTGTGTTCTGTTAGCGATATTTAATTTTAATAATATTTTAGTTTGAAAAACATGAAGCCTCAAGGGTTAAAGTTAATGCGATTAGTACTAGAAGAACATAATGTGGCCGTTACATCAAAAACTTTTGAAGTTTTAGCTCAAATGACCGCGGCAACAAATTCTCAAAAAGCCGGACAAAATACGGAAAATGTGAAAAATAATTCAGTAACAAAGACTGATTGTAATAACAATCCTCCTAAAACATGGCAAAGTAATGAAAGTACGTATATGTATTGTATGATAACTATTTTATTTAAAAAAACTCCATTTTTTACAAATGGCTTAATTTTTCGATAAAACAATCGTAACGAACGAAAATAAAAGATTTCTTGAAGAACCAAATTCCTTCATGCCTTCGGAAAATATTAAGGTACCTGTAAAACTGCAAAGTGATTCATGTGTTTTAAGTACAAGAAGTTGATTCTACGAAAATAGAGATGGATGATGAGGAGTGGAAAAATAACAAACGAAAAATGTTAATAAATTCCACTAAAAAATTACAAAAAAGTACTGTGATAACAGTACAGTAGAGTCTGTGATAACATTCTAGATAAGGTTAATTTGTTTGCGGATTTCTTTGAGAGCGTTTATAATCCAAATTCAGGTTCTAATTTCTGCGGCTTGAATAATGTCACGAGCAATATGAAATTTTCAATATTTCGTTTGGAAATTGATACAATCTTATCGGAATTGTCATATCTTGACATTAACCATAGTGCCGGCTTTGATTTGTTACCGCCTTTATTTTTAAAATTGACCGGTAACGCAATTGCAGCCCCGGTGTGCTTTCTATTTAATAGAAGTCTAAGAGAGGGATATTTCCCTACTCTTTGGAAGCGATCGCTTATTAAACCTATTTTCAAATCCGGGATTCGTGGTAACATTGAGAACTATAGGGGTATTTGTATAATTTCAGTCTTACCCAAGTTGTTTGAGAAACTTGTTAAAGAACAATTATTTTTTCATGTGAAAACTTTTATCTCTCCAAAACAGCATGGTTTCTTTCCAGGCAGATCAACTGTTACTAACTTACTCTTGCTTACCAATTGCGTCTCAAATGCCTTATATAGGGGGAAAATTGTGCAGGTTGTGTACACTGATTTCTGTAAGGCCTTTGATAAGATTGATCATGACTTGCTGTTGAGGAAACTTGATTCCTTGCATTGTAGTTTTCTCCCACTGGACTGGATCAGATCTTATCTTGATTCCAGAACTCAGATAGTAAAGATTGGTGGTTTCACATCCAGAGTTATTAATGTCACCTCGGGAGTGCCTCAAGGTAGTCATTTGGGTCCTATGCTTTTCATACTATTCATTAATGATGTAGTTGATTGTTTGAGTTATTCCGACATCCTCATCTATGCGGACGACATTAAAATTTTTAAAACCATCTCATGCATCAATGACGCAAGAGATTTCCAATCCGACTTAAATAATTTTAGTATGTGGTGCACAGCTCAGAATTTGACCCTAAACATTTCCAAATGTAAAACAATCCGTTTTACCCGTGCAATCGCGCCCGCTAGTTTTGATTTTTTCCTGGATGGCTACATTATTGATAAGGTTGATACGTTTGTGGATCTAGGTATAACATTTACGTCGAACTTATCGTTCAATAAGCGCATTGACATTTGCATTTTATTATTATTATTATTATTTTATTTTCTATAAAAATTCATACATGAGTTAAGCTTAAAATTACACATACAATAGTTCAAAATCATGAAAATTTATAATAGGGATAACTTATGGCCAAGACCAGTATCAGTTACCCCTTTAACATTATTAAGCAATGAAACATAACGGTGGTGGTGCATTAAATATAAAAAAAATAAATTAAGAATAAATTAAGAATTATAGTAAATGAAATAGCTATATATATTATGTACATTTCCATTTTAAAAAATATAATTAAACATTATTGTAAAAAATAAAAAATAACAAAATACAGAGAAAGAAAAAAAGAAAAATACTAGAATTAAGAAACCTGATAATGTATACTGAATAGAAACGAGATATCTTTATAATTCATTAAATATATTTTTACTTTGCAAGCAAATTTCCTTAAAGTAGTTTCAGAATTTATATCACTAGGTAAATTATTATATAATATAGGGCCAATTACAGTGAAGTATCTCTTAAAATGAGCTGTATTTGGTCTGACAAAATTACACAAATTATTTCTTCTCAGATTGTAACTTTTAAGCACTCTAGTCAGACGGTTACCACTCATTTTAAAAAACAACTTCAACACCTTGAACACAAACAGATGCTGTAACGGTAATATTGCGTTTGTTGAAAATATAGGCCATGAAGAATGATGCTCCTTTTTGAAAGCCATTACCTTAACTATTCTCTTTTGAAGAACTACAATTGGATTTAATGTACTATTACTTGAACTACCCCAAAATGATAATCCATACGTTAACTTAGATTGTACAAGTGCATAATAAATCATTTTTAGCGTATCGGCTGGAACCAGAGTTCTTAATTTATAAATGATACTTAAGGTCATGAAAAGATATTTTTGCAAAGAACCACAATGCAATTTCCAATTAAGATTAGAATCTAAGATAAGCCCCAAGTACTTGAATTGCGAAACTTTTTCAATAAAAAAACATTTAAATGTACAAGTGGAACGGTCACAACCATATGAATGTAATTTTACTGGATAATCAAAATTTTCAGAAGCAGAATTCCTAATTTTAAATTCCATGATTTTCGATTTGTCACTAATTATCATTTGGTGCTTATCTAGCCAACAGCATAATAAATGCAGATCTTCATTAATCATTTGTGATATGCTGCTATAATAAGTATCACTATAAAGCAAAACTAGATCATCGGCAAATGCAACTATTTTACCATTAAATTTCAATTTAAAAACTGAATTCAAATATATCAAAAAAAGAACTGGTCCGAGCACAGATCCTTGCGGCACGCCCCTACTATATACTAGCGCATCACTAAATTCTTTATTAATTTTCGTTTGATATGTTCTGTTAGATAAATATGATTTAAAAAATGAAAGTACTACACCTCGAAACCCTAAAAGATCCAATATTTCAATAAGATTATTATGATTGACAGTATCAAATGCTTTCATCAAATCAATAAACAAAGCAATCACTTTGTTTTTGCCATTAATTTTATCATGTATTAAATTAAGAACTTTGGCTAATGCATCTTCAGTACCTACCAAATGTCTAAACCCAAATTGATTCGAAGAAAAGAAATTTTTCTTTTCAAGGAAATTTAACATTCTTACCTTCACTATTTTTTCAAATATTTTTGAAAAAATAGAGAGCAAACTAATAGGCCGATAATTGGTGAGACTAGATTTAACTCCTTTCTTGAAAACCGGAATTACGATAGCACGCTTAAAATGCTCTATGAATTTTCCAGTCTGGATGCTTAAATTAAAATATGCGATAGAATAACACATATATTAGAACTCACCATCTTTACGGTAAAATTACTAATACCATCATAGGAATTAGAAAAATATGCATTTTTAAGGCTTTTAATAGCACTTTCAACATCACTATCTACAATTGGTTCAAAGAAAAAAGAATCATTAGAAGCTTCATATATTGGTTGCGAATGATTATGAAGTATATTGGTAGGAAAATGGGTATTAACTAAATCACTAGCGACATTGGAAAAATAGTTATTAAATAAATTCGCCAATGAAGCAGAATCAGAAATTATATCCCCATTAGGATCCTTGATACCAACAATACGATGGGCAGAATTCTTTCCTACTATACCATTAATAAGCCTCCACTGCTTCTTACAATTTCCTTTGTAGTTATCAAATTAACGGTTAAAAAATAGTCTTTTTTGATTTTCAATTTCAATTTTTAAATTTTTAGAAATACTTTTGAAACGATCACTTAGTTTAGTATTCGCTGGATGCTTTTTAACCAAAGTCGCTAATTTATTTTTGGTGTTGATCTTTCGCAAGAGACATTTATTAATCCAAGGTCGCAAGGCTGTCTGCTTATGTTTCACTAGTTCAAAAGTGGTTGCACTATTTAAGTGATGTTTAAATTTAACAAAAAATAAATTAAATGCCAGATTAGGATCATCAACTAACAAACCATTATCCCATGTTTCCTTAGACAATAGAAAGTTCAGCCTTTCATAATCAACTATTCCATGTAAATCATTCTGTACATTCCGAATTGGTGTCGAATGGACTAAATTATTAGTTAAAGTAATGGTAGCTAAAATCATAGCATGGTCAGTTATATCATAATCAACAACATTACACTGAACTTCATATTCACTATTAAGTCTGAAAAACATATGGTCTATACATGATTTTGATTGCATACGAGTTATTTCATTAACGCCACATTCAAATCCAAATGATGACAATAAAGTCACATAATCAAAGCATTGTGTTGGAAAACCTAAAATATTAATGTTAATATCACCAATAAGAAGAATATTTCTCACTCCCTGTTTCGTAAGATTAGATAAAATATGGCTTAAATCTCCAACAAAATCCGAAATATTACCGGAGTGTAATCTATAAACGCTTAATAAAGCAAATTTTATACCACCACAGCTTATATGGTTTAAAGAAATATCCGCATTCAAGGTATTCAAACATAAAAATTCACTCGAAATACTACTATTAATAAAAACTGAAACGCCTCCACACTTATACTTATTATTACAATTTGCAAAATGAACATAATTATCAATACTATAATTATTTACTTCATAATCAAAGATATGCGTTTCAGTCAATACAACTATATCAGGCTTCAAAGTAAAAGATGACAAATTGACTAAAAAATTATCGAAATTTTTGCGAATGCTACGTATGTTTTGCAAAGAAACATGAATGCTACTCAAGGAAACATCACCATTATTAATATTATTATCTAGCATAAATTGATCTGCAACATTATTATTATATAACATTTCTTTTAATTTTTTTTAATTTTTTAAATTTAGACATTTAACTATATCGTCAAAATCAGTCAATTTATGCAAATAATATATTTTAGAGCTCTGCTCCTGACGTAGCATTATCTTACCATCACGATTCCATAGATACTTAAAATTATATGTGTCTTTAAAAATTTTTGCGCTTCGTAAAATTTCACACTGATGAATGGTCAGGCTATCGTTTATATATATAAGTCCTTTTCGGCCAGGAAAAAAAGTTTCTGATGAAATTTTCGGCTTCAGCTTATATTTTGTTTCCATAACATGATGTTTGACTTTATGCGATACAAATTTTACGACTATTATTGATTCATTGTTGACCTTCTTTGTTGAATTAATATTTTCCATATTGTTAGCGGTAAATTTAACTTTAGAAGTATTTTTTCTCGTACAGATATCAATATCGGTTTCATTCAGATGTAAATTAAGAGAGCTGTTTATTATTTGTAAGGCTGTTTGACAAACATTTTCACTGCTGATAAACGGTACACCAAACAAAACAATTTCATTCTGCCGCAAATTTTGATTCAAGCTTTCAATCACTCGTTCTTTATTATCCATAATTTTATTAACTGAAGCTGAATAATCATCAAATTTTTTTTGCAACTTATCGATCAAATCACATTTATTATTAAACTGAGCAATTATATTTTTCAAACTATTTTCTAGGGATTCAATTCGTTTTAAATAATTGTTTAGAAAATTAGTGTTTTTCTCTAAGTTAGATTTTATGCACTTATTTTCACCCTCCAAATCCATAAGTTTATTATATATTATTTCATTAGTTATTTTATTATTAGAATTAGCTACACAATTATTACTGTTATTGATATTAGAACTATTGTTTTTTTCTAAGGCACACTCAACACAACACCAATCATTATTGATTTTATTCAAATTTTCAGTTTCTATTTTACTGCAAAGTTTTGTTAAATGAAACTTTTTCTTACAAATCGTTCTAAAGCGAATTCCATGCTTGGGTTTATTAAAAGGTTTTCGAGGGATTTTCAAGATCCTTATTCTATTAAAATATTATATATTTCGTTTGTGCGTTCGTTGTTGGAATATGGTGCAGCAATTTGGAATCCGTTTTATAGTAACTATTCAGACTGAATTGAAAGTGTTCAAAAGCGCTTTTTAAGGTTTGCTCTGAGAAGGTTGCGCAGAGATGAGAACCTACCCGCTTTTATACTTCCACCGTATCGTGTTAGATGTAAATTAATAAATATTGAGCCGCTCTTTATCCGCAGAATCGAAATTGGCGCGTTATTGGTTAGAGACTTGTTGATGTCTAAAATTGACTGTCCTGAGATTTTGGTATTGTACGATATATATACTCCGTTACGGACCTTTCGCGTTAGAGACTTCCAAATTAAGCTGCCTTACATTAGGCATAACTACGGTAAATGTGAGCCTATTTATCAATCTACTGTTTCTTTTAATAGAGTTCGATCGGCTTTCGATTTTAATCTGTCAAGGGAGGCATTTAAGAAATTGATGTCTAATGTTCTTTTAACTTATTGGTAATTTTTCATGTTTGTTTTACTTTGCTTTTAGTATATATTATTGTATTATTGAAAAATTTGTAACCAGATTGTATATAATTATAAAGTTGGTAAATAAATAAATAAAATAAATAAATAAATAAATAAATTCCAGTAAATCATATTTATCATCTTGTGAGAAAATTGTAGAGGAAAGGAAAATGGGTCCACCCTGTAAGTACAGACTTAGCTTGGAAAATCTTATTTTAACAATATTGGTCGTTATTTTCATTTGAAAAGCAACGCAATTTTTTGGGTACATATATCGAGATTTTACAGGTTCAATATAGAAGGGTGAAGATGAATTTTATAATAAGATATTAATAAGAATTTTATAATTTATATTAAGATAATTTTAAAATTGTACCCCTGAGAATGACGGAATGTACCGTCGAAACGTCGGGTTTTTATTAAATAATTAATAAAAATAAATAAAACATTAAGCTAAAAACCAAATAAAATTATTTTATAAAAAGGCTTAAAAAGTGAATTAAATTATAATAAATGTTAAACAATTGTGACTTTTGCAAATTGTATTCTCTACTATAGTTCTGTTCTCTGGAATAAGCAGTCTCCGTTTTCTGGAAATTTTTAATATTTCAAATTCAGATTTATTTCGAATAAATTTTACAATTCTGCAAAACTGCCTGTGTTTGGCAAATAAATAGCAAAGGAACGAAGAAGAAAAGAAAATGTGTTGTTCACAATTCAGAACAAATTTCATCAGTCTTCTCATTACATTTTTAAATCCAGAATTGATATACATTTTGTATTGAAGAAAATTGAATAAATTTTAATTTTTTATTATTATTTAAGATTTGAAAATTACCCAAAATTTTTGAAATACATATCTGACAAAAAGAATTTATAAAAAGAGAATACTCTGCTTCCTCGTAAATACAGAATTTAATAAACCTAAGTCTTTACCTTTACTTAACTCTCCGTACCTCAAAGAAAAATAAAGCATTACAAATTTAAATTCTTTTTACATATTCAGTCATATTCTTGAGTAAGATAATTTATTTCCCTCTGTCCGATGGTTTCCCCAGTCACCACTGTGGCAATCCTTTATTTGGTGAAAGTCAACAGGAAGGAAATTAATAATTGTTCATTTGCAGAAACTCAACTGACTGGACTTAACCCATTTTCAAAATTAACGCCTCACAACAAACTTAAGAAATATTAAATTAATATGTGGAGAGGATTCTCTGGAAATTTGGTGCGAGACTAACTTAAGCGAACATAAAATATATTTAGGCTATTAGGGCATAAAACTTCCGTGTAATAAAACATTTTATTGCCGTCTTGCCCCTATTGTGAGGTTTGAAAGCATACCGCTCCAAAACAAAACGTGTTACACCTTTAATGTCTGTGCTAGCTGATGAAACTATAAGAAATATTTAAAGTACTCGACCTGCTGGGATATCTTAGCCAATAAAACTGTACAGAATCTTTAGTTGTATGTTTACAGGAATAATTCATTCATAAAAAAAACTAAAAAAAAAGAGTGAGTGTTAAACCAAATTTAAAACCACATAAAATGTTACTATAAACCATTAAATTAAATGGCTTTAGTAGTAAAATAAAAATGTAATAATCATAACAATAAAATCAGTTAGAAAGTCAATAAACACAATCCCATTCATCTAACATAGTTCTGCTGTTTTACTTCAATTTTATTTAACTTTAGTTTGAAAATTTATTTTATTAACATTTTTTTGTAGTTTTCGGTGGGTTTTGTCATAAAAGTCATTAAAATAATGTCTTCTTTAAAATTCTTATATACGAGTACGATTTGTATTTGTAGCGGAATGTAGTATAGACGTTTTATTCCACATAATATAAATTTGATTTTCGTTTGTATTATTTGTTTCTTACCAAAATAAAAATTATAAATGTTTATAAAAAAGAACAAAACTATAATAATAATGTCTTTATCTCTAAAACTAACGACTAACATGTCTAGACTATTTGTTTAAAACGTAATATATGTATGTATATGGATGGAAACCAAAATAGTATATTAAGAAATTATTATTTAAACAATGGCTGTATATCGTAATTATAGTTTGTAAAACAATACTTTTATTTACCGGATGATTTATTTTAGTAGGTGTGGGCGGGAATTATATGGAGATGCAATGTTAATTGTATGCGGTGTGAGGTAGGCGTCGCATCCATCAGCAATGAGCAAAATAGTGCTATTTGTCATTGTATTGCATGTCAGTTTGTTTTAAAAAGTGTTTTTTTTTTAATTAGATGATCGATGAAAAATCGCCGTCACATTAATTTCATTTGTTGTAAACTATTTTAGGTAGTGCTTAAATGAACTAAATTATATTGTGCAGTTACGCAGAAAGTTGAAGTGCGCAATTTGTTTTTTTTTGTAGAAATATTCAGCTCAATATTTCAATGGGTTGGTGCCATGTTCCCGAGGAACAAAATACCGAAGTTACAAAATCTCGTGAATGTCATAATCCCGAGGTTACGAAATCCCGGGGTACAAAATCCGGAGGGGCAAATTCGCGAAGGTACAAAATCCCGTAAAGGAAATTCCGAGGGGTGACATGTAATAACTGGGTTGGCTATACCTTGCCTAGAAAAAAATAATACACAAACTGAAAATCCCGAAAAAACCAGAAAAAAATATCCAAAAATTAAAAAATTCAGAGAAACCAAAAATCCAGAAAACTGAAATCCAGAAACGCAATTATCAAAGTGCGGTCCAAATTAAAATTAAAATTTATAAAATGTCTATCAAATTTTACTTTTTTCGTAAAGTTCTTTATATTTAAACAATTAATTATTCTGGTATAATCCAAACAGCGGCGTAACTACAAGGAAGCAAACCCCGCACTGCGGGGGGGCCCACAACGATGGGGGCCCGCAACGCGTGTCCCGTAGTCTTTGCTCTTGTAATGGAGAACTGTTTCATACTCTCCACAATATGGTTTTCTACATTTCAAGTCAAAATTTAACAATAAAATATTAAATTTTGATTTAAAATGTTGTCTGTAGCCAGATAAATTTGTGGAAACGAATGACGATGATCTCATGAAGGCTGCAGGAGCGATACAAGAAAAATATAAAAACGACCTATCGGAAGAGTTTCCGCTACAAATGGTGATAGTAAAGTCAATGCTTAACGAGGAAATTCCATCAATACTTGAATTCGCTGAAGTTCTAATAATACAATTTCCTATAGCAGCTTCAAGTGTTTCGCAGGTAATAACATGTTTATTATAATCTCTTACGTTACCTGCGATGGTCGCAACAGCGGAACGATCGATCTTTTTAATAATTCTGAAGGAAAATATATGCAACATGCAAGGTGCGGGGAGGGTAGTAGTGATGTGCTAGTGATGTAAATTAGCCCATCACTAGAGGGTAGTCTAGGGGCCCACGTTAAGTTTTGCGGTGGGGCCCAAAATTTGTAGTTACGCCACTGAATCCAAATTAAAAATATTTTACGAAGAGGAGAAATTGTTACGAGTTTTGCAATTCAGTTTCGATCTGCAAGCATTGTGAAAAATAAATCATCTCTCAGTCATCTCATCAGGCTATAGCGACTGAACTGCTAAACTTATTACTCTGATTTATTCCTATATATAGAATCAACCATGTACTTGTAGTATTAGCGAATTTTACAATTCCCCTTAAAAACTTTTAAAAATTTAAATTTTAGTGAATTTAATGCAGACGTGCGGGTTCTATATTCAAACATTAAATTATTCTGGTATATTCCAGATTGATGATTTACGATAACGGAAATTGCTTCGTCAATCCTTTCAGACACAGATTAAAGGAATCGTATCGCTCATATCGCTTCTACTGATAGTTCTAACCCAATGTTTCAAGTTATTTTGTAGTTGGCTTAATTCGTTGGGTTAGTATGGCATCGACGTAATGCTTCTTAAATGATTCGTCAACCTTGCAGACCCAGATGAAAGGAACTGTATCGCTCGTATCGCTTTTACTGATAGATGTATCACAAATATTTCAAAATATTTTTTCTGGATTGCTTTTCTGGTAATTTCTAGATTTTTTCGATATTTTATTTTTCTGGATTTTTACTTTTCAATTATTCTGGATTTTAAAATTTCTGATAGATGACTAATGATCCCATTATAACCATCACTATTTTCGATTTTCGGGGAGAGTAAGTTTGTCCGCTGTTCAAAATCCCGCCTTCAAAATCCCGGATACAAAATACCGGTTTTCAAAATCTCGGTTTTCAAAAACTTTTTTTAATTCGGGTCGCTCTTTCTGGTGAAGGAGAATTTTAATTTAAATAAAATAAACTGGGATTTTTATTTTTGCAGAACCAGGATTTTGAAAAGCAGGATTATGAAAAGTGGGATTTTGATAAAGCGGTATTTTGAAGTGCAGGATATCGCTACGACCAAATCAAGGGATTTTAAATCAAGGGATAATTGCACTAATTGTAGGCTTTCGGGATATTACCCTACGAATTTTGTATCCTCGGGATTTTGATTCTCGTTTGTTCTTTAAACTTTATGAATCTGACATGGTTTCCTATAGGTAGGTTTTAATTTCAGACTAGCTCCTGTCGCAACTGGTAGACATCTATCCTGCCGCGACTAGTAGACTTTTCTGTTTTTCTTGATCTCTATAGATAAGATCTGAAATCTCGCCCAAACTAACTATCAGCGAGTTTCCCATTTTTTCATTTATGCGTTTGTCATGGGGCCCAGCCGGTATATACCTATAAATTACATTAGCTGAAGGTTGCTTTGTTACACTATGAACCGAACGGTTAATAGACCCCTGTACCTGTAATAATACCTTATCCTAATCATCGCAACTTATGTTTGTCGTCATCGTTTTTAATCCTAATAAAATTTGCCTATTTAAAGCTTCTACCTGACCGTTCGCTCTTGAGGTTTGAGAAGCGACGTTAATTAACATAACGTTATAAGACTCGCATAACATTTTAAATTTTTTTTTCTATAAAACTGCTACCTCTATCCGTTATCAACCCTCTAGGTTTCCCATAGCAAAACATAAATTCTATAAAAGCATTTGCTGTTTCTCTAGATTCTACAGTTTAACCGGTGTCAACCTGACATATTTAGGCAAACATATTTGATAGAGCCAGTCAGGTATTCCACTTTATAATCGAATTCCATCAATTTGACAAACCATCTAGCAATTCTAGTATTAATATTTTTCTTGCTATGCATCAACTTAAAACTATTAATCCATACCAATTGTAAAGGGTAGTCCTCGTAAATAATCGCGAAATTTGTCAAGAGAACTAACAATTGCGAGTGCTTCGAGTTCTCTATTATGCTATTATGATTCTTCCGGAGTAGTTTTCCTACTATAAAATGCAATCGGGTGCATTTTACCGTCTGGTTGCAACTGAAGAATTACAGCTATCAATCCAAGAGAGCTCGCCTCCGTATAGAGCTCCGTTAAAGATTTAGATGGTACACCATTAATTCTGGCGACATTACTAAGCTTTATTTTAGCAATTAAAATTATTTCTGGTAATCTTCTGTCCACTAAAAAACTTTATTTGAAAGAAGATCCGTAAGTGGTATGGGCTCTTAAAGCGAACTGACTTACAAACCGCCTAAAACTTGCTAAGCCTATAAGAATCCACCCAGACTTCTAACATCTACCGGTATTGGATAGTTCATTAGCGTTTTATTTTGCCCTGGCCTGATTGTACGCCTACTTTTCTAAGTAAGTAACTTTTCCATTGAAAACCGAAATTTCTTGAAATTTATCGTCAATAAATTGACCACTATTCCTAATAATGTATAAAACAATTCTAACATTATTTAGACCTAATTATTTCGTTTCAGTAGCTATGAGTAAATCGTCGAGATATACCATCGCAATCGAAAATCATAGATTTTCTAATTTTTTGTTGATGAGACGCTGAAAGACGGCGAATTACATAGCCCGAAAGGAAATACGAAGGAATTGATACTGTCCGTCAGGGGTTAAACACGCCGTGTTGTGTTTGCTTTCTTCTAACATTTCTACCTGGTAGTACCCCGAAAACAAATCTAAACTTGTGAAATACCACTTATTACCTAATCTACCTAGCTGGTCGTCAATTCGTAGTGTCGGATAGTGATCCTTCACGGTTTCCCTATTTAATTTCCGGTAGTCAATACAAAGCCGGAAGTCACCAGTTTTCTTTTTGACCAGGATAACCGGACTTACATACTGTGACTGACAATCCTCGACTGTCCTAGCGTTTTTTAATTCGTTGAAAATTTCAGAAACCAACTTTCTTTCACTACAGCTCATTCTATATGGCCTATAAAATATGATTTTTTTTTGAGATTTTTTAATTCGATGTTCATTTTCATTTTGGTTCATTTTTCTTACAGCCAACCTCGTTTAACAAAACATGTAATTCAATTTTGTCATTCTCGTCGGTTACTATTTCGTCTTACACCACTATGTTATCATCATTAGTGTTAACAATGCAATCTGGTATGATTGTTCCGTTCGATTTAAGTTTCGAATCAATGTGCAAAGTCTCGCTTTTCAAAATTGTTCGTACATCTACCCGTCCGGTATCCATCCGGTACCACACACGACTTTGATACCTAAAGATCGGCTTTATATTGCTTTCTTATTTCCATATCGCCTAATCGTTAATTTTCAACACTCTGAATATAAAACACTGCTATGTAAATGATTTCTCAACTAATAGTCGAACAGTCTGATGTTCCTGTTCAACTATGTAAACTCGTGTTCTAGCATTGGCGCCATCAATGCCTATATTTAATGTAGACACCTATCGGTTAACCGCATCCGCCTCTAAAACCCGTAAGTTTGTTTAAATTCATATCTTCGTAATAGTTAATATTGAATTTGTCAGCTACATCTATCCGCAAACTGGTGCAACTGCTTCCTAAGTCTAGTATATAGCATTCGAACTTGTTTCCTAAAACTACCGCAGGTTTAAAATATTTTTGGTGTGTATCACCATGAATGTGCATTACGTTTCCTTTATTTTTATCGGGACAAGCTTTTATGAAATGTCCTTCTTTAAAACAATTAAAGCATTTGTTTTTTGTTGAATTAGATACACGTGGTCGAAAATCTTGAGGGTTGTTATTTTGATTATTTTGACGTATAGAGCTGGGCTGCTGTTGTTTAAAATTATGCGTTGAGGCATACATTTTATAAAGAACGCAAAAACCGTAAAAAATAACAGATACAATTTAATAACAAATCATGACTTATTTCTCAATGCCTGTTTGATTATTATTTATTTACTATAAATGCCAAAAAACTATGTTGGCCCAGTTAAAAGAAAATCCACTAGATGGAAATCGAGACGCTCCAATCGTCAATAGTTTCATTCGTTTCGTCTACTTGGTTCATTGAGATTGTTAAATGTTTTATTCGCAACCATTCGCGTTTCGGTTATTTGCTTGAGGTCTGTTACTACTCGATACTCCATTACCAACATTTTCACTATGTATAATTCGCTTCCTTTAGATCCAGCAGCAATTGTGCAGGATTTTGATATTTTAACCACGACGACTAATTCGCCGATAGTTTTGGGCTAATTCTAGACCATTTTCGGACTTCTTGACATTTCTCAGTCTGATTTGATTTTTGTCAAGAGTGTAGACGAGTACGATATTTATTTCATAATTCTAAATATTATACTTATTTGCAAAATCCCGAATAAAAATTGTAATTCACTGTTAATACAAACAGTAATTTTCAGGCAATAGGAATGAAGACTGACTTTTATAAATCTTAGTTTTAAATTAGGCCGCACTTTGATAATTATCACTACCCTGCAAAATTTTGCCCCTGGACAATGAATAGTTGTTTCCAAAGTAATTTTTCATGCTGGATCTGAATCCGGGCTCAGAATTACTCTATCACGTCAGGTTTTTGAGATATTCTAACCTAAAAGTGCAAAAAACATTGTTTTTTGATATATTTGAGGTTATGTAGCAATGCAGTTTTTACCTTTTTATAAAAGCCATGTATGGGATCTTATTGTACAAGTCTTCCTCTTTCAAATTCCGTGGAATTTGCTCAAATATCATTTTTTTTCGCCGAGATATCGCATTTTCAAATTTGAATATTCGTGAATTTTTCTGTATAAAAACACTACCCTGCAAAATTTTAAAAATTTTGGTGCCACTTGATAATGAATAGTTGCTTCCGAAGTAATTTTTTACGCTGAATCCGAATCTGGGCTCAGAATTGCTCTATCACGTCAGGTTTATGAGATATTCTAACCTAAAAGTGCATATATACCGCAGGTGTAAAAGGTAGTGTATTACCAGTATACCGACAAATTCACGAACATGCAATTTTGAAAATGCGATATCTCGGCGAAAAAAATACATATTTGAGCAAACTCAAAAGCATTTGAAAGAAAAGACTTGTACTATAAGATCCCACACATGAACTTTTGAAGAAAAAAAAATCGTGGTGCTAGATAACCTCAAATATGTCAAAAAACATTGTTTTTTGCACTTTTAGGTTAAAATATCTCATAAACCTGACGTGATAGAGCAATTCTGAGCCCAGATTCGGATTCAGCGTAAAAAATTACTTCGGAAACAACTATTTATTGTCAAGTGGCACCAAATTTTTAAAATTTTGCAGGATAGTGATATGTTTCTGTAGTTGCTGTATTTTTTTTTTTTTTTTTTTCAAGATAAGGTAGCCCTTTGTATTTTGCTTTCTCTCCTAAAATGGCTCTTAGTTACAAAAAGGCTCCAATCTGTATATTTGGCCTCCGGTCAATTTAGTAAAGAATTGCTTAGCATAATGTTTTACTTACGAAAAATCTCAAATATCATCGCAACAAAAATAAAATCATCATTAACACATAGAGAAATTGTTCTGCTTGATAATAAGAACGGTGGGAATTTATGTCGGAAATTTATGTCGACCCCTAGATAAGAGTATTATTAACTGATGATCAATCAAATACAGGCAAACCGGTGCTATATAATTTGGCAATCGTTTAAAATGATTTTTAGATATTACAGAAAAGCTCACAGTCACAGTGGCCAGCCGTCGCCTTCATCTATTAATAACCAAGAAAATCCTGTGGAAGAGGTAGAAGCGAACCATGAATTCTAAAAATTTCTAGATGACCATGAGAAATCAAAACGACTTCAGATTATAAAAATTCAGGATTTAATTTTTTGATGGCTTGGATAAAGTGGAAAGATCAACAGAAGTACGAGTCTTAATATTCCTGAGGCCATAAAAATTTTAAGAACAAATTCGTAATTAATTTAAATTGTCAAAATTGTTTGTTTTTTCTTTTATTTCTTTAATTTTATTTTAATTTTTGTTATGTTTAAATTATGATGGTCGAATTTTAATACAAGCAGTATTATGAATTTTTAAATATTTTGATTACATGTAGAAGGTGGAGTCGGAGTCGTAGTCGCAGTCGAACTCGGAATCGGACTTGGAGTCAAAGTCGAAGTCGAATAGTCAATTTTTAACATATCGCCCTGGTTTGATCTATCGCCGATTTAACCACCGTCGAGTAATCTATACCGCCGCGCCGTGTTAAACATCGCCGAGTTAAACATCACCGAGCTGACTATTGCCGAGTAGGCCGTCGCTGAGCTGACTGTTGCCGAGGCTGTACCGCCGAGTTATCGTGTACAAAAATTCATAAGCCAGACTTAGAAAACCAAAATTAATAGGCCAAATTTTAGTACTTTTACATTTTTTTTAAATATCAAATAAAATTTCAATACATTTTGAATGTATTAACTGAATGAATTTTGAAAATTTATTTGTTTTTTTTTTATGATTATTTGATAATTGATTAATTGAATACAAAATTCTGTTTGGTGTGATGAATACGACTAACACAATTTTAAACGACCCTCGTACATAAACCAGGCTGTATCTCACAAACAACCTTTCTCCTTCTGAACTTAATCTATCTCCAGACGTAGCATTTTAGAGACTGATATTATACAAAGTTTATAATGACTTTTGGAAAATCAAACTTTTCCAGATTTCCTACAGATAACGTGATCTGAATTGTGTTCTAGCGATAGCTACATCCATTCACATAATCGCCATCCATCACCCGATATAAAGCCCTAAAATCGAAAATCGAATTTTCTCAGATTTTCTTTGGAAAGTATGATTTTCCCAGATTTCCCACGAGAAACTTGAAAACTTCAACCGATTATTTCTCCTGCGACAGCTATTAACAAATCACATTAATGCGAGCCAACTACAGGTATAACACTTTAGAGTAGTGTATTCCATCGATCGTTAAGGCCACATCCCACAAAACGTAATTCGATTGTTGGATGTAATTTGAAAATGGACTCGTGAAGGTGATTTTAAAAAATGTGCCGAATTAACGAAAATTAATCCATTTTACTCTTCAACGTAGTTATTAAATTTTCTTATTTAACGCTAAATGGGGGCAAACTCATACTATAGAAGAGAGTTTAATCCAACCATCAATATAGCATTTCATGTAATGGTTATGGAAAAGATGACAAGGACGTAGAAGCTATATGCCACTCAGTGCCAATACTGTTAGCAGAAGAATATACGAAATATGTGAAGTTATTGAATTACATCTTGTTGAAATACTTAAAACATGAAAATTCTTCGTGCAAATGGATGAACCAACTTTGAGAGACAATGATGCCATATTGATAACTCACGTAAGATACATTTATAAATAGGATTCTTTTTGCTAAAGAAATGTTGTTCTGTAAATCATTACAAACCACCACTACTTCCAAAAATATTTATAACAAGCTAAAAAATTACTTGGATATACCAATGAAAAATATAACATCTTGCGCCGCAGATAGTACTGATATATTGGGAAAAAATAGCTGCTTCAAATTGATGGAAGATGAGAATCCAGAAATGATTCGTGTGCATTGTGTTTGCGTTATTCATAGGGAAAAATTGGTATTGAAACTAATGCTAAGCGTGGGCGTTTCTTCAAACTATTTTGTGAAGAAAAAATACAGACTATGTGAGACTTTTAATTCCCACTGTGACTGAAATATGATGGCTCTCGAAAGGGAACTGCTTCAAAAGAGTTATGGAAATTCTTGATGATCTTTCAAGTGATAAACTTGAAATAAACTATACTTGGTGAGAAAAATTTGGTCATTTGAAAAAAAACTGATTTACCAATTAGGATGATATAGCCAATTTTAGTGGATTTGCCTGATATTTCAAATATCCATTATCAAAAAGAACTCGCAGAAATACAAAATGATGTGTGAGTTAAAACTTTATTTAATATAAAAGGAGTGATGGCATGGTTTTGTGAGGAAGCAAAAATCAAACATTCAAATCCAACCAAATATGCAAGGAAACCATTGTTACCGTTCCCATCTTCTTACTTAGTTGAATGAGGATTTAGTGCCATAAAGATTTGGTGTTAAAAAAAAGAAATCGATCGGATATAATGCAATGGATAGACTTGAGACTCAAACTAACTAAATTGAAGCCTATAACATAAGATCTCTTTGAAGCAAGCTTCAAGCGCAAGGATCACACTAAATTTAAATAATAAATAATTATATAGAAAAAACTTTATTTTGTAATTGCATTTCAGTTCTCAAATATATATTTCTAAAATTAACTTATTGTGTTTTCTCAACAATTTTCCAGTGAGTTCCACCACCTTGAAGTTATCCCAGACTTTCATCCCAGGAAAATTTGAAATTACCTCCGGCAACACAAGCGTAAAAACCCATCCCACACTTTTTTTCTACACTATTAAACTGTACGAACTTTAAAATTCATCCCAGACATTTTACTAGAGCGAAAAAATCCATCCCTGGCTTTTTATTTATTATAAAATTTTTTCTCGTATAGTTAAAAATGAATAAACTTAATAAAACTGAAACCCGATTCTAAATATTCTCCTTTTATTCAATAAAAATTCCACTGTTAGGTTAACGTATCGAGTGGTAATCGAGCTTGCGGCAAGGAAGTGCGCAAAATGCACGGACTATTAATGCTGACGACAATTCGGGACGGTTGAATATACAAAATAATATCAGTATGCCGGGAAAATCAGTAAACAAGGACGCAACCAACGAAATTCGTCCAGCTAGGACATATGAGTGTTATAATTGTTTAAAACCAGGACATTTGTCGGTAAATTGTCCTGAACCACCGAGACGAGAATGATGTAGGAGATGTTCGCGTTTGCATCCGAGGGGACAACCAGAATGTTCCACTCCGACTGGCACATAAAAAGCTTTCAATGGTGGAATAACAACTGACGGGGCGTGTTCCTATATCAAAAGTGTAATGCTGAACGGTAACGTGAAAATGTTGGGATTACTTGATTGTGGAAGTCAATGCTCAATGATACGGGAAAGTAACGTGGGGCTTGAAATGGAACGAAGTAAATGTTACGTGGCTGTCAAAGAATTTTCAGGTGGCAGCATGGTTGCCATAACGAGAAGATACGCGCAAGGGTTCAAATTGATGAAGTTGCCGATGAGGTTGAGTTGCTTATTGTTCTTGACCAATATTTAAATACACAATCTCTAATTGGTTAACATTTTATTGTTAAACCAACCGTAAGAATGATCAGAGAACAGAATATGTTAAAATTTCAAAATATCAACGTAAGCGATACTTTGCTGATTAATCGAACGTTGGATATAGCCGAAAGAAGTCATGTTGCAAGGGCCATTGCTTCAAATGGACAAAGCGGAGGGGTGCATGAAGTCCTGTTAGCCGAACGAAATATGGATGAGTGTATGACCCCGAGTGAACGCGAATGGTTATTTGAGTTAGTAACAAAATTCGGAAGTAGCTTTGCGCGAAATCTGCAAGAACTTGGGAAAACAGATGTTGAAATGGAAATTAAATTAAATAATGATGAACCAGTAGTCTATCGGCCTTATAGACTATCTTACCATCAACGCGAAAAAGTAAAAACAATGATAAGTGAATTGTTGGAACATAAAATAATACGTGAATCTGAATCACCTTATGCTAGTCCAGTCGTCCTAGTTAAAAAGAAGGACGGTGATGAACGAATATGCATTGATTACCGACAATTGAATAATAAGACGAGGCGGAACCAGTATCCGTTACCAATTATGGAAGATCAACTATCACGACTCAGTGGTAGTAATTATTTCACTGTACTGGATTTGGCGTCCGGGTATTATCAGATTACAATGTCAGCTGAATCAATTCATTGTACAGCTTTCGTAACTCCGGATGGGCATTTCGAGTTTTTGAGGATGCCCTTTGGGTTAACAAATGCTCCGGCTGTTTGCCAAAAAATGATAAACGCCATCGCTCGGGAGGTTAACTAGGACGTAATTGTTTATCTGGATGATATTATCATACCAAGCACGACCATCCAGGAAGGTATGGAAAAGTTGGAACGATTATTGAAAGTATTGCAACAATGAGGGTTAACGTTAAAATGAAAGAAGTGTCAGTTTTTCAAGAAGAAAGTTGAATTCCTTGGCCATGAAATTGATTCTCAGGGTATACGGCCGGGATCAAACAAAACTAACGCAATTCTAACATTTCCAACGCCCACAAATAAGCATGAGGTACGACAATTTCTCGAATTAGCGAGTTACTTTAGAAAATTCGTTAAGAATTTTTCAGTTATCGCTGAACCGTTAAAGCGATTAACGAAAAATAATGAATCTTTTAATTGGACAAATGAGCAAACCACGTCGTTTGAGTTATTAAAAAGCAAGTTGGGAAGTCGTGATATTCTGACGTTGTATAATCCGAGGTTGGAACATGAGGTGTGCACCGATGCCAGTGCCAAAGGTCTCACCGGTATACTGTTCCAACGAGACGAAAAAGGGGAGACGAAACCAGTGTCTTATTTTAGTCGCCGAACCACGGACAACGAATGCAAATATCATTCATATGAATTGGAGGCTTTGGCAGTCGTTGAATCGCTTCACAGATTTCGCATTTATTTAATCAGAAATCCATTTACTTTGGTCACAGATTGTGCGGCGTTGACAACTTGCGGTACGAAAAAGGATTTAATTCCAAGAATAGGAAGATGGTGGTTGCGATTGGCTGAATATAGCTTTAATACTGTTCATCGAAGTGGGCAGAAGATGCAACATGTCGACGCACTTAGCCGGAACACAATTGACGAAGGAATGGATCTGGAACCAGCAACGATTGATGTGTTCTTAGTATCACAGCAAGATGATTGGCTGATCGGCATGCAACGCTTAGATGACGCTATTCAAAAAATCATCGAAGTTATAAGCCGGAAACCAAATACTCCGGATGAACGACAGATGCAGGCAGATTATACGGTATATCGAGAACAATTGTACCGAATGGTACATGATAAACGAATGTGGGTTGTGCCCCGAACATTAGAGTGGCGTATCGCTAAAATGAATCACGACGATATGGGACACCCGGGCGTTGAAAAAACAGTTGAAGTTATTCGCAGACATTTTTGGTTCTCTCGAATAAGAGACTATGTGAGGAAATATATTTTGTCGTGTCTGGAATGTGGGTATACAAAATCCAAAGGGAGAACAAAGGAAGGCGAAATGTATCCTATTGATAATTAATCTCGTGGGAACTCCGAAATGAGTAGTCCAATCATCCATGACCGATATAACTGGAGCTGTATTCGTTGATTTTGCTGCTCTGAGAACTACGTATTTTGAAAACGCGTCTATTATAACTATCAAATGGGTATTACCTTTACGTTAACTTTTACTTATTACGTTTTCAGGAAAGGACCCAAATGGTCCGCGTGTATGGCGTGAAATGGTTCGATGGTTTTTTCGATAAAGCACACGGTGCCCCGCATAAATACAATGAAGGCGATATGGTATTTGTAAAGTGGGAAGGCGGTGCTCCAAGTGGTACATCAAGAAAACTAATTCCAAAATATCGGGGACCGTATTTAATTTACAAAGCGCTTGGACACGATAGGTATCACATCGTCGACGTTCGAGGAGCCGAACAAACCCAGCGAAAATTTGGCGCGGTATACAGTTCTGACCGATTAAAACCTTGGTGCACGCTAGAAGACCTGGAGGAAGCAGGAAATATCGACAACAGCGATTAGGACATCTCTGGTGGTAAGATGGACGACTGAAACGGTAATACTCGGTACATGAAAAAACACTCAACGATAAACGAAAAAGGGTATACAACGATAAAAATAACAAGGTAGTCTATAGTTTTAAAAAAAGGAGGGTCAATGAAAAACAGTATGGTCGAGTGTGGATGTTTTTTCTAAATAAAAAGAAAAATAGATTTGTGTTTTATGAACTAACCATGGAATTTTTATTGAATAAAAGGAGAATATTTAGAATCGGGTTTTAAAACATAAAAAAAATTCTTCTGATCAGGATTATGGTAGGCCTGGAAATTTGATATGTCGGTTTAGTTAAGGGTCCTATTCGCTACCTCTTGGCCAATTCTGTACGCGATCCGCTTGTTAGAATTTTTGCTATATCAATAAACGTGTTTCCTTCCCTTAGTTAAAATTGAATAAAAAAAACTAAAAAAATTCATCTGATCAGCATTATGGGTGGCCTGGCAATTTTTTAAAGAAATCAGAGGTAGCCAATAGGACCCTTAACTAAATCAACATATCAAATTTCCAAGCCCAAAATTATCGTGTTCAGAAGAATTCAATTTTAACTAAGGGAATGAAATACATTTATGGATATAGCAAAAATTCTAATAAGCGGATCGCGTTCAGAATTGGCCAAGAGGTAGCCAATAGGACCCTTAACTAAACCGACATATCAAATTTCCAGGCCTACCATAATCCTGATCAGAAGAATTTTTTTTATGTTTTATTAATTTTATTCATTTTTAACTATATACGAGAAAAAATCTTATATTAAATAAAAATCGTGGGATGGATTTTTTCACTCTAGTAAAATGTCTGGGATGGATTTTAAAGTTCGTACACTTTAATATTGCAGGAAAAAATGATGGGATGGGTTTTTACGCTTGTGTTATCGGAGGTAATTTCTAATTTTCCTGGGATGAAAGTCTGGGATAACTTCAATGTGGTGTGAGTTCCTCCTAAAACCTATCATTCAAGTTTATAAGTGAATAGTTTAATTTTTGAATATTAAAAATTTTGTATATTATGTTACATGAAGGACGTAAGAATTTTGGAAAGGCTGAGGTGGGGTATATCACAAAAAAGATTGGGAAACACTGCTCTATATAATGATTTTATTCCAGTTTTAAATATTTTTTATGCTTCCGATTTTAAGGTATTGTCCACGAATTAGTGTAGCAAAATTTTCCACGTTAGACTATTGACAAAGTTTTTAATGAAATCAATGCATGTTAGCTTTCGGCTGATAACCACTATAATATTTTTTCTTTTCGGCTGGAACATAAATGCATTATTGACATTTACTGTCGGCTAACTTTAACACAGTCAAAATTATAACATAAAATGTTATTGGAACTGGTTATAAATACGCTCAAATACAATATGCCCTGAAGCTCTATTTGGTCTTCCTTATTAAATGAGATACTATGCTAATTCAAATCTGAAGTAGTGCTTACCTTGCTCTAAGGATGCTTCATCCCTATGTATATATACTAAATAACCAACCGGGAAATTTTCCGTAGAATAATTTTGCTTTTCCAAAATTTCTTCCTATAACGCAAAATAACCAAGTTATTTGAGGGTGAAACAACCATATTTGACCCCTTCCTCATTCGGCCAACCTCGGGCCGCATCGGATTCTTAATCTAGGTGTATTTTCTGTTTCTAATTTTGTATCTTAAGAGATTTTACTTCGTTAATTAAGTCCGATGTAATTTTTTCAATTTTATACAGTTGTCAGCACAGTTCTTCATTTTCTATCTCAATACTTCTAGTTGGGGATGCTGGTGATCTTGGCATTATGGAACTTCTTCCAGATGGGTTTTCAGAGTTTGTCACCTCTGAAGTATTACGGTCATTGGATATCGATGACTGGGAGGCCGATTGCTCACGCCTCAAAGTCGTCGGCACTGGTTAGTTTCGAGTCCCACATATCTGTTATTATATTCAGGGAACCACCATTAGCTTGTTTTGGTCCGCGAATGGTATTTTATTTTCCATCTACCCGCCGACAAGCCGGTTAGGGTTTATCCCTATCTGCTACCTGGACACGCGCCTGATCTAAGTTTTGCAACTCCACACGAGTGAAAATAAATTAATTAAGAAAAGCGTCTTACAAATTTCTTTCTTTTATAAGGCAGATTGTTGGCTGAACTATATACCAAAAACAATGAAATAATAATTATCAATAAAGCATGGTATTAATTAATAAGTAATGATAATTTGGCAAGCTGTATGCCGTAATTTCATTAGAATTAATTCAGGAACAAAAATCAAAACCACTTGGTTTCTAGAATTGATTTAATTATGAAATCTTACAAAATATATCTTTAACTCTTTAAATAATTTATTCCAATAAATATCAGAATATTTATAGAAATACAATTTTCGATTAAATGCATCAAACACTAGGTAAATTAATGCTAAACAAATAAAATAATTAAAAAACCAAATATCACTTAAAATAATTAAATTGTTTAAGGTTGATATTTCAACACATAATTTGGTTAATGGATCTTACAACTGTACATAATATTATACAAATCTTATCTCAAAACATAACAAAATAAAAACTACTTTGAGAGACGTAAGCATGTTAGACATAATAATAATAAATAGCTAATAAAAATTAATTACAATGTAAACTTATGAATCTCTATTTATACAAAATTAAATCGAAACCATAATACGAAAATGTTAAGAAAATTAATTTTTTCCCCAATAATGTGGAGGAGTATATACACAAAAGATAATTCGTTTAACTTTTCGAAAAAAAAAAATCTAAATTATGTTTTGGCGCTAATGTCATTTTCGTAAATCGAATTTCATTTTTTTGTTTTACTAGCAGCTATCCAATTATATTTGCCAAAAAAAACACCGAAACAAAAAAAAATTAATGATCGAAATATATCAGAAAACTGGAAAAAAAAAATATTTTTCCCAAACTAAAATGAAAAAATCCAAAATTCACTTAAAATGAAAAAAGGCAGAACGAACAAAAAATCTAAAATTATGTATAACAACCCCCATAAGATAGACCCTCACTTTGATATTATTCTCTATACCTTTTTTTCGGTAAAATCATTTCTATATTTCATTTTGAGAAATATACACACACACGCTAAAAAAAAAGGAACGGAATCTTGACATACGATTATTGTGGGACTGAGTTATTTTTGCTCAAATTCGACCTGGGGCTTTAGATTTCTGTATATAAATATATTTTTCGGTTCTCTTCTTCTGTTCTATATCACCTTTAATGGGATTTTGTTATATAAATATATTTAGTTTTTATTCACATAAGATTCTATAGAGAGAATGTTTTTATGGTTATAACATGGAATTATATTGCATAAATAATTTTGTGATAAAATATTTAAATTTTCTTATTACACTACGGGTATATATCCGGAACGAGCATACACACCAAGCGAACAAAAAAAAAATGAAAATTAGTTTATGCGGAAAAACATTATTTTTCTGGCTTCGGTATTTGTTCCGTTTCGGTATTTTTCTCATTTTCCACTGGTGTGTGTTTTTTTTTAAATATACATATATTTAGGTCATTCGAAATGTTTGTGCTGTTTTGCTTGGCTGTTGGTATTTTTTTGGCAACGTACATCGTTATAATGGAAAAAGTTTGAATAATTTTTTTTTCGAACATTTGGATTAAAATAAAATTAATTCGATTTTAATTTATTTAAGAGAATTTAATTAAAAAATGTTAATATACTCTTGGTCACTTGTATACCCACGACACCATTATGTATATAATGCAGAACATTATTATTGCAGTAAAGTTCTTTTATTACTAATAATAATTTATATAAAAGGTTAACATCAGCCTTTGGTGTTTAAACGAACATACATAGCTTACATGGTCTTACAAACCTTACACACAAGACTCAAACTATTAAATAAAGCCAAATTCATAATTAACCCTATTAAGGGTATTCCAAATATTTTAAAACATATAAAAATGTAAATTTCTAATTAAAGTATTTAACTGTCAAAATAATCTAACAATGAAAAAATAAAACTAACAATTTATGAATTTATGGCAGTTTAATTTAGTAGATGTGTCTAAAAGACACGCAAGCTGAAACAGATTCTTTGTCAGTAACTGTAAAAAATGTTATAATCTGGTATATAGCCAATAAAATTAGACATCAGCTATGTCATGTTGTATCGTTAATTGATTTGTGATTGGAATGAACTCTCGAAAGTCTTCAAAAATCGCCAAATTGTGGCAGCCCCTAATAAAAATTTCAATAACCTTGAAAAACTCGAAAATTCGTAATTACATGCTTACGTTGTAAGTCGTCCTTATTCAGAATTTAACGGTTTGTTATTATTTTTTTTAACAATTTATTTCGAGTTTTTTTTATTATTTTTTTTACTTTATTCATTAATTCAATTTGAATTAATTAACAATAAATATACACAGTGATCAGCACTTGTAGGCGGAATGTTTAACAAAGTATGTTTCAGTTCATTTAGAATAGTAGTGCAGAATTATTTTAAAATTTAACGTTTGACTTATATCGCTTAATAACAACAAATACAATAAATTATATAAAATTTAAAAATGAATATATCTGTGGCCAAAAGGCATAAGGGCATAAGTCTAAAATTTGCATTTTTCATTAAAACGTTTTTAAAATTTAAAGTTACTCAAAATCTTATGAATTTTTGGAATTCTGGTATTTTTAAACGCTTATAAAGGTTATTTGTAGTTGCCGGAATATTACAAAAAATGTATATGATATGAAATCGATTACGGATTTCAAAATGAAATAAAATTTAAAAGTGGCTATAAAGCCATAATTTTGCCACAGAAATATACCTTTATATCTTTTATAGTTCGACTAATTCTCCAATAATTCCAAAATTATTGCTTTGTTTTCATTAAAATCTTTTAGTTCTTGACAGAATGTACCATGCCACACTATTTTCAATTTAAAAAATTCGAAAAATTTTTTAATTGGCTGTGAAGATAAAAATTAATTTTTTTCGGTTCTAAATAATTATTTTCGGGCGAAAAAAATTAAGTTCGCATTTCCTAAGCTAACTAAAATTTTTTTGGAATTTTTTAAATTAAATATAGAATTGTATGGTACATTCAGCCAGTGCCTTCTAGAATATACAAGCCATACTGCTGAAAGCAAAAATTATAATTTTTTATTTTCATCGACATAGTGTAAGTGGCATTATAGTTAACTAAAAAGTATTTTGTTATGCAAAGGTGAAACGGAGTTTGTTAATTTTTTAAATTCCATTTACCATAGAATTAAAAACAGATTAAAAATAAATTGTTAGTATTACCTAATTATTATATTATTTAGTGCTAAATTGTAAAAGAAAATAATGCACGTGAAATTTATTTTGTGTTGATTGTTTAATAACACTGTTACATGCATTTCAGATTAGATAATTAATATAAAAAGTAGATTATTTGCTTAAAGGAGTAATGATTAGCGAAATCATTACAAATTTATTGTGAAATTGTGAAATATTAACAGCAACTGGAAAGAACTTATAAGGAAAAAATCTTCGAATATCAGAACAGAAACTTGTGGACTGCCTTATTTTAGCAGGTCCACCATATCTTCAACTTTGGTATAGCTAATTTATAGTCAACTAGTAATTTTATTTTCTGATTTTGTTTATTTTTTTGGGGAGTTTTCAGATAAACGTTCTATCCGAGAATCCATTAAACTGGAAGCAAATACAAGACCCAGTACGTGAACTAAATGACAACAATTGCAATGTATTTTATGTTTTTAAGTTAATGGCTTATTAGACAAATTAATTTGAACAGTTAATTATTAACTATTCAAATATAAGAGTGCTTTCAAGACGTAAGGATGCTTTTAATCTGCAGCTCTGATAAAATCTAGTAACACATTTTTACCACCTTAACATTTGTAAAAATCTGGATTAATTTAAAATGTATTAATGTGAAAATCGAAATGTACGCATGTCACTAATTAAGTTTAATATTTTAATTAAAATACTTTTGTCCACGACTAACGTATAATATGTACATTATACGTTTGTTTCATCAATTCTAATGATATTCATTATTCACTGCTAGTTTATCTAGTAGTCTCTTCTTTCATTATTCAATATTTCCAAGTAAATTATTTAATTTTTGAAATTTTATCTAGTAGTCTCTTGCCATTTTCATTATTATTAAACTGTGACGTCAAAATGTCAGCGAAAATTATTTGAGGAGTATTTAAAGGATTTGATTATAAAACATAATGATATTATTGTCGGTCGTGGACAAAGTATCGTATTCTACTCGCATATAATGGCTGTTATTCACTCAGATGATTTACGACACTCGCCTATCGGCTCGTGTCGGCAAACTTCATCTTCGTGAATAACAGCTATCATTATATGAGCCGTTTATTTTGAAAGTGGCTTAAGTCCATATTTTGTTGAAACGAGATAATGAAAGAATAGAAAAACAATAAATGAAAAAACATATGGGATTTTCAATTTTCTTATTTTTTGCACAGGTGTTAGAGTTTAATTTTTTTTTGTTTTGACAATAAATTATTTACCGTTAGAAAGATTATACTGTTATTTATCTATTGTTATCATTAACTTCATTTTTTTGAAAAATGGACTTAGGCCACTTTCAAAATAAACGGCTCATATGCTCGTTGAATAATATACTATTATACAATGTGTTTCGTCGGCAAGGGACCGGCCGGAAAATTCGGAATATTTATGTAAAATTATCGCTAAAAATCCTGTTAAAGTGGAGGTCTAACTGTAAGATTGCAAGTTATTACGTTTTCAATTTTTTGAGTAATGTTGGTGACCGGTAAACCGGGTTTACCGAACGATTTTGATTTTAAAATAACCGGTAATTATCGATAATTTTTACCGAAATAGTTTCGGTAATTTTTTTTTTTCGTATCGCAAAAAAATTCAAGTTGCTCTTTCTGTACGGATTATTATACGATTTTCAGAGTTTTTTATAATAAAGGTCAAAATGAGACGCAGGAAAATAAAAAATAATTTTGCAAAGACGCCATGTTTGTTTTCTGTCATTTCATGTCATTTTGTTGGGTTATAGGTTTGCCATTTATCGTTATAGAGTCGTATTCGATTAAAGTTCGTGTTAAAGTTATTCAAGGGCACTACGAAAGAGCGGTTACAATCAATTCTACGCGATACCATGTAATGTAACCGAACTATTTTTTGCCCCAGCTTGGTGGAATCGACTTGGGTGATGTTTATTTTCAACAAGACGGTCATCATTGCCGAAATAAATGCCATAGCAACATCCTTACTGGAAAATGTAATGAAAAATGTTGACCATCGGATCGACGTCTGTAAATCCAGCCGTGGTGAACATTTGAGTGATATTATTATTCATACATAAATGGCACCGATAATCTTTCAAAATAAAGTACCCAATTTGATTTAAAAATAAATGTTTGTTTGCGTTTATTTGCCTGCGTCTCAATTGGATAACCTTTTAGTAAACAAATACAACTATAAAGTTTATATTATGAATTTATGATGCATGCATAATATTGTCTTTGTCGATCCATTTGATGATAGCTAACAAGGCAGCATTTAGTAAGGTAGAAAATTACAATGTAAGTTGATGAACACACTTCTGGTCTATGTACTAATATACACAGTTAGAAAATTCATTCGTTGTTTCACAGTCTCCTTCAACGTTAATTCAGAGGTATCGTTAAAAAAATGGATTAACTTTGAAAACATTTGTAACAACAAAAACTTGATTTTCAATTTTAACGTTTGCTAAAGTTTCAAGGTTCCATCAACCACGCGCATTGGCGATAGTCAACTAGTTTTGAAGAAATCTAAACCTAGTTGATATTCATTTGATTGTATCAAGAAATTCTTTAAGTACATGTACTCAAACGTTAAACCTTTAGGAGTAGCCATATAAATCTACTTATATTGATTTCGAATCAACCGGAAGACGCTCAACTGAAACTAAGCTTCAACTCAACTCCGGCTCAAGCCAAATCTAAACCCTCTAAACAAATCCAAACTCGACAGCCAGCTCAATCTCGAAATCAACTCGATTCTGAAAACTACATGCTTACTGAACTCAATTCAGCTCAATTTTAGCTCACCAGCGGACTAGCCAACTCCTATATATAATTTGTTTCTATTACTACACAATATACACATATTTACATATAGCTATGTACATAGGTATATAAGTTAAAATAATTGTATGGGAAATTTATGTATATGATTATCGGCATGCATTTGGTACAATCGATCCTCTTGTGGTATAAAATGTGGTACGTTCGTTCAAAATGTGCTACGAATGGGTAGCCAAGACTGATGAGTATTGTACGATACGTGAAATTTTTAACTTAAATTAAATATTGCAATGGCTAAGTAATACTGAAGTATAATCTTCTAATTTTAAAAAATTATAATGGCGTTTGGTTAATATATTTCCAATAACGAAATTTACCGGTAATTACCGATAAATCGGTAATTCAGCTAAAAAATACCGAAAACCGGTAATGTAAAATCTCGGAAATTTTGCAATCCCTACTCCCAAGTTATGGGCTCGATTTTAATTCTGTTTGCAGTTTTTAAAAGCTTATGAGTCCCTTTATTGGATAATTTTGCGCACTTAGCCAGTTTTTTTTTTTTTTTTTGAAATAATGTAACAAATTATGGGAAAATAACATTTTTTTTACCTAAAAAAACTTCTACTTAAAAAAAAACCTGTAAAGGCGCTGCAAGATGGAAAACCGGCGTTTTAAACCATCAAACCTAATTTTTGGCTAAATTGTTTCACTTGGCATAAGTTCCACCTTATTCTAAGAAAATTTTATTAAAGTTGATTTAAATTCATTCAAAAAACTCCAATTTTATATTTTGTCGCCCGTCAAGCAAAAATCCATCCGCAGAATATAAAATTGTGGGTTTTTGAATGAAATGAAATTAATTTTTATATTTTCTATAAATAAGGCGGAACTTATAGATTCGAACTATTTTTTAATAATTTTGATATTGAAAATCAAACAATTTAGTCAAAAATTTGTTTTGAAATATCGGTTTGCTGTTTGTGCATGGGGTAATACCTTTAGTCGAGAAAATATCCGATTAACATAGTTATTTTATTTATTATTACTAATCTTCAACATAATGGGCCAGATACTCGATACTCTAGCAATTCGCAACTCTGCAAATATGGCGGATTTGCTAATCGAAAATTTGCTTGCATAAACTACTAGATTATTTTAGCAAAGTAAAATATATTTTTGTATTCAGCACAAACGTTAAAGTGCATTAAAGTAGCCCATTTTCTGAAATTCAGGCCGTGAGTGAATCGGGTCAAAAGTGTTAAAATTTAAAATTTTGACATCTAAAACAAATTTATTCACCACAAAAAAAAACAAAAAAATTTAACGCGGTAGAGACCGTATCTAAATTTTGACAAACAATGTTTAAAAAACCTAACCAAACATTTTTAAGTTGTGACTTGTGAGTGTAAAGAGAATAGTAGTTCAACGAAGAAATTAAATAAAAATATTTTCGCGTTATTTACGAGTGTTATATTTTATAAAATAATGAATTCGCAACAAACACAAAAATATCGTTCTCAACGAACAGTGGATAAACCATATGCTACATGTAATTATATATTTCTGTTTATAATTTATGCACATATATAAAATTCAGTTCGGAATGGCGTTAATCCAATCAAGGATAAAACACGATGTTTTATTTTCTTCAAAAAACTCTAACATGAGTACGGGCTGGAGGTAATTGATTAAAATATGAGAGAGAGAGAGCTATTATTAAACAAAAATTCATATTTCAGAGAAGTAGTTGCTGACTGTAAGTCAAAATTGGGGCCAGATAAAACGTATATAAAGTGCAAGAAACAGTGGACTGGACTACAAAAAAAATATAAAGTACTTAATTTAAAATAAGTATAGTGCATTGTTTATTTAAAAGGCACATTTTACTTATAGGGTTTCTTTATATTAAATACGGGCGACGGAGCAGGTGACGAGGCCCATGACGATAAATGTAGTAAAGAGGAGTGGCCTTATTACGATCTGCTTCACAAATACGCGAGCTTGAAGGACAACTACCATCCTCCATATTTGCTTTCTAACAGCAACGGGATTTTTTCCAACCCAGATAGGGAAATGATCGAGGAATCTGATACTGATGAACAAGAAAATCTAGAAGTTATGCCAGTCCCAATAGCATCACTTAACTCCATTTCAACGCCATCTACATCTTCTGATCCATGTAACCTTTCGGCATCTTCATCGAGTTCACCCAGCGTTTTACGACCATCCTCGTCCCGGGCTCGGAATAAATTAAGCGTGGCTGAAAAAGAAAGAAAAGCTCGTGAAAAGGCCGAAAAAAAATTGAATAAAAGAATCAATAATTTGATGAGTGTCTTTGGACAAATTGTTAGGACCGACTATACAAACGTAAACGTCGATAGCCTTCTTATATCATCGGGGTCCGATGATTCCGACTAAACAAACCCTATTGCTATTTACATATATAGCAATGCTGATAAAATAATACTATTTACAGGTTGAATTCAAATGTGATTTTTATTTAAATATATAATAAATTTAATTAATATAAATGAATTAGTGAAATATACGAGATAAATGAATGTTTTTATTAGATCAGTTGCTCCATAAGTCTGTTGCGAAAAATCACGGCTTCCGAAGAATCTGCTTCATCAGCAATATTATAAACATCGATAGTCACATCAACGTGCTCCATTACGGCCTCTGCTTCGGCTATTGGACCAACGTCACCTCCAGAAACACAAATGTTATGAAGAACACAGGCGGCAAATACGGTTTTAATAGAATTTTCTATTTTTAGCTCAAGTGACTTATTAAAAATGTTTCGCCATCTCATTTTCAGTAGTCCGAAAGCACACTCCACTACGTTTCGAACCCTGCTGTGGGCTGTATTGAACCTTTTTTGCTCGCCGATCGCATTTTTAAATGGGGTAATTACTGCTATAGGGCTTAATTGGCATGGGTATCCACTATCGCCTAGCAAATATGAACCGCCACTTGTATACGTTGCGTTTTGGTATAACGGGCTATTTTTAAATACTCGCGTATCGTGGACCGATCCAGGAAACCCTACAAATACATCAGTAAAAAGATGACTGCTATTCACGACGGCCTGACACTGGATTGAATAGAAGCCCTTATAGTTTATGTATTCGTCATGCTTCTTTACTGGGCATTTAATGCGAATATGACACCCGTCTATAGCTCCTATCGCCTTGGTAAACATGCCGCTCTTCGATCGTCTACAAAATTTCATGGCAATTTCCTCCCGTTCTTCATATGCTGGTGGCTAACTGTGAAGCTGTATGGAAAAAAAATTATTTAATTTTTAATATAAATATGTAGTTATATATTCATAATATAAATAAACACCTAGCCGTTTCGACTTACCGACTAATTCCAACAAAAAAACCAGTTACTCGATAACTGCAGCCGGCTGCCATTCAGTATAGAAATACCATGAGCTCGTACTCTTTAGCCCAACCATGGTGCTTGTTTGGCATTAGTTGAACTATTTTTTTGAAACTAAAATAGTTAACTCGAAGATGCTCTTGGGTTTTCTTTTCACTTCCATTTAAAATGGCATTTACATCGTCCGAAATAACTCATAATCTACAATATTCTACCGGCTTCAAAAAACAAATAAAAGAATTAAATAAATTTACATTAATATTTCCTAAAATAAACTTCGGTACTTCTCTGTATTTTCTTCTAATCTTAGGCAACAAACCAGCATTATAATATGTATATTTCTTATAATTAGGAGTAAAACTGGAAAATAAATTTTAAGCACACGTTTCATTTTGAAATTTTGTTCGTTGTCAAAATTTTAACCAATTTCACACAGCAAATTTAAGTTTGGTAGTTAAAAATATTTCACCATGGCAAATTTTTTTTTACCAAATTTTTAACCAAATATTTTTAACATATTTACACATGGCCTCAGAAACAAATTGGATTGCTAAATTATCATGTTTAACATTTCTAGCAAATTCGCAAAAAATACCTGCTTATATGCTTATCTGAGTATCGAGTATCTAACCCAATATCTACAAATTCACAAAACATTGTTACTAACTAACTCATAAAATATTCGAATAGCAATTTATCGAAGAAAAGGCGTTTATAGTCGTTTTTTGAAAAAAATGGTCGCTCTCAGGTATAGTGACATATTTTTTCGATCATTTAAAAGATCAGGTTAACCAGATTTGGTTAGATAACCTATACCTGAGAGCGACCGTTTTTCAGAAAACGGCTATAAACGCCCTTTCTTCGATAAATTGCTGTTCGAATATTTTATGAGTTAGTTAGAAACAATGATTTGTGAATTTGTAGATATTATGCTGAAGATTAGTAATAATAAATATATAATAAGTATATGTTTTTTTAAGTCAAAATATGTTATTTTCCCATAATTTGTTACATTCTTTAAAAAACCTGGCTAAGTGTGCAAATTAGTCAATAAAAAGACTCATATGCTTTTAAAACCCGCAAACAGAATTAAAATCGAGCCCATAACTTGGGAGATATCATGAAAAATGTGAAAAATTGAAAACGTAATAACTTGCAAAGTTTTACAGTTAGACCCCCACTTATCTTATATAGCATCACTAATAAATATAACAGAAAAATTTAACGGAATTCAATATAATCTAATTACTAAGAGTTAATAATTTTCTTTTGGATTTATTTTTAAATGTGGACGTTGTCAGAGCGTGAATTGCACTATTTTTGTTCTTAGTGTAATTGTTCAACAAAATATTGCACCAAACGACTACAGATTTTTCGATCAAAACTAGGTGGTCGTTAGAACAATTACACTTATCATCAATCATATAGTCAGCTTTTTATAATATTAAAAATTTTTAAAAATCTTTTTGATTTGGTAAATTTAAAAATTGTTTCTCGAAATTTCCGATTAATGTTTCAAACACTTTAAAAGCGGAAACCCCGATATTTAAAGAAAATTGTGATCGATATTTTAAACCGCCTCGATCTAATTTTAAAATATATTCTAAATTACTTTGGGAATCTAAATTTAAATCTTTATTGGAAATTAAAATGTTGGTACAATTAGTGCATTTCACCTTCTCACTCACCTTACGCCCAACATACCCCGCAATAAATATCAATGTTGAGATGTTTTTTTCGGCTACTTCGAAGTAATCTGATGTTTGAAGTACTGCATCTGCCAAATCCTGGTCGGTTTTAAGGCAATTTGGTCCTTTTTGAAATTTAGTTTTAATAAGCTAGAAATTTTAATTTTTTTTTTCAGATTCAATTATAATTTGCACCGAAATGTGGTAGTTTGTGCCCGACATCCGACGATATTTTCCGAATCGAGTCTCTAGCGGATCTGTTTAGAATTTCCCGAGTAGAATGTACTTTAATTTAATTTCATCAAACAGATATGGAATTAATAAAAGCATGCTCGATGTTGTATGTAGTAAGGCTGAATAAGTCCCTTTACTTAATTTAAATTTATGTTTCTGTTCAGGACAATTCCAAGATTGAAGCCACAAAGCGAAAGCTTCAAGAAATTTGTAATTTGATTAACCTAAACAAAACATCGGTCGCGCGAATTCGTTTAGTTTATGAAATCCATTAGAATAATTTTTTACGTTAACCACGCTCCACCATTTCCCGGATTTAAATTTAAAATTTTGTTTTTATAATAATAATCTAATGCTGAAATGTTTTTGTCGTCAAATAATTTAATTGCCAAGTAAACATTTTGTTTCTCGAACGAATTTGGAAACAGTATTTTATGGAATAAAACTGCAGCTTGCCTGACCGAACAACTTTCGTGATTAAATATTGACTCGAGATCTTTAACGTTGGCACAAAAATCAATGTCAACTAAATCAAATTTAGGACACTAAAAAGTTTTTGCATTTAGCCAATTATTTCTTACGCATTTTAGTAAATGCGCAGAATCAAACAAAAGGAATATTTTCTTTGTTGAACTAAATTTTGAAACAAAATATGGCTGAAATTCCCGACCTCCCCAAAGCTCTTTAAAAAGTTTACGGTTAATTTGGTTGTTATCAGTAATAATAGATACAACCTCATACCTTGATTCACTGAAGAGATTTAAAATTGTATTTGTGCAATTAAGAAGAAATGCAGTGTCTTACGACTTACATGGAAGTAAACCGATCACATCTTTGCTTTGGGAGTATAACGAAGTAATATAAATGTTTGTAGCGTATTTGCAGCTAAAATTTCGGGTTTGTCTAAAGGTTTATTTTACGCGATTCCCTGAATATTAGCTTTATATATTATGGCCGACTTTACATATATTTCATCAAATAAAAGATTTACAAATTTGTTAGATTCGCCAGATTTTAATAATTTTGATTTTAAATAATTTAAATGAATAGAACCCGTTTTTGCGCTACCGATATTGAAAGATTTTAAATATCCTGGAAAAGGCAAAACTAATAATTTAGATTCACGATGATAATTATATGCGGCCGGAAATGTATACAAAAAAAGTGCCGAAAAAAGTAAAGTGTCTGACGAGTATCTAGGCGATTTTAAATTAACTAAATTTATTTGCTCTTGAATAAAAGTTAAACTCCTATGCTTATCTATACATTTCTCATCATTAATTAATTCATTTAAATGTTCATTAATATTATCAAATGCATCCCGAGAATCTACTAAATCATCTGCATTATCTTCTAAATGAGTAATAAATGAAATTAATTTTGAAAAAGTTTTAATTTTTAATTTTACTCCGAATATTGAATAAAATTTGTAAGTTTTTATTTCACGATCGTTTTCAAATATTTTAGTAACAACAAGGTTATTATCAATCAAAAATGAGAAGCACATAGACGGAATTCCTTCAGAACTAATTTTAATTTTATAAACAAGTAAATTGGAATGCCACAATTGAATAGTCCAATCAGGATATTAATACTTGTCTTTTTTATCCAAAATATCTTGAAGGGTTGTAATGCGGTCCTCTACTTTCGGTTGGAAATTTAGAATTACTAGTTGTTCCTCCATTATTTGAAATTTACGACTCTCCTGTTGTTGAAAAATAGTTGGAATTGCACCGTATCGTAATCTCCAACACAAGTTCGGTACCATAACACGTTTGCCTAAGACAAATTCATTTAAAAACTTACAACTTATAAAAATAAATCTATAAAATTCTAACAACTTAAATACAATTAAAATAAAATAAACAGAAAAAATTTTGTTTATAAAAATATAACAAATTATAGTATTCAAATAAGAAAGTCCAACAAACCGAAACGATGTTTAATTGCTTACCACCGGGCAGTTCTTTTACTACACTCTTAATTATATTTTCATCTTGAAAGTGGTGTTGGTAGATGCGATGACTTCTGTTTAATTGGCAATCTTTTACCCCAATTAACTTAAACCATTTTGCAGGGATTTCAGGTTCTTTGGGAAAGTTGAAACGGCGAACCTCCGAATTGTATACTATTGTGTAATAAGGCACAATACAAACTGGCATTTCTAAACATTAATATAAATTATGTTTGATTAAATTATTTAAAACCTAAATTTAGGCAAAACATAACTGGTTGACTGTTTTCGTCCAACACACCCAATCATTTAAATAAATCCACAATTTAATTTGGTCGGACAGGTCGAACTCCGATTGCGACTAAATGCCTTTGTGTATATCTAGACAAACACAAACATTTAACTAAGCATTTAACAAATTTAATCGCCCCTTTTGGGAATTGTAACCGCCATCAGTAGCGGTTGTTTCAATAAAATTTTACATGCGAGCGCTATTTTATTTTTAAAGTTTAGTATTTAAGCAATACAATTTATTTATTTAAATTAAATTAAACTAAATTTAAATTTACCAATTTTGTCACAAAACTTATTCTATTAAAAACAAATTTATTGATGATATTAAAACCGGTGTCATAACGGTTCACTAAATTGGATTGCCACAAATTCATGTATGCTTGGACAAATGGACACAAAAAATTTCAATTAACTTACCTTAATTTTAAATTACAACAAAAAAACAGCAAAAATTAACTCGTATTTGTCGAATACGAAAACAAACAAAAATGACAAAAATTCATGATTTCATGTTTGCTGTTTATTATTTTTCATTTTTTTAGCATTAATGACATCTGCAGAAGATTAATGGGACTGTCGACATAAATTGCGTGAATATCGATTATATATATGTATATCGAAATAACTAAATCCGATTTATATTCAGTAATATGTTTTCATCTAAGGTCCTATTTTCAAAAATAATATACATTGAATATTTGACATTTAGCAGCATTAAATTTATTTTAAACCATTTAAATTTGCCTGAGAGTCTGTCAATAAATTCTGTAAATCCTGCTTTTTCTATATTATGGCAATATCATCTGCATACACTTGTACATTAACGTGAAGGTGTTTCATCATCAAATCGTTTATAAATATTTTAAATAGAGTTACATCCAGTGTGGAACCTTGTGGGACTCCTAAACTTATTGCGAAAACGTTGGATTTAATTAATAAAAAAAATAATACAAACACAACTCGAGATTTATTTATTAAATTGTTCAATAAAATTGTTTATTTATTTCTTGTTTTATAATTTCGTTTCTTATTATAATTTTCCTAAACGAGTAGACCAATCAATCTTTTTAGCAGTACGAAACCAAACTACCGAGAAAAAAACTTAACGGAAGTTCTTATTGTTTTAAAGGGGTATATGGTGGGGAGGTGATATTTCTACTTTTTTGTAATAGATAATAATTGTGAGTAGATGGCTTCTTTATTTCACTGGCTCACCAAGTCGTAGATATTGGAATGCTATTAAAAATAATGTATTTGCCTATAAACAAAGCCGAAAAAATAATATTTGCCGTGTTTTTTTATTAGCTCCGGATAGATTGTATCCGGAGCACCTAATTTTTTGTAATAAAACTAATGTTTGGCAAGCTATTTATATATATAATTCATTTATTTTAAACTAATCTATAATTTTTCATTCAACTTTTTAACTAAAAATCAATAAAAAAATATTTAGCTCTACCTATTTATCTGGAGCTGCTATCCGGAGCTGCTATCGGGAGCAAAGGGAAATTTTATTATTTTTTATTTTTTGTACAACCCTTGAAAATTTGGCAAACTTCATTTTGGTTTAAAATGTTGATGGTTGTCAAATTGAAATATGAAATGTCATATCGGCGTAAAAATAACAGCGTTTGTTTATTAATTTTTCGTTTTTATTTAAATGAACAGCGGTATTACGCGTTCAAACTAAATTTATAATGGATATAATAAAAAATTATGTAGCTTATACCAAAGTGTATGCTGGCAATTTGGTGTAGTTATTTAAACGTGAACGCAAAGATTCTAGAGTTTTATTGCTTCATTAGATATTGTGAAAACTCTTTATTGGTGTACTAACTGGGGAACGTATTAAATAATTTCAAATAAAATCTTCAGTGATTATTCAAATGTACGTCTTCTTCATATCGGCGTCGAATGAGATTTATTTCTCTTGACTTTTAATGATTTTTCCACTTTGAGAATATTCAGTGTAGTTGCCGGTTCGTGCAAGTAACAAAAATTTTGGTGGAACTGAGATGCTCCTCGCCATCATATTTTTTTATAAAATTGTGTCTCTTGAAATTCAAATTCTTTTAATTTTTGTAATATTCCTGTTGTAGTAATTTCAATTTAGTTGGCTATCTCAGCTGTCCATTACACCAACATATTTCTCATCTTGATCTCCGTCGTCTTCCGATAATGATGCATCTGGATTGTCCTTTAGCATTTAATAACCATTTGGCCTCTTCTACTTTAACATATTCCTGAACAATCTCCCAATCATTTTTAGGATCATAGCCGCTCCACCGGTCTCGTTTTCCATCACAATCTATTAAGAAATGTTATGCATGAAGTTAGGTACAATTTTAGTTTTTTGGTTACTAGCGACACACGTGTATAATCGCAAAACTTTCAATAGAAATTTCCCATATGCTCCCGATAGCTTGCTATCCGGAGCTAATAAAAAAACACGGCAATTGTTGAAAAACAGACAAATTTCAAAATTTCCAGGAAATCATATAGTATAAATGTTTAAAAATTTAGTAACTTACCAATCGTGGTATCACGTTGACGTCCAATTGAATAATAGAAATATGAGCAATCGTGATTACTTTTAAATTACTTAATTATTTTAACCCACTATCGTACTGAAGAAAACACCAAGCCTCATACATATTATTATAATAAATATACAAGAGAAGGAAGGTGAATGGTACAACACAACAAACTGACTATTTCTGAATAACGTTGAATTTCATTTATTACTATAAATTGTTTCCTGTTTTTTGTATTTAATTTTGCTAATTTTAACAATATAATTTTATGATTTAGGCATAAAACGCTTTGCTTAGCACAATACTTGAGAGTATTTTTTTGAAATTGCATTATTTGTATTATCAGACAAGTTTCCTTTATCTAAAATAAATTAAATTATTTACAATGCCATGCTGATTACATACTTGTGACATTCCATCCAAAATATATAATTTCGTTGAAGCAATAATAAAAACATACTGAGTTTCATAAAATAAAAAATTAAAAAAATTTATTTCAATAATTATCCTATAAAAATTAAAAACAAAAAATATTTTAAATAAATTGTTTATTTTTATTATGCAATTTGAAATTTGAGGAAAGGGGTGACCGTTTTCTGAAAATCATGATATGTACATATGTAGAATATACTTGTAGCGAATTATACTATTACAGCCAAATTATCCACAAAACTTTTTTCTTCGTCACGTTCACACAGCTCTATTCCTGCGTAAGTAAATTTAATATTTTTTTTTACTCTAATTTGAATTAATTATTTAATTCGTCTAATCACCAAATATGCTACCGATTCTAAAGATCATTTTTTGTCTAACAGATTAACACGTAGAAGTATATTAGTACTATTTACATGAGAATACTTAAAAATATTGAAACATGTCTATCTATGGGGTGTTGAATAATTATTCTCGTGTAAATAATACTAATATACTATGCAATTAATTCTTTAGGAGATCTTTAGGATCGATTACACGAATTAAATAATTAATTCAAATTAGAGTAAAAAATAAAGTTATCACAATTACTCCTGTTAATTCAACATTCCCTAATTAACCAACAGCATCCCTAATATAACCATTTTGATTTTAATTTTCTTAATATTGAATTTAGTCAGTAAAACGCTATATCATTGTGAACAAATGAACCTGAATATAATATACATTTCAACAAGGTGTTGATTAATTAAATATTTTACTTTTTATGTTCTAACTGCCAGTGTTAGAATAAAGGAGGAGAGCAACATATCCCTAAGCCATAACCTGTGCATAACCAACAGAAATGGTGCAAGGGGACTACTCAGCATTCTAATAACGATTAACCGCAAGAATAGAATCATAGATGTATACATTTTTGACATATTTTGATATTGTTAAATTCTTAGTATGTTTTTAAAACGGATGAAATTTTTTAATATAAATTCCTACACATTTTAAAATTTCTGTATGTACAAAATTTCTAGAATCTTAAAATTATGGACATAATTGAGACTATAATGATAATTCCATAAATTTCACTATTTGTGCTGTTTATGTAGTACACCATAGGTCGATTTAGAAAAAAATAAGTTATTAATAAATAAGAACCGTAAACCTAAAAATATCCGTTTTAATCCTTAAATTTTTGAAATTGGGTTACCCTCGATTTAACAAACAGATTCCAAAAACTCAAGTTTTTTAATTATTAAAAGTATGTGAAAATTTATTTTAATTCGTTGCATACTTTAAATTTAGAAGATGGAGGCTGCCGCCCCAAAACTCCGCTTTGGTGATTTATTTAAATTCCAACATTAACAAAAAATAAATAAAAAATTTATGTTTTTGAATGATTATTCACAATTGGACCCTTGAAGCAATAAAGCAGGATGACAGGACAAACAATTATTCAAAAAATATATATTTAATTTATATTTAATTATTATTTGTGTTTGTGTTTCATTCTACAATTGAAAACTCCTCAAAACCGCTAAACATTGGTCTGCGGAAGGTTGACAAAAAAGTATATTTGTTATTATACCGGGTGTTTCTTTTAAACTGAGACGATCAAATATCTCGAAAAATAGCCACTCTACGGAAAAAATGTCCATAATCAAAATTTAATAATACCGCGGGGGAAATACATTAGTGCAAAAAAAAAATCCCCCACCCCCCCGCTTTGTAGGTGGGGCGGGGGTAACTTTTAAACTAAGATAGGAAGCCATATTTTTTATTGCAGATACGGATTCTACGACTAAAAGTACGTATGATTTGAATGAAATATTTTGTTCGGTTCATGATAGATGGCGTTGTAATCGACAAAATTCAATTTTTTCAATTTCTTCTTCTTATGCTTGCTTTACACTGGACAATTTTTTGTATCTGCAAAAAAACTGAGATAGAATAATTAAAATTCACTAAAGTGAGAAAGAGACAAACGAATCATCTGCTAAAAAAAATCATATCTACAAATTCCCAATAAGCCAAAATAAACAGACGGAATGCAGAAAACAGATGCCGTGTTTCATCTGCTACTATAAACAGATGCCAATACATGAAAACAAAATGTATAATATACTAAATTTCGTACACACATACTGAAGATAATAAAAAAAATGATGTTATTTTTGACGTTTCCATTTGCGACGAATTTTTTCAAGAACTGGAGCTTCATGCAATATATATTTTTAAACGGATTAAAAAATATATATAAAACGGCAAAAATAATAAAATAAATTAAGTGATAATTTGTACATTAATTTGAAGTTTATCTGTGATAAAGCCGTAGTGAAAACGCACCAGAACTACGATTGTAATAAATAAAAAGAGATTTTTTTTCTATACGTAAATATATAAAATATATTTCACACGTACATAATAATAATAAGTAATTTAAAAAAGGGAATGTCGATTAATATATATCATGTTGGTAAGTAGTGTGTATGTTGCTCTTTTAGTTTTTAAATAATTAATTTTTCTAAATTTATTTTTCAGAGGACATTTCCCAAGATACGCTTGGAGAAAAGCTTTTTAATGAAGGTAAAAATATTAAAATTTATCATGTGTATGTTATTTAAAATTAATTTGTTAAATTTGTGTTTTAGAACAACTGATTGAGTGTATCCAAAGTCGCCCAGCAATTTGGAACATGCTGGATGATAGCTACCGGAATAGAACAATTCGGCCAACGTTATGGGAGGAAATTGCGGGCGAATTAAGTGAGTTTGAGTGATATAATGGAATAATTTAAAATAACATTAAATTATTTCAGAGAAAAAGCAATCTGGGAGTAAAAAAAAAACTAATCTAAATTTAAAAAATGGAACTCTCCATAGTAATCTGTAGAATCCGTCAGATTAGTTGTTTTTACCCTCAGATTACATTTTGCTCCCAAAAGAATTAAATTTAAATGTGATCTAAAATAAAACCAATTATATTTTTTACAGATCTTGAAGTAAATATTTTAAATTTAAGTAGTATAAAAAAACGATGGGACCACATTCGTACCTGCTATTTGCGCAGTAAAAAGCCGCCGCCAAGTGGATCTGCACCTACTCGGACGAAACCCTACAAATATGCGGCACTTCTTGGGTTCTTAAATGATACGATCGAACCACGGAAGTAATTAAATAAAATGTTTATTCACGTATTAACTGTAATAATATTTACAAATAATCTTTTATGATCTAGGTCAAAAGCGGTTTTTAATTTGAGCGAGGATATCCCCGTTCAAGAACGTGAGACGAGCGCAAATTTAAATGTAGCAATTTCAAAAACGAAGCCGACACCACCAAGTACTACATAAAATAAGTAATAAATATCAAATGATATTATTGTTAACAAGTCTTTAATATTTTAGAGCAAATAAAAGAGGATTATAGGCAACAAAAATTAGACCTCAAAAGACGTGCTGTTCACGCATTGGAAGCCCCCGTAGAAAGAAGCAGTAACCGTATTTTTGGTGAGTTGGTCGCAGATGAGCTGGACAAATTACCAGAACCTGTTCAAAAACAGAAAAAAATCAAATTAATGAAAACTCTAATGGAGGATTGATGCTGTGTTAACAAAATGTACTATATGTATATGTTTATTACTTATTTTAGTTATTTTTTTATTTATATTGTGCAATTAAATTGAAACCCAAAGACTGAATTTTTAAAAATATTATATTTATTATAAAAAATATGTTTTATTTAAATTTTAGTGTTTTGCCATTCTACCGCACCGCTTTCAACAAAATATTGGGCAAACTTGTCTCGAATTTCCTTTGCTTGTCTGGACGGGTTCAAGTTGTTCGGACGAAGTGAAATAAGATTAAAATCTTCGTTTCTCCATGATCCTGGAATTATCGTCCCATCAACTTCACTATCCACTAGGCCTCGTGTAATATATTGTGAATCTGACTGCTGCAGTCTAAGCCAATTGTGAAGGCAAACACAAGCTTCGATTATATGTTGTACCAATTCAACATTTGCGTTTATTGGAGTTCTAAAAATCCTCCACTTGGCAACTAAAATACCAAACGTATTTTCGATCATTCTTCTAGCTCGGCTTAACCTGTAGTTAAATATCCTTTGGCACACTGACAAATTTTGTTTTCCATATGGTTTTAACATATTTGGAGTCAGGGTGAACGCATCGTCGGCAACAAAAACATACGGTACGTTTTTAAATTCCTGCGATACATCGCTTGACTCTGGAATGCTATAATTATAATTTTAGTAAACGGAAATTAAATGAACTTCAGAAATACTTACTCGATGGAATTGGAATAAAACATTTTTCCAAATTCGCTATTGCGAAATACTCCACCATCACTTTGTCGACCAGCCGCACCGATGTCGCACATTATAAATTTGTAATCATAATCACAAATAGCTAGTAGGACTATGGAGTGCGATCTTTTATAGTTAAAAAATGCAGACCCACTGTGTGCAGGTGCCTACATAAATGCATAAATAAATTTATATTTACTTCAGAAAAAAATGCCTAATAAATTAAATACCTGTATCATGACATGTTTACCGTCAATTGCACCGACACAATGTGGAAAGTTCCATCTTTGTTCAAAACCGACTGCGATGGACTGAAAGTATTCTTGGTTTAATTTAGGGAACACCGTTTTGTTTAAGCAATCCGATATACATATTGCAGTCTCTGTGACGATATTGTGTATCGATGCCGGTGAACACTTGTATGCTAAACTTAAGCTTTGTTGCGATTCTCCGGTGGCAAGGTATCTTAGTGTAATTGCCAAACGCATACTTGAATTTATCGGTTGCCTAATGTAAGTTTGCTTGGTGATAGATTTCCCAACCATTTCAAGTAAATTTTCAAATTGGCTCGGTGTCATCCTCATATAAGATTTGAAAAGTTGCGGGTCTTCGATATTGCCACCACAAAGGGTTTTGACTATATTTGGATACGCACCCGTTGTATCCCGAGACTGGTAATAAGGTCGTACCCAACATTTACGTATTCGTTTATTATTTTCATTGTCGTCGTCACTTTCACTGCTGCTACTGCTCGAAAATACTATCTCGACTAGATGTTGGTTTCGTTTTAAATTATAATTCATATTAATTTTAGTTTTGCCTAATTTAATGTTTTTTTCAGACAATTTTAGGTTAAACTAAACTTCAATATGTCAAAATTATTGCTATAATTAACTATAAAATCGACTATATTTGTCTCACATTATCCATAAAATATCCTATAAAAGCAACTATACTTGTTTCACGTTTTCCATAGAAATGTTTAATCATTCTCCTCCCTTTCAATTATCTGCTTCTGCTTAAATCGTTGAATGTAAAGCAAGCTTTAGAACACACGCATTCGATTCTGCAATACGTTTGAAATAAAAAACATCACGTTTTCATTGGAAATACTCGAAATTCGTCATCAAAACAATTTATTCAGTTTTGTAAATCACATTTAACGTTATTTCTTATCTTCATGTTTTTCGTAATTGCAAAATAAACGATAAAATACTTTAGAATGGACCGTTTAACTGTGCCAGAGAAAATTGAAATGGTTCTGGTTTATGGAGAAGCTGGCAGAAATCTTGAAAATGCTGTTGCTATTTACGCTCAACGTTTCCCGGATAGGATTCGTTCACGTGCTTCATTTGGCCGTACTATCAAACAATTTATTGCTGATGGAAATGTTCAACAGAAGAAGAGGACCCGTAGAGTAACAGTCACTGGAGAAAATAATGAAATTGCTGTATTGGCTGCAGCGACTCATAATCCTCATGTTAGTACACGAGAAATAGTTCGCGATTCCGGATTGTCCCTCACCAGTGTTTGGAGAATTTTAAAACGGCACAAGTATCATCCATATCATGTGTCTTTACACCAAGATCTTCATGGCGCTGATTTTCAAAATCGGGTAACTTTTTGTCAATGGGCACGTGAACAAATACAACAAAACCCCAATTTTTTTCGTTGCGTAATGTTCTCTGACGAATCGTCTTTTACAAACCATGGAACGGTTCATCGACACAACATGCATTATTGGAGTGTTGAAAATCCACACTGGCTTCGCCAAGTTGAACATCAGCGCCCTTGGACTGTCAACGTGTGGTGTGTAATAATTGGCAACCAACTCATCGGCCCCCACATTATTGAAGGCAACTTGAATGGTCAAATGTACCGAAACTTTTTGGAAAATGAACTGCCAATATTACTTGAAAATTTGAACTTAGAATTGAGACGGAACATGTGGTTTCAACATGATGGTTGTCCTGCACACTATAGTTAGAGCTGGTCCGACAAATTGGCCCGCCAGATCACCAGATCTTACTTCGCCAGATTTCTTTTTGTGGGGCTAACTCAAAGACAAAGTTTACAAACAAGAACCAACAACACGTGAGAACATGATTGAGCGAATCAGAAATGCGTGTGCTGAAATTCAATCAAACACACTTCTCAGTTGTGTACAATCATTGGAAATGCGTATTAATAAGTGCATTGAAGTCGCAGGCCATCATTTTGAACACTTATTTTAAGCTAAAATTATTTTATTCACCTGCCATTTACATTAATAAATTGTTTTGATGACGAATTTCGAGTATTTCCAATGAAAACGTGATGTTTTTTATTTCAAACGTATTGCAGAATCGAATGCGTGTGTTCTAAGAAGAAGAAATTGAAAAAATTGAATTTTGTCGATTACAACGCCATCTATCATGAACCGAACAAAATATTTCATTCAAATCATACGTACTTTTAGTCGTAGAATCCGTATCTGCAATAAAAAATATGGCTTCCTATCTTAGTTTAAAAGTTACCCCCCGCCCCACCTACAAAGCAGGGGTGGGGACTATTTTTTTGCACTAATGTATTTCCCCCGCGGTATGATTAAATTTTGATTAAGGTAATTTTTTCCGTAGAGTGGCTGTTTTTCGAGATATTTGATCGTCTCAGTTTAAAAGAAACACCCGGTATTATAGTTGATCGTAGTTAAGGGGATATCATCATATATCATTCCTAATGCAAAATAACGTGCCCCATTTAAAGGGAAGACCCCATTAAATTTATGTTAACTAAAATATGAAAACAAAATAGCTACATAAATTCTTGTCATCCTTGCGAAGAAAGGAGCAATGCTAAGCGGCTTTGAGGACTTCCCTATTTTAGTATGTGAATAATAATTATTAAAAAACAGAATTAATTTTATTTTATTGAGCCAATGATTTAAAATTAAAACAAATTTTTTTTTTAATTAAAACAAATTTTTGAAATATTGGTTTAGGGCTTTTTTTATTTTTTAGTAAACTTAATTACAGCTTTAGCTTTCGATTCCTATTCGGAATCATTCTCAAAAGCATTATGAAACCCTCATATCAAAATTGTTTCTTTTATACAAATTTTAAATTTTGCAAAGCTACCTTAATAAACTCATTTATCATAGAAGCGCACAGCCTAGACAATTTATTTGAAAATAAATTTGTACTATAATGCTTTCAATGTAAAAAGGTTGTACAATTAGAATCAAAAATAATTTGTATGAGACAAAAAAATTAAAAATTTTCCAATTTCTATGAATGTAGAAATTTAAAAAAAAAGTCAAAAAAGGCGATTGGGGCACCAGCCCGCATCGTTTAAGCTTTAAGGTATAAAACGAACTAAAATAATATTTCAAAAAATTGTTATATTTAAAAAAAATTGATTTTTTGGGATTTTTTTTTTTGGATTATTTTATTTTGGTTAACGATACCAACCCTACCTAAAGCCTAATCCGCCTCCTGGCGATTTAGTTTGTGTTTTTCGATATTTTTTGTGAGATTTTTATTTTTGAGAAATCGAGGAGCTTCCTTTCAAATTTTTAAAATTTTTGGGAATATTGAATTTGTAAATTTCTTAAAAATTTAAAGTTTATGAAAAATTGTTAAATTGACTAAAAATTTTCTAAAATCCTTAAAATGTTCTGCAAGTTTCACAAGTGTTTTAGACTTGAAAATATACATTGAAATACCTAAATTTTTAAAGTTAAATGATTCAAATTCCATAAGATTGTTGGAATAAAGCTCTTAATAATTTAAAGATCTTGAAAAAAATTTTCATTGACTAAAACTTCATAAAATTCAGAAAATTTTCTATGAGCCGATTATTTTGCAAGTGGAACAGGTCGATTTCGAAAAACATTAAGTTAATGATAACTGTAAATCTAAAAATATCCACTTTAATCCCTAACATTTTGAAATAAAATGTGTCAAATTCTTAAAACTTTTGTGAATTATGGAATTTGTAAATTTTTTAAAAATTTAAGTTTTTGAAAAATTCTTAGATTGACTAAAATCTCCTAAAATTCTTTAAATTTTCTGCGAATTTTACTATGAGCTGTTTATTATGCAAGTGGTTCAAGTTGATTTTACAAAAAATTAGTTAATGATAACAGTAAACCTAAAAATATACATTTTAACGCCTACATTTTTGAAATTAAATTTTCCATAGTCTGAAAATTTGTAGGAATAAGGAATTTATAAATTTGTTTAACCCTTTCAGCCCCGGTGGTTATAAAGAATAACCACAAATTTTAAATCCGTTGCATCCGGAGTTTGTTTTTTTAGAATAATATCACATACAACCGCCATAATTTTTTGAGTATAAATAATATTTGTAATAGATTACAATACAATTTCGTACAGTATACACAAATATACACATTTCCGTAACAAAATAACATCATAATTACCTGACATAATTGATATAACTCCACAGTACACAATAAAACTGTTCTTTGGATTACAAGCACCTTCCTACTTCACCAAAAGTCGTAAATATTGTAAAATAAAATCTAGAAAATCCGTTAGACTTTGCGTCTGCGCACAAATCATAGTGTAAAGAAAACAATGCGCACTGTGGTTACACTATAATGTCGTTAGGAACGTAAGGAAAAAAAATGTTAATATGTGGTTTATGTATTAACTGTATTATGTATTAAATTTATTCCGGGCTCAAGCGGTTAAAATTTAAATTTGTTGAAAAATTCTTAAATTGCAAGGGGACAAGTTGATTTTGAAACAAATTTAGTTAATGATAAATGCAGACCTAAACATGTGCATTTAAATTCCCAATTTTTGATATTAACAATTTCAAATTTTTAAAATTTTCAATTAATTTGAAAATTTCCTCAAAATGTAAATTTCTTGAAATGTTTCTAGATTGGCTAAAATTTCGTAAAATATTTAAAATTTTCTGGAATGAACCGTTTATTTTGAAAATCAAAGTCAAAATATTTTTATATTAAAATTCGACCCAATGTATTTACTAATAAATACATCTTGAAAGTTCTGGAAAATTTCGCCCTGTTAGAACAATTATTTTAACATATTGCAAACCAAAGTCATGCAACCCAAAGCAATATTCAAAAATGTCTACCTTTATTGCCTAGCCCTCAAATAATTTCGAAAATTCCTATAATATGTGATTCTAAAAAAAATCAAAATACCGAAAAATTTCGAAAATATCAATGTAATTCATAAGTAATCTTCTAAATAACCCCAAGCTAATACCCTTAAAACCGAAAATCTAAATCTACCTTTTTCCTTGCAGAATAAAATTGTATTAAGTAAAAAATTGTTGTTACCTGTGGCCAGTACACATTTCGTTAATAAATATGAAAGCTACTTGACATTTCTACCAGTATATCAGTTATGTATTTGTCAACAAAACCACGTCGAAACATTTTTGGAGGTATATGACACTTTTGCTAAAGTGATTAACTTTTTTCTTAAATAATAAAAATCAAAAATAAATAATTCTTACAATTAATTTGCCGCGATCTTGCCTCTCACTTACCTTTCACTTAAACCACCTGATATTTCGCTCATCGATGCGTCGCATAAGATTCAATCCTAGAGCAGTTACTATGTTGTTGCCGACATTGATGCCAACAAATCAACTAGTCCCTAGGACTAAGTCCTAGGGCGCCACCATTTTTCGGGGCGCCGATTTTCAATTGAAAACTTCTAAAGCGACAATATTATATTCTATGAAGAAATTATTGTTTGCATTTTAAACTTGTTCTTATACAGGGGCACAAGAGATTAAAGTACAAGTTGAAAGCAATTGGACTTCCGAGTAGGCTGGTTTGTTAGATGCTTTTTTTTTGCCGTAGAATCCAAGTGGTGGTGGATATCACGAATTTCGTTCCTGATACATTAAATGTTAGCATCTTCTTCTACCCTTAATTTTCAGACAGACGGAATGTGGTAGATGTATGTTTCTTCTTTGCAAACTGATGAGAGCAACTACAATTCGGGTATTCCAAAAACAAATTAAACGTCCCTTCTATGATTTATTTGTTAAATCAGGACCGTACTAAAATAAATTGAATCATATTAACATAACTATGAAAAATTAAAAAGCATAAAATTTTAACTAAATATTTACTAGATAAGTCAAACGCTGCGCTTCGCCTATTTTCAAATTTAAATATCTTTTGAACCGCAAGCTTAAGTTCATTTTATTCCTAAAAAAATATAAATTGTCCTTCATTAATTTATTAAGCGGAAGCAGATATGTAAGTTTTCCAAAAAATTGGAATAACTTCTCTACTTAAATTACGTGTTAGTTAAAATTTTGGAAATTCTTGGATTATATAAATTCAGAATTTTCTGTTTTATGTGAAGTCTAATATTTATTAATTTTATTCAGAATAGATACCTTATATATTATATATTGACTTTCAAACTTTAATTTCACAATTTTTAAGCAAAATGTAAATTTCGGAATTTCCAAAATTTCTGGAAAGTTTTATGCTCGCATAGTACACAAGTTCTCAAATTATTAAAAAAATTTGTAAATTTATTCTTAAATCACACGAATTGCACTGACTTTTAAAAAATATTAAATTCTATTAGCTTATTGGTTTTGTTGATCAAAACGTCAATTGCGCAATTTTCGAATTTTTCAAAATTTTGAAATTCTTTATAAGAATATTTTAAAATTTAAATTGTTTACAATTTTATAACCAATAATCTCTTATGGTAAATTATTATTTGCCAGATTACCAATTTACAAAATTCAGAATCGTAATTCTGATAATTCCGAAAGCTCAAAACTAAAATTAAATCAATTGTGAAAATGATAGAAGTTTTAGAATTTTGGGGATTACCAAATGGGTAAAGAAATTTTTAAATTTTTAAAAAAGTTCAAAAGGTAAGTAATAGACCGAGAATTGTACTGGATATTTATAAATGAAGAATTAAGAAAATTTTAAATTTTGAAATTTTCAAAGTTCGGAAAATCTTTTCGTTAAAATTTTGAAACTTGGTAATTTTAATTTTTTTTTTTTTATAACCAATTGTTTCTCACTTCCTGGAAAATTCTTATATTCCAGATTAGCAATTAACAAAAATCTGTTAATTCAAAAAGTTCAAAAAAATCAGAAAATAAATCATTCTGAGAACGCTACAAGTTTCCGGACCTTTCACACTTTCACTTGGTATTGAAATTTTAAATATAAACAATAAACAAAATAATTGTGTACTAAATAATTGTACGGAATTTTTTAAAATGCTGAATTTTTAATAATTAATCTCTTATTAAATGTTAAAGCAATACGTAATTTTTTAAATTACCAAAATTCTCAAAATCTTTACGTTCAAATTTTTAAATATTGCAATTTAATTGTATGTATCACACTATATAGCTGTCCCTAAATTCTTTGAAAATTTTAAATTTTCAGATTCCCAATTTACAAAATTCAGAATTAAAATTCATTCCAAAAATTTAAAAAAATCTGAAACTAAAAAATTTAAGAAAACGTTAAAAGTTTTCGAAGTTTGGGCATTATCACATGGTATATAATTTCATATTGAGTTTTCAATTGTTAACTAATGCAAAATATCTGCCTTCTTTATTATCTTATAATTATTAGCGTTGTGGAAAAATTTCAAAATTTGATTTTAAATTTCGAGAATTGCACCGGATTTAAAAAATTTAAAATTTGAATTATTAACATCTGAATAAAACCCTGTTAGTAAATTAATGTTTGTTATTAAGAATTTCATTTACAAATAAAAATTCTAGATACTTATATTATATGCAACATCAAAAAAATGATTAAAAATTACGTACTTAAATTGTGTCAGTGCTAGTTGAAATCTTAGGAGTTCTTTGTTGTATACAAATACAGAATTTTCTGCTTTCTGTACTGTCTTCTATTTTTAGTTTAATTCAAAATAGATTAGATACCTTGTCAAATCATACTTTATATAGTATTTTCTAAACTTCAATTTCACATTCTTAGAACAAAATTTAAATTTTCATAATTTCTAAAATTTTGAAAATTTTTACTTTAAAATTTTGTATTTTAAATTTATATGCTGCCTTATACAAAGTAGTCCCTCACTTCTTTCAACATTCTTATATTCTCCAAATTTCCAATTTACAAAATTCAAAATCATAATTCTGAGAGTTCCAATAGTTGAAGAAAACCTATACACTAATTCAATTCTTAAAACGCGAAAAATGTACTCCACGTAGTATAGTAATTCTGAAATTTAAAAAACGAAATCCAGATTTTTCAAAAATTTGATTAAATTCTAAATTTTTCAATCGTTTTAGAAATACTAATTCTCAGAATGAAGCAGAATAATTCTAAAAGCTTTAAGGAAACGATCTATGAGCAGGTAACTTATCTATCAAATTGCTTTAGATTTTTGTACAATGTATTTCGATTAAATATTTTTTGCGTATGATGATACTACTAGGTATATGTATTTATACTATGGAGATATTGCTGTGAAATTATTTATTTCAATATATTTTATACCTAGCCATGGTGCACTCCAAAAATTCAGACTTTAATATTTCAGTTTTGTCCGGCCAAGTTAAAGGAGTGAAGAAGTTGTCTTTCGGTCATATTTTATATTCAGAGAACCTTAATGTAAAGTTTAAGATACACCCCTATGGCGTTTCGTAGTATTGCAAAGTTTGTGCGCCAATTTTATATAGAAAACACGTACAATATAATTTTACTTTATATTTATTTTGTAGATATAATATTATGTAACAAGCACTTTATGTTATTTATTATCCAAGTTTTTATTTATTTTTTCACCACTATTTCTGCTGTTTACCAAATGACCAGACTAGAGACGAGACTAATTTTTAATTTAATTTTATTTTGTTTATTATTTTGTTGTGGGTTATTCGTATGTTTGTCCTGCTGTGATTGAGCACGAAAGAGGAAATCGACCCGATGCACCAGTGCTATTTATTATTTAGCAGAAGTGAAGTAATGACAACGTTAAGCTGCGTAAAGGCGTTACTGGACGCTAATTTATGTAGCTCGGATGCCAATGTATGTAAATAGTTGGTACATTGTAGCGGAAAACGAATAAGTGAGCCGCTACACTACCAACTAATCAACACAATGCATTACATCCCGAATTTTCAATTTCCGTAAATTAAACCCTGAATTCCAGAATAAATCCGAATAAAAATGGAAATGTTTATCGCGTTAAAGTGAATGTATTTGCATCAATGTTCGTTCAAGGAAAACACAATAAATTATTAAAGACACTTTTCCAATATGCTATGCTCGACCGTCACCAGTCCTCCAAATCATATCCTATTTTATTGAAATAATTTTAAGGTTTTACAAATTTTGGAATGAAGTTCGGAATCAGGAAATTTCAAAATTCGGATTTATGTTTCTAACGTTTAATGATGGTTCGTTCTAGGCATTAAAATTTTTAAAAATTTCCAGTAAACGTCTTTCAATTCTCAAAAATTTGATTTATGAAAATGACGTAAATCAGATCCTAAGTGATTGCCCAGCGATTCAGTGAAGTGGTTTGCACTTTATAAAATAATGCGAACAAATTATAAATGAATCTTGAAGAAAATGATGTAAAGAAAAATCCAGTTTAGTGAAGTATGTACAACAAAATTGTGTTCTCCTATATAAATAAAAAATTATCTCGAAACTCCTCCGAATAAGTATTTTAGACAAATATCTTAAAAAAGCAAAATCCATTAAATTAAATCAATGGTGTCTAAAGAAGTTCCAATCCTAAAGAAACGCATATTTTGGTAGTGATGAACGATTAAAAGTTTCCTTTGAGAAATAGAAATTTTAATTTAAAAATCGCTTTATTAAATTACAATCACGGTTTTGCTAGAGGAATGTCTAGCTTTATGCTCCTTTTAAAATTTCCAATTTTCTTTGCTCCTATCCACATATACAAATAAATCTCGATTTCTATAAACAACGACTAAACAAGAAATTATTACGTTTTGCTGTTCGTTTTCTTTAGGCTGTTGGTATATAAATACAATATACGAACTTATATACAGGCGAATCGATTTTTAATAAATTTCCATCAAGCAAATGAAAAATTATGTTTCAATTTCTTTTGATTATGCGAGTATATACAGCCTTATATAAATAAATATTACATATTCTCGTTCATCCATAAACAATGAAATATATCATTTTGCAAATTTGCTAAACGAAATCACAAAATATGCACGCAGTACGTACGTAAAAAAAATACTAACAAGCACTTAGTTTCAACAAATAAAATTATTGTTTTATTATCATTTTGAATAAATAATGATTTTATTTTTATTTCAAACTCTGATTGCTAATAAAGTGAACCATAAAATAGAATATACAAGTATTTTTATAGCCATTTTTATAAATTTTCACATACATAACGTACATACCAATGTACGTGTACGTGTTTAGATCCTTGTCAGATATACCAAAAAAAAAAAAAAAAAGTAACATTTATATTATATGTTGGTAGATGTAGTGTATGCTACACATATTACCAAAATACCCTAAGGACCTCTTCAAAATATATTCTACACCTAATATAATCAATTTTGTTTCATTATAAAAATGTATGTTTCATGTAATATTCTTTGTTACCGCCGCCATATACATACAGACACGAAGCGATACAAATTTTGTAAATTGTGGGTGGTATTCATCTGGATGTGTATGTAAAAAATGAGTTTTCATATTTTTCCAATATCAAAAAATTGAATTATTATACATATATAAAAAAAGAAAATATGTGTGTACTTCATTTATTCGAGCGTGTTATGTACCTCTACTAAAATAAAGTTCATTTTGAAACTAAATTACAATAAAAATATAGAAAAATCGAAAGTAATACCCCGTTTCATGAAAAAACAAAAACAAAATCCCTATTACAATTCCACCCCATTAAAAACTTTATTTTTATATTATTTTAATCGTACAAACGAGATATTTTATGGGAAAGGTGGACATATCGTATCAATGTAGTAATGTTTAGTTTCAAAATGCAATTATTTTTGTTGTTTTATAGAGAGTAAATTTACTATAATTGAGGTTATAGATTATACGAAACTCCCTTATTTTTATATAATATGAGTAATATATAATCCAAAACATATTATTTCAATGGGATATGGTGTTTTGGGTAAGTATCAGAAATTTAGAAGTTACGGTTACCTTTTTACATTATTACATTTTTATTACATAATTTCGAGATAATAAAAACTATTATAATATGTATATTAAAAATTTATTTAGTGTTGCAGTATATGAAAAATTAATTAACTTATTAGTTTATTGATTTCTAGAAAATTTTTGTTTGAGGCATATGACATAATTATAATAAATATCTAATTTCGGATTTAACAAAGTCGATTTAAGAGCAATGGTTTTCCGTAAATCAATTCAATTTTAAGGCTTAGAGAAACATATTTTTGATAATTAAAAATTAATACTTTCTTTATAGGATTCGAAATTTTAAATATGTTTACAAACTAAACGTAAACTGTTTATTTGTATAGGGTACCAGGTATTGAAACTATTATTTTTCCCATTAATTTAATATGAGTACTTTTAATTCAAAATGGTAAATTTATTAATTTAATTCTGCGGACTATTATTATCATATTGTAATATTAAAAGAATGTTAAAAACTTACAGTTTTAATATAAAATTCTCGATTCTTTGGTATGAAATTCTGAAAAATTCTGTGGAATAAAACATAAATTTTGTATCTGTAGAATTTGGTTTTTATTAAAGAATTTTAATTTCTTTTAAAAGTAGTTATCTTCTTCAAAACATAGTTTTGTGCAAATGATCTTTTCTTGCCAGTATTAAGTAAATATAAATGTATAGGTGGACCATCAACTCTTAGAATTAGTAGCTTTTGCTGAAAGTTTATAGGATTTGAATCTCATACTCCATAAATGTTTTAATGGACCACACTTACGCATTGTAGTTCGGTATAATGGACTATAAATTTGAAACATTTTAAAAATCTACAGAAATAAAAAAATGCAAAGAATTTGTAAAATTAAAGGATTTAACAAATTTTAAGAATTAAAGAATTTAAAGAAATAAAAGAATGTTCAAAATTGAAAGAATGAAAGAATTAAAAATTTAAAAATCAGAATATAAGGAAGATAGTAGTCTAAAGAATTTTGGAAAGGAGAGGTTTAAAAATTCTACAGAATATAAAATAATTAAAATTTGAAAAAATTTGAAAATTTGGAATAAATAACCAATTTAAACAAATTTGAATGAAATTCTAAGTGACTTAAACATTTCGTCGGTTTGCGAGAATAGTGACACATCTCAAAAATGGCCAATTTTGAGATAATAGGAAAAAAATCCTTTAAATGTAATAATCTTTTATCTGGCATAGTGTCACTTCTAAACTACCCATAGTTTTCAATAGATATGACGTTGAATTTGATGAATTCAACTATTTTATACTAACAAAAAAAATTCAAATCGATTTCCTCAAAAATATGATATTTTGAGATGTGTCACTATTCTCGCAAACCGACGATTTAATGTATTAATGAGTTTGAGGAAATTTAAAAATTTAAAAAAGGAATTTAAAAAATTTAAAGAGAAGAATTTAAAAATATGAAACAATTTAAAATATTTAAGAATTTTAAGAATTGTTGAATTAAAAGGAGTAAACTTAAAACGATTTAAAGAACTTCAGTAATTACGGAAAATTGTAGTCAGGAGCAGCTCTGAATTGAATAAAAAATAGGGTCTATCCGACTTCTTCAACTACACTTTTCTCACAAGGAATCCAATATAGATCACCAAACCAATCATTTAAATATTAAATTTAACAAAGATGTACCTTTATTTTGAGCAAGGTCCTTTAAACCTTTAAAGATGTCACGCACCGTAATACGGTAAATGGTGATATAATTAAAATCCAGAAAATGAAATTGCAGTTGTGAAATAACATCTGGTTTTATTTGTGTCCTTCTGGCTTAAAAGTTTACCGAATTTATCCACCAATGTCATTTAAAGCTATTTTCGCAATCAAATTTAAATTTTAAAGTTTCTCAGACAATTTTCTTCTGATATCTGTTTTTAATCACCAATATTAATTTTTACAACATATAACATTTTACTGTTCAATAGAACATTTGTCCAAAAATTACTTTTTAAATTACTAATGTGTTTTGGACTGACTTGTTTCAGAATCTTGAATCAGAATTGTCCGACCTGTAACAGTTTTCGAAGTTGCTAATTTCTATTTTGTCCCATAATTTGTGTGAGGTTAATCCGGCCTAATTTTAATTCGATTGATATCTTGAAAACGCCTGTTTTTCGTTGGTTTTAAGAAATTCGAGGATTTATAGAAATACAAAATGTATATCACAAGTACTTAAATTATAAAACAGAGAACTCCCCAGAGCCGCTTAGCATTGTATATTCTTCCACTAAATCGAAAATGGAAATTTTCGTTATTTATTAATTTTATATTTTAAAGATTTTTGCAAAATTATTCATACCAAATTGCTTCGTCGACCTCGAAGGCACAAATCGAAAAGATTTGATCGTCCTTATCGCTTCTTCCATGTTAAAATTATTTCGCTAACAAAAAATTAAAACATGAATTTAAATATTTTTGATTGTGAATTTTTTCATATGCGTCTTATATGCGAACGTCTTTCCGAGCATTTGTCTATGTGAGCATTTTTCTGTATGCGCATTTTTCTGTGTAAGCAATTTTCCATGTGCGTTTTTTTCGTGTACGGATTTATTTCTCTGAGATTTTATCTCTACGCATTTTGTTGTATCCTTTTTTCTGGTCACCATTATTCCAAATAAAAAAATACATGATGTTCAGAACCATATAATGAAACCGTTAATGTGCCAATGCACTAATTATAAGTTTAAACGTTACGCTACAGAAAACCCTATATTACTTATTTATGGCCGGATTTATGGTTTCTGCAATCTGGTCATCGAAACAGTTCGGTGTTATCGAAATTATCGTTGGCATACTCCTGTGTCGGTTTTAAAGCATTTAGTCACGATAGTCTACGATCAAGTAAAATTGAAATTAATGCAAATGAATACCACCGATTTTTTAATAACTGCGCCTTAAGGCCGATAAAAATTAATTAAATTATAAAATGTTTATTGGCGACTGCACTAACTTGTGAGGAATAAGGCAATTTTTCCGTTAAAATGTAAAAAAAAGCCAACCGAAACTGAGGATTGAGGAATATAAAACAAAACTGCCGATGGTTCAAGGTTATCGAAGGACGAAATCAGAGCCTTCTAGAGTATAGAGCCATAATCATTATGACGTATTTTTAAGAAGCTTTTTTAGTGGTATAACTTTTCACTGATTTCCATAGGAATCCATAGTAAAAACGGTGTTTTTTAGCTTGAAGTTTTTCAATGAAAACAGAAAAAATTTTACAAAATATTTATACAAAAGTGTTCTACATATCTTTAGCAGCAATATACAAGAAGGGTATATTAGTATTAAGTAAATATTAATTGCAGAAATTTTAAAATTAAATTATTTCTAAAATATATTTTTCGAAATTTCATTTTGAAAAATATATCAAAGTTGGCTCTGACAAATTAAAATAATACTTGCTAAATTTATCTTTAGTTTTACTAGTGTACGTTAGATGTCTATAATTGTTAGCAGAGAAATACGAAAAAAAATTATTTAATCACACAATTATGACACGTTCTTAATATTTTCTGAATTTGTTTTGCTTTTCCTACAATTTTTGAACTCAAATTTCCCCAGGTCGCAATTTTTGTTACGATTTTTCAAAATGTTTGCTACCCACTGCCATCTATGTATATTGACTTAATGCACACGTTTTGTAGTAAGCTTTTCTATTTTAATTTGACCAAAAAGCTATTGTTATGAACTTTTTTTTATATTTTGGTTTAAATAAATCAGTTATTACAAGAAAATGAAAACGATTTACTTAAACGAGATTTATATATGTTGAAATTCAAACATTTATGAAAATATTTCAGAAATCTTAATTAAGAATTTGCAACGTTTTCATTTACAAATTTGTCTTAGGAAAAAAAGTGATTTCCCATATGTTTTGTGTGTTTTACTATGGAAATTTTGGTTTTTTCCTCGTTTCTAATTCCCTTAAAAAAGCTTCGTTTTTTAGATTATGGCTTGTATAATCAAGGTTGCTTTGACGAAATGCATAACTTTGAGCAAGTTAAACAATGTCAATTTTGTTTCCCTGAAGTATGTCTAAAGAAAAAACTCAAATACCTATAATCAATATTTCCGTTTATGCCAAATATTTAACTGAGAAGCAATCTTTTCAAAAGTGATTTGTATACTGCCGATAATCTAGAAGAGCGAGCCTGTAAGACTGAATTTTGTAATCTAGAATTGTTTACTTTAATCTATTTCTAGTATCGCATATTACACATATACGATTCTTAACACATATGTACATATATAATTTCTTAGGCAAGGAGACTTAATACTCAAAAATGTTGTTTTGAATGAATTCTACACGAGAAAATTTTAAATTTTTTTGTTTTTTTTTATTTGCTGTAAAGTTTAACGTTTTGGCGTGTGAAAGTTTATTGTTTAATTTTTATGAATGATTTATTTGCATAATATGTTTACGAATTGCAATATCCGTTCGACGAGTTTACACTCTTTAACCAATAAAGGTAGATAATTATTTCCGATAACTTGAAAAAGATGAATAATAAAGTTTGTAAATCCTTCCGAGTGCCGGCTTGCCTGCTAAATAGATATTGAAAATGTGAGATATTAAAAATGTGCCTCAATTGTGAGAAAAACATAACTCTGATCTTTGCAAAGATTTTTTATTTTTTTTTACTAAGGTAAAACCAACTTTGCAAACTGATTCACCAGAAAGTTGTCTGGCTTTTTCTTTGCATTGGATTTAATTTGTCATATCCTACCACTAAAAAAAAAAATCAATTAAGATTCATTACGGAATCTATCTATCTAAAATCTGATTTTCCAAACGTCATTAGAAACTTTGCATAAAATCAGTCTCTAGAATGTTATGTCCGGTGGTGAATTGTATTAACTTGATTTGTCAGTAACTATCGCTTAAAAAAATCAGTTCAATTTGTATGTAGAAAATCTGCGAGAATTCGTTTTATCAAAACATCAGATATAATTATATTGGACAATCATTTCAAAGCAATCCAATCCATATATCCAGACATAACACTCTATACAAAGTTTCGGATGGTTTAGTTATTGAAATAAAACTTCAATACAATCCAAACGCAGCTACAGTAACACTCTAGTGATTTTATACTAATTTTAAATATTTATCGGATTTCACAAAATGTTTCTCTAGTTCCTAAGTGGAACAACGTTTTTCCACCTATGACTTTTTTTAAAAGTTAAATTTCGGTTTAACGCTATATTTAATTTTTTCGGCTAGAACTTTAATAAATTAAACTGCATTAACTATTTTTACGTTTATCTGGAAATTTTCGGCCAATTTAACAGGGTGATAACGACAATAATTTTTATATCGGCTGAGTAGTTAATAAATCAATCTGCAATATCGATTTGTTACTTTCTGCTGGAAACTCTCGGCAGATATAGACCACATGTTTTTTTTTGGCGGGCACGATCGATTTTTTTATTTTCGGTTGGAATCTTTCCACTACAACTTTAATAGCATCAAAATCGGTTAATATTTAATAGTCGCTCAAGCAAAGCTTTATGCCTGAAGAACTAAGAATAAAATGAAATATTGTGAAAGACGTGAACTTCATAGTAAATGCGGCAAATGTGATGCAATGGCGCTCCGTAAAATACATGGCCTTCAACAAAATATAAAACACAATAATTAACAAACAAACAAAAACCTTTCATGCTTTGTATTAAAATTTTTAAACGACAGATTCCATTGAAAGAATTTAAACCGTTTTCGTGTTTGATATCCATGAATAGTTATGATTACAATTTCCAGTTTTCAAAAAGTGCATTGTTTATTAATATGATTTTGAACGATCCGCTGTACAAGCGCAACATCGGAATTTCAAGAAATTTTTAAAGGAATATCATGACAGTAAAACGTCCATAGGTGTTAGTAAAAAAGACAAAAAGAAGCTGGGAAATTGGACATTCCAAAATTTATTGTTGGGTTAACAAATGTTAAATCAAGGCAAAAGTCAAGTTAGATTTAATTGTTTTGAAGCAATAAGGTTATATTTTATCTATGCAGTTTTAAGGAGATACGTTTTATGTCAAATCGGTCTGCAATGAACTTATTGCTTACATTGTAGTACATTGTGTAAATTTGTAGTTTTTTAATTAAGTTAAATGGTTTAATAAATAAAGAATAAGTTGTAAGTCGGATATACTGAAATAGCCGCGATTTTGGCGACTAAGAAAATCAGGTCCACTCGGAAAGATCAGCCTTTAATTTAATGTTTATGTTATACATATAAGTATAATCTAAATTAATTAAATTGTGAGCACAACAATAAGGATTAACATTGGTTTAAGCTTAAAATATATTATAATTTGAGCTTAAGATTTGATTACTTCTTGTAAGTTTCTTATGTAGAAAGATCCAAGAATAAGCCATTAGCAGCATTTAAAAAAAATAAAAATTAAGTTAAGTCAAATAAGTTAACGGAAAGTGTTGTTGAATGGAACATGCTGTTTATTTTATTTTAATGGGAAAACTGTATTCCGTTCTCTAATATCGACCAAATTTGTGTATTGGATTATCGGGGCAGTGTTTAGGTAAGTATTAAGTGAGGTAAGTGGTTAATTCTAAAACAGCTATATTTTGATTTTTAGTTAATGTTCTTTTGGGTGGTGTGTGGTTGATGGTGCGGTGTGCCTGTTGTGTGACAAGAGGAAAATGAATTTTTTTTTCTGTGATTTCATTTATAGTGCTAACAAAGTTAAATAGATTAAATCAACGGTTTCCGTAATAGCTATGGGATTTAATATTGTAATATTGTGACTGCCTTATCGACAACCAATTATACTATGCATTAATTTTATGTTTTTAGTTACTGTAGTTTAAATTTGTTTTGTGCAGTAATTAATCAAATGTGTTACGGTTTAGAAGTATTTAACTAAAATACCACTGTAATTGCTTGATTATTGATTAAAATTTCCCTTTATTAGAGTAATTTCTTTTTTGACAATATGTCTGCAATATTTATGTATGATATTTATATATTGCAATTCCATCATTGCGTTTTTTTTTGGTAGCAAAGCCATTAAAAAATATATTGCATAGACTAGAAATGGATTTTTTCCCCATATGTAGTATTTTGTTTTAGACGTGGACAGTTGGAGATGGACGGATGTAGGAAAAATACATGTAGTAAGTATCATGGGACATGCGCACATTGTTAAAGTTTAAACTTATTAGTTAAAGCCAGATTAATTATAAAATGTATGAAAATCAGGGTTGCCAACTTTCTAAAATTCCATCCTAAAACAATTTCCTGCACAAGATAAGGAAAGTAAAAACTAGTTCACCCCAGAAATGTTATTCCATATTAGTTTATTTTACATCAAGTATTTTGTTCTGTTGTATGAAGAAATTCTTCGTCTACTTACTAAGATGTCACTACTTTCTCCAAAAAAAAAAACGATTGAACCAAATCTCAAAATTTAATGTTACGAAGATTAAACCCGAAAGCATCCGTAGAGTAGTCAAAAAGATATACTCTCTCAAACAAGGTTTAAAGAAGAGATGATGCGCTTTCTTAGGGAATTCGAGAAGACCAAGTTGCTTTACTTGATGCTTGGTCTTTGGGCGATATTACGCCATCTCAGCTTTAAGATTTTTTGCTCAATGCTGTGACCACCTTTAATGATGTAACGATTACAGTTCCATATTTCTCATTTTGGTGTTTTATCAAGTTTGTGTTATAACCGCCCGGATTGCACCACTATTTAACCATCTGTTACATTGTACCTACAGACTTCGATTAGTTGAAAAATGTAATCAACGTCGGCTGAGTCAAATTTTGGCATCATAAAAGTTAAAATTCCTGAGTCCGATTGGATGAAGATATTAAAAAACTTTTCGACTAAGTTAGGCCGCGGCTCAGCATCTAGATTAATATTGACAGTAAAGTAATCTGACTTGTTGTACTCGCAGGATTTATCTTTATAAGCCACAATAAATAACTTGAATCAATTTGAGCTATTTTAAATACTTATAGCAGTAGAGGCATAATTCTATGTAAATACTTGTGCTTGCTGAGAATAGAATAACCACAGAATTATATTTACGATGAAATCGGGAGCGACAAAGGAAAAAATTCCATAGTATTGAAGTAAGTATTTTTTCAGCTCAAGTAAAGAACAAGTAGGAGCCGCTTATGTCATTTAAAGTGATTTGATTGACTGTGAGTTCGTAAATAAAATATAATATAGTATTTTTTCCTATGTCGCTCCCCGAAAATTATTTAATACAGGTTTTAATCAACTAGTGCATAGTGGATATCACGGAAAACTCCATATCGTCACGCATCTCTTTCACATAAAGAAAATGTAGATACACAAATTCACATAACGTGTCAACAGAAAAAAAAAAATTGTCGTTTTAGAAGTAAAGTAAATTATTCTGAAGGATATTAACTGCCGGAATTAAATTCTTATGGGATAAATTTGCTAAGGTGTCTACTTGTCCATTTCTTGTGAAAAAAATTTAAAATCATTCGAATGTTATGATTGGTCCTATAATAGACCCACAATTGCTAGCTAAATTTTAGTTAGAACGGCTTTTAATTAACAGGATATGGATTGGGGTTTTTATATGTCATATTCTGATAATCAATTTTTTTTTTATGATTAAAATTAATTTTGTTATTTTTTTGTTATTCAACAGATGACCTATTTGTTTTGCTGGAGACGGAAACACACGCCATCTGCTGGAAACTGTTTTTTTTTTCTTTCAGACCAAATAATGGTCATTGTAAAATTTAGTCTAAATTATTATTATTATTTATTCTTAATAAATGAGGTTTAAGTTTTATAACGATTATATATAGATTTTGTGGTTTGTTTTAGTATTTTTTTTGATAACCCAAATTCGCGCGTTACAAGTTGACAAGTGGTAAAGCTTAATTTATTTATTTATTTATTAAAGTAAAAAAATCGATTTTGTCATTAACATTTATTATTTTATATGTATATAAAAAATAATCGCCAATTATTAAAATTTAAAATTAATATACAAACACAAGAAATTTAAAAAAAAATTAAAATTAAATTAAATTAAATTAATCATAAATTTAAAAAATAAGTTTTCAAATTTTTTTTTAAATAGGTTTTTGATAGATTAAGATACTCTGCGTTATTGAACGTTTGTGCTAATCTATTGATTGGGTTGTTATCGCCATAATTGGTGGAATGATGTTCTAGCGCCAAAAATTGATGATTACGCAATATCCCGCTTGGAACATTCATGGATATTTTGCAATAATAAAACTGAATCGATGTGGCGACGGCAGAAGAAGACGTCTGTTTTCAAGGGTGCAAATTTCATATTTTTTGCACCTAGTCGAATATGGTGGTAAGCGAGCCACATTTTGATAAACAGGTATGTTATGGTCATATTACCAGCCTGTTGACAAAGCCAAACATAGAGTTTAAAACAAATACAGTTATCGATGTGCCTGTTAAAACTAACGTTTTCGACGAGGGTGACTCCTTAAAATACTATCCCCCACTTTTACTTGTCGTTTATTCACAGATTCTTCTGTTAGATGATCACTGTCATCGCTTTTGTCCTCCGGAACAATTGAGAAGGGTAAATTAAATTTTTCGATCCATTCGTTTACTTCTTGGGCGTAATATTGAACTGCAGGTAATACTTGCCCTAGTAAGTTCTGCAAAACTTCGATATCCAACTTATTGTATTTGTTTTGTAGTTGTTTCATTCAAAGCCCAATCGTTAGCCAAAAAAATTACGGCCTGTTTTAAATTGAAAGCTTTAATTGCCGTTTCTATATTACCATCACCGACCGCTACAAGATGTGCTAGTAAACTCTTTTTATAATTAGCCATTGTTAGGTTTATTATGTGTTGGCCCATCGGCTGTAATAAAGCAGTACAATTCGGTGGAAAACACACAATTAATATATTTAATCCGCCAATTTTTATATCGAAATGCATTGTAGGATAATGCAAGCAAGTTTTTTAGGAAGATTTTTGGAAATTAAAATTTGTTTAACCTAAAATAAATGTTTAGTTAATTACATATTTTAAATGAATCAAAAGTGCTTTCCAACCAAGATTGGAACAAAATTGAAATATTCTTATTTTCTCTATAAACAATTGGTGATTGGAAAAAATTTCTAAATGCTCTCGGTTTTTGATCCTTCCCAATGACAAACAAATTTATTTTGTGTGTACGCGAACTATTGGTGAAGGTTAGGAAAGTAATTCTTTCTTTACTAACTTTTCGTTCATGAGCAGATTTTCCAATAATCCTAACTAATGTGGTGTCCGTTAAAAGCTTCCAAAATAATCCGCTTTCTAACTTGATCATCGGAAACATCTAGTTCTTTTATTTTATAGTGAAATTTGATAACAAACGGGTATCAATCGCTTGACTGTTGCTAGATAACTTTCCACCTGCAATTTTTAAAAACCAAACTTCGTAGCAATTCTTGAAATTTTTAAAGCACCACTACTAGCATAAAACTCCGAATTATTATCTTTTATTTTATTATGAATTATTTTTGCTTTTTCACATAAAGAGAAAACAGAAGATTTACTAGGTTTGTGATTTTCTCGTTGGTTGCAAAACCATTTGTATAAAGCTTCTTACATTTTTGGAAATGCTGGAGCTTTCAAAGTAATACGGTTACCAGGGCTCATTTCGGGTTTACAAATAAAATCAGCTATATTCACTTTGTATTGTTTGATGCAAGTTATCGTAGATCGATGCACTGAATATTGTTTGGCCAATTTACTCGCCGAAATGCCTTTTCTAAACAAACTAAAATTTCATGTTTTGCAAAAATGAACGTTGAATTTTTGAAGGTATGCTTGTGTTTTTATTTTGTTATATTAATTAATAAAATTAAACTTTTAATTGGTTTTACTGCACTATAACCACATGTACGACGTATGCATTTTATAACGATAATGTGATTGTATCCTTTTTATAAGTTTATTTTGTTTCATTTTAAAACAGTTATAAAAATGACAATCGTTTTTAGGGGGGCTGCAATAGAAATTGTTGGTTTTGTTCGTTTCCTTTTTGTGCGACCTAAAAATATTAATCGAGTTTACTGAAATTTGCTTTCTGTATGTTTGGCTGGGTTGATCGAGATCAACAAAAATTTGTGGGCGTTACTTTTGATCTCTCAATAAAACTTGTTACATTAATTTTAATAATTTTCAATTTAAAATATCATTACAGTGAAAATATGGTTTAAATTTAATTGACTTGCACATATTTACATTTTTAGTGACATCTAAGGATAATCAGAAATTGTAATCGCAAAAATTAATTACTTCGGTCTGAAAAGACCAAAGTATTGAAATACCGATTCGGAATTTTTTTTCGATAATCTGTTTCTATGGTCAAGGCGGAGATTTGAAAAGCTTTTGCAGACTGTACGTCAAGAGGGTGGGCTACCTGACATACGAATTAACCTAAAATACCTGGTTTTATAAATATTTACGATTTTTTATATTATGCTGGTTTGATTATTGAATTGGGCATTGAATTTAGAATTGATTTGAACGTTAAGTTAAGGGTCAATTTGCGCTTGCGGGTTGCGTTGAAGTTGAGTGGGGGTTGGATTAGGATGTAGTGAATAGTTAACAAATTTTTTATATGATGGAACTTGCGCTTGTCTATTTATCAACCGATTATTATGAAATTTGACTTGTGTGTTGGAAATGGGATTCTAAAATGTTTTTTGGATGAAGTTCTGGAATATGGCCAAGTATGCTGAAACTTGCCTGTTTCTCAATCGATTATAATGAAATTCGACATGTGTAATGGAAATGGGATTCTAAAATGTTGTTTGATGAAGTTCTGTAATATGGTCAAGTATGATGGAACTTGGCTATTCGTTAACCGATTATAATGAAATTTGATTTGTGTATTGGAATGGGAATATTTGATATGTGTGGAATATGGCCAAGTATGATGGAGCTTAGATATTCCTTAACCGGGTATTATTAAATTTGACATGTGTGTTGGGAATGAAATTGTAAAATAGTTTTTGGATAAAGCTCTGGAAATGGCCAAGAAGGATGGAAATTGGCTATTTCTAAACCGATTATGATGAAATTTGCTATGTGTGTTGGAAATGGGATTCTAAAACGATTTTTGGATAAAGCTATATTCCACAAGTACAGGATGGAACCTCATTATTCCTTACCCGATTAAAAAATAAATTTGACATGTGCGATGTAAATGGGATTCTAAAATGATTTTTGGATAAAGTTCTGGAGTATGGTCAGTTACACGGTTAGAAATATCAGTATAATTTTGTATACTATTTTCGGTATAAAGTTCTAGAATACGATTTTTTGTGTTAAATTGGATGCCTGTACTCATGTTACTGAAGCTTTCGACCTGTTTGGCTGATGTTGTATAAGTAATTATTGGTTAAAATAGAAATCAATACTGTCAAAACTGTCACACTAACTTTATAACACAGGTGAACGCTATCTCCATTGAAGATACCAAAGACGGAAGTTCTGTTCACCTCGTGGGGTTTCAGTCCTTTATATTTTAATATTATAAGCTATCTGGAGATAATTTATGAATTAATTAAAAGTTGGTCTTATACTTATTTTTCGAAAAATCGCGAACATAGATTTTAGTTTGAATATTTCCTTCTTCCTAGCAAATCCAGAGAGCTAATAATAAAAAAAAAAGTAATTTAATTGAATGACAAAACGAAATATATCCGTAAAATTTATCACTTTTGTGATAAAACATTTAGATAATGATCTTAATATTAAAAAGATATATTTACGTAGTATCCCAAGTTATAATTGTCTTACCAAATAAAAACACACAAATTTTAATGATAAAAATCTAGAGCTGTATCCAAGAATAATATATCGCTGCGTCTTCTCTTTCTAGAAAACGAAACTCATATAATACACCAACAATCCATATACTCTGCAAACATACTCATATACATACATATGTATATACTCAAGGATAAGAAAGCGAAATATATTTATATAAGTTGAAAACTAAAATTATTATTATCTTTTATCCATACGAAATGGTAATAACAATATATTTTAGATTTTTTTTTTGTGATTTATCTAAAATAAAAAATAAGATATAAATCTTTTACTTTTTTCTCATCTCTTTCGTGTGTATACGAAGTATATGTAAGAAAAAGAAAATTAAAAAAGAAAAATGATATCATTTTGACATCAATATTATACCGCTAACGATATTTTTTCGCGTTTAACATTCCATGAAACATCTCAATAATGAGTTTTTTATACGAAATAAATTTATTTTTATCGCACTAGGGTAGAAGTACCTATAATACCTATCTACCTTTTTGTACGAGTATAGTATATATCTGGTATAGTTTCGTTTCGCATCTTCTTCTTTTTGTTCCAATAAATATTTTGGTTTCTTTTACAATATAGTAGATTACTTAAAATTATACCAAGGTGATAGAAAAGTAAAGTTTAATATTTGAGAGAAATAAAAATAATAAAATAACACAGAACGAAATCTTATAATTTACATTTATCTCGAACCATTTTTTGTTTTTTGTACTGCTGCTGCTGCTGCTGTTCAAGATTTATTATTTTGATGGCACCCCAGTCGAAACGAACGGGGAAAAAACAACGTACAATAAGGATCCGTATACAATGAGAACACGTTATTTCAATTATTTACATTTATTTATTTTACTTTTTCTTTTCGGGTGGTACGGAGTAATAAGATGTACGACAAGATCTATGGTTATGTGTACGTTAGTTATTTTTCGTTTGGAAATTGTGTTAATGATAAAAAACGGAAAAATATTTATTTACATGTTATACCAACAAAATCAATATTAAAATAATTTAAAAAATTCTTAGTTTCAAAAGGGGTTGAATTATTTATTAGAAATTTGTTTTATAACATAAGCGCTCTTTTTTGATGAAATAAACACGAGTGATTGGCTTCCGAGAGAATCTGTTGAGGATGGTGTGAAATTTATGCTTTAAAAGAAGTTTGAAATGGTTCGATTGAAACAGATTTCAATCAGAACCAGTATTGCGCGTTTACGCCTATTTGTAAATTGTCTACACGCAAATGTTGACATTAGTGTAGACAATACATAGATTTCCAAGTAGACGATGGGCGCCTTCATATAGGTTAACTAACTGTTGGCAATATGTTAGGTAAAATCAACACGTTGAGACCTGAACGCACATGATACATTTAAAATTTCATGGCAATATGGTAGTTTAAACGTTATTTTTCCAACGGTAGATTTTTGATGCCAACGTAGAAAATTCGTAGACAATGCAGTGATAAAAAAAATTTTAATTTTGTTGTTGTTTTTTCTTTAAATAGGGTTCCTAGCTTATGGGAAATATATTTCGCTCATATTTTAAGTTCTCAATTTATCCATAAAGCCAAAATCGGTAACATGAAGCACGGAGGCCCAAAATCACAGATTATTATGTTTGTAGTAAACAAATGAAATAAATGAAACAGAGTACCTACACATACATAAATTTATCATTTCACAGGGAAAAAAGGAAATATAGAAATATATTTTTTATTGGCTTAATTACCATCTTTTATTTATACGCCGAAGTTTCGATGGCTCTATTCAATTTTCATCAGGCTGAATTACAACAATAAAAAAATAGATTTTCCAAACGGTCCACTAAAAATAGACCAAAAAATCATCATAAACAGAAAAAATGATACAGTTCTGAAACTTGGCACTTGTTGTTAAGTAAAATATCTAATAAAATCTCCTAACGCTGATTTCTTTTTATTTTAATATTTATTTTGGCTCACAAAAACCCTCTCAAATGTATAGTTAGGTTTAAGTAAGTCTCGGTTTGAATTAGACCGTCATGTGGTCATATTGAATAAGTCAAATAAGTCGACTTATTTGAAATAAGTCGCAAATTGGACCTCAGAAAAAAACTCATAATAAATTCCCCCGAAAAATTCAGAATAGTATACCTGTTGGCGCCACCACTGAATACACGACCGGTGCGAGGCCTGATGGTGAACACATCAAAGTAACCAATTTCCATCCATCAGGCAACACCAAAAACAAAATGGAAAAACGTCAAACTACACGACGTGTTTTGAGTCGGTCTTCTCTTCTCGCCATCAATCGTCAAAAAACCAACAACGTGTATCAAAACAGTGGCCATCTTAACAAAATAGAAATAAAAACATCATCGATAATATTCTCGTGTAATCATAATCATTCTTGAAGAAATAATAACAAATACTAATAAATATATCAAGTGAAATAAAAGAAATCTGCTTTTCGTTTAATTAAAGTATTTTATTTATCCGTGTAAATCGAAGTACCCCCTTTTTCGTGAATACTTTCGTCCATACTCTCGACAAGAAAATCGCAAATCTGCTAAGCTATCGCGGCTAACAATACCACAGCAGGGTCTTTAAGTAGAAGTTGATACTGTTGAATGTGTTGGTATTTAATTTTTTTTACGACTAAAATGACCAGACCTATAAATTTTTGAGGTTTCTGTTTTTAACGATCGTGGTAAAGAAGTTGTATAAAAATCTAATATAACAGGTGTTCGACACTGACATGTTAAAGAAGTTGATAGTGAGTCAGATTTTAAGTATGTAAAAATACTACTACGGCTTTTCGAATTTCTTTATCGTTACTCCGTTATAACTGGTTAAAGTCTCAATTCATGATTTTAAAAATATTCGAAAAAATAAAAACTGGATTGAATCGTTCTTAGCATCATTCGGTTTCAAATTGATATTTCTTTTCTAAGCACATATAGCTCAGGATTTGGCTTACAAGTAGTAGAAGCTCGTAATTTCGCATGTTTTAATTATAACGAAAAAAATTACTTTTACATATTAATATCCTAAAAGCCTATTAGTACTCCCTTGCCGTGAAATAAAATTTTAAAAATATAGGACGTAAAAAAATTGATTTGTCAAATTTCGTAAAATTTCAGATCAGATAACAAATCTAAAATAATCATAGCTCTCTTAATTTGATCCGTAAAACAATAAAAAAGCCACCAAAATGTTTGTAATTTTCATAACTATTTAAGTCAGCATACTTACATTCGGGTGGTGAGAGCTATTTGAAGAAAAATCCCAATGGTTCTTAACAGCCTTTGTGGTGCTGCTCCAATACAGCCCCGAGCACCATATTGGAAGCATAAAAGGATGTTTGAATTCACGGCGGAAACCTAAATCGATACCGAGTAATCTTACTCCATAAGTTACTATAGGAGAACCGTTTGCAGCGACAATTTTACTACCTGAGTCGCTTGTAATGTTTTTGAAATAAATTACAGGAACAACTGAGACGTCGGTCCCTGTATCGATCAGAAAACTAAAGTTAGTTTTGGTACATTTAATAAATAGGCGACAAATATTATGCGTCCCATCATTTGTCGGAAGAACTTTGGGACTAGTGAGTTTCCCTGATTTTCGTTTCTATTGTTATTATTATGGGACTGACCAGCGAACTCATATGAACCTCCTGCACACGTTCTGGCCGCAGAACTATATCGGAAATGTAACAAAATGTTCATCTGCCAGAGGAAGAACGGTTACGTGAATTTGAAGATGATCTATTGCGCAAATGATTTGGAGAATAGTTCCGAGATATTGATCGGTTTTGTTTAAAAACATGCTGACGAAGTTCGTTAATTGCTACCGCAAGGCTCTCTTAGGTTACAATTTGGGCCGTGGAGGTTTCGGTTGGTTTAGAGACACCACGAACTCCCGATGATGATGTTGATGGGCTATGAAATTCCCAAATTTTATCGGCTAAACTGGTTAATTTGTCAATCGTTTCAGATTCTTGCACTAAACGTTTAAACCATAATGCTTTAATAAGGTCGTTATTCACTGCAGTCGAAGAACCCACCAATTGTTGTAACTTGCGATAAAATGCGGAAGGCGTGTAATCGACTATAACAGTAGCGCCATTTAATTTTTCCAGGCGTTGGGTTTCCGATAGACTTAATCGTTTGATTACTTCAAACTTAAGTGCTGCAAATTTCCCAGTTTCTGGCGGTTTCGAAAGAATATCCGACACGGTCGCGATTATATCAACGGGTAGGGCTGCAACCGTTAGCAGATATGGCTGATTGTCCGATGTTATTAGTTCCGCGCGAAATACGGCTTCCACCAAACCAAAGACCTGGCATTTCATGCCAAAAGGGTGGAAACGGAACGGAAATCGTTGCATCCACCTCTTTTTTCACTTTTATATAATTTCGAATGTTATTAAAAAACCGAATTTGTCAAAAATATGAATGAAATTGACTATCAAAAACAAATTATGAATAAAGGATCGAATAAAATAGCAATTCAAGATCGAAAATATCTGGTAAAAGCAAAAGTAATTCTCACCATTTACAGTTCGTTGCCCCAACGTAGCGTTCGATCTCACCGATTTTGTATTTTACTGCACATTTTCGCTAAAAAAAATATAAAGAATACCAACAGAATTAGTAAGGAAAAAAAATGTTAGAATTATAATATCGCAGGAACGCAAACTTGACCTTATCCCAACGTGGATGAATATGTCGCCCAAAACTGCTTATTATCTTGATGAAAAACGGGATGATGACGTGAATATCTCCGTTGAAGATAATAATTTTAAAGTTGGAATAATTGTTCGTTTTTTTGTTGATAGATAGAATATATTATTAAATTGTATCCAAAGCTGTTATTCTGGTATAATTGGCACTATTTGTATCAATTTTATGTAGCGGTATTAACTACGGATCTATAGCTGGTAATTGGCATCTGTTGTAGGCTGTGTGTTATCACTATGTTTCAATCACCATTTTATCACTATATATACGTTTCAATCACCGAAAATATGATGCGATTGTATATGAAAGCTGAATTTAAATAGGCACTTGATAACCGGCTTTGCTTTTGTTGTTTTGTCATTGGTTTTCTTCCGCGCTTCGTTTCAGAAATTTTTCGGTGGTATTTTTAAGAAGCAAAACTTCGCCGTTCGATTCGATGTGGCTTTACACAATTTAATATGAAATATGCACGAGTGTGTTGAAGTAATTTTTATAATTATGCCAGAAAATGTATTATTATTACGTGAAATATCCATAGATTGGAAAAATCTTGAATAATCCAATTCGTCTTCAGCAATGTAGCGTATTACTGTCTGTGTCCTTGTAGGCATCACCAATATAGTTGCAGCTTGGATTGACCCCGTTTAAGCACAGCCACTACAACACTTATTTTAATTTTACTTGCACTATGATTTTTAGTGGTTAAATAAAAAAAATTGTATTTTAATTTAATTTAATGTTTTAAAGAAAAAAAATAAATTAAAATAAAAAGTTATTTTATTTAACCACTAAAAATCATAGTGCGACTGAAATTAAAATAAGTGTTATAGCTGCTGTGCTTAAACGGGGTCAATCCAAGCAGAAACTGTAGACTTTGTTAATAGCTTCTTCAGATTGTTAAATAATAAATTTGTTTAAAACCTTTAACTCCCACCTGGAAGTGCCTGGATAAAGATTGTGTGCTAAACTTTTTTTTTGTGTTCTGTTTAGGGTTAAAAAAATTGTGTACCAAGTTTCAAAACTGTACAATTTTTGCTTTTTTTGAATGTTCACTGGGTTCAAAACCAAATTTTGTTAAATGTACTTGAACTATCGAAAATTGAGTTTAATTTAATTTAGAAGAATAGTGCATAGTAGGTAATAAAAATTTAGAAACTTCTTAAACATTTAATAAATTGTTATCCGATATTTTTTACTTTATAATCAAGACATAATTTTCACAGATGACGAGAGATGAGTTTTAAAAATACTTTCTATATTTTCGACGTGTTTGACAAAAAGTTTCGGTTGGCTTACACAAGCCACTTTCACTTAGATGATTAACACAAGTAAATAAACCTCCTTGTTCAGGTGTTGTTGAATATCCCATTTCTTTAAAATTATATTTGGAGCTAAGTTTGTTTAAAATGGAACCATATTTTCGATTCCATCACATTCCAACTCCATAAAATCATGTTCTTCGTCATCGAAATGATTACGAACATGACCTAAATCTATATTTGAATTCTAATTTTTTTGGATGGTCATGAAGTCCGCCTATTGCACAAAACTGTCCACAATAATTTTCGAGAACATTCTGATTAAGTCAATGTGTCAAATGAAATTCAATGTCGCTGAAGTTTTTTCGAATGATATTAAAGGGGCCTAGTAGAAACGCATTTGTCAATAAAATTCCCTTTTGAAAAGGGAGCAGAGATTTCTTCTCACCAACTCGAACTGTTTAAATATACTGGTCAAAAGATATGATAATCCGTAGTTGTTGGTCTATAGCGAGACCGAAGGCTTTCTTAGACGCCCGAGAATCGAAATTTGGTACTCGAACATTCAGCAAGTTGAACCAATCGTTTACCATTTTTATAAAATGAGAAACGGAAAACCAATTTAGGACATCTTGCATATAGCCTAGAGAAGCACACCGTTCTATGGATTTTGCGACGGTATGTGAAATGAGCTCAGCAGCTAATTTTACTTTCTAAATTTTTAATTTTACTTACAAATGAAGAGAAGTTATCTTATGGCAAATTTTGAGATCATGACGATCTGAAAGTCTTAGTGATGAGTTTTAACAAATGTTGGGTTATTTTTGCCGGAACTTGTTTTTGCTCATGGCCAGCTTTATGTACATTTAGCACGAGTACGAAATTATGAGAACCTTAGAGTGCTGATCAAGAATTCCACATACCAGGGGGCAATATTAAATGATAACCGTACTTTTACATAAGGAACGTTGACAAAAGAATTCTTAAATTAGTATTAATGTGTCTTATCAAAGCAACCTTGATTATACAAGCCATAATCTAAAAAACGAAGCTTTTAAAAGGGAATTAGAAACGAGGAAAAACCAAACTTTCCATAGTAAAACACATAAAACATATGGGAAATCACTTCTCTTTCTAAGACAAATTTGTAAATGAAAACGTTGCAAATTCTTAATTATGATTTCTGGAATATTTTCATAAATGTTTGAATTTCAACATATATAAATCTCGTTTAAGTAAATCGTGTTCATTTTCTTGTAATAATTGATTTATTTAAACCAAAATATAAAAAAAAGTTCATAACAACAGCTTTCTGGTCAAATTAAAAAAGAAAAGCTTACTACAAAACGTGTGCATTAAGTCAATATACATAGATGGCAGTGGGTAGCAAACATTTTGAAAAATCGTAACAAAAATTGCGATCTGGGGAAATTTGAGTTCAAAAATTGTAGGAAAAGCAAAACAAATTCAGAAAATATTAAGAACGTGTCATAATTGTGTGATTAAATAATTTTTTTTCGTATTTCTCTGCTAACAATTATAGACATCTAACGTACACTAGTAAAACTAAAGATAAATTTAGCAAGTATTATTTTAATTTGTCAGAGCCAACTTTGATATATTTTTCAAAATTAAATTTCGAAAAATATATTTTAGAAATAACTTTATTTTAATATTTCTGCAATTAATATTTACTTAATACTAATATACCCTTCTTGTATATTGCTGCTAAAGATATGTAGAACACTTTTGTTTAAACATTTTGTAACATTTTTGCTGCTTTCATTGAAAAACTTCAAGCTAAAAAACACCGTTTTTACTATGGATTCCTTTGGAAATCAGTGAAAAGTTATACCACTAAAAAAGCTTCTAAAAAATACGTCATAATGATTATGGCTCTATACTCTAGAAGGCTCTGGTCTTATTCGCTTTTCTTCTAGAAATAAAAATTTTACTTTTCAGGCTAATTATTGAGTTTTCAGAAACTTCCGGGCAATTACTAGTAATAATATATAGAATAGTTGCATTCATCGGAGAATCAAAAGTAAAATAAACTGGTGTTTTCCAGTTTTTAAAAAGGCCTCGAAGCATGGCTACTTGGACGTATTTTGCTGGAGCCAGTGTCTTATCAAATCGTTTTTCGTATTCATATGCCTCGGAAATTTTCATCTCATCGTATGATAGAACGCCTACTCTATCGGTAGGACTTAAATATAATTCTTTAAGCAGCTGAATTTCACTATTGCATATACCTGGTTCTACATTTACAGCCATTTCCCATTTTCTCAGGGTGGAAACTGAAGGAAAAGGAAACCCATATTTCCATAGAAGGCGATATAGTCGAGGCCCAGCACAATGTAAAGATATGGCATATGATTTTTCAATTAGTTTCGATTTCGATTAAGAGGTTTCTCGATTTTTTTATTAGTCCGGGGGTGAATATTTGAGAAAGGTTGAGTTTTTAGATTTAAGAATTCCTTTGACTGTTTTTAAAGATTAATCTTCAATTTATGGTTTTCCTTCATTAACCGCTGATTTTGACGTTCGAGACCTCTGAGGTAGTTTGGGTACTAGCTAGAAATTTGGCAAAAATAGGATCCACATCCATATCTGTAGACAAATGGCCCAAACTATTAGAGTCATCGAATAATAATGGATTTCCGAATAATTTGGATCTGATAGCGGATTTAGAATGTACTCATTATCTGGAGATTTAAAAAGAGTATCGACTACGTCAGTGTGGTGTGGCAATTTTTGTGTCGGTAAAACTCCCATTTTGAGACGAGTCGATTTGTTATAGTCAATGTCACTATCAGTGAAATGTTGGGAACAAACTCTCGCTGAGTCAAATTAAACGCATCCGTTCTGTATGATGCTTTCAACCATTGTGCGTCTGTAATTTATAGGAAACCTAAAGAAGCTAATTTTTTGTGAGTTGGAGGGTTTATGTCGGTTGGAACTGCTGCAACCGAAAATTGAGCAGTGCGGCATTTTAGAATTAAATAATTATAAACTACTGACTAAAAATAAAAAATTATGCGCCTAGACAAAATATTGCTAGCGTCCTACGATTGTTTATACGTTTCTGTTGGTCGTAAACACTTCTAAAACACGATATAAAAAATTATATAAAATAATTACGTTACGTTAAAATAAGAAAAATTTGCAAATAATATATTTAATTAAAAGAAAATTATTGAAATTTGTAATTAAAAAAATATAAACAAGAAATATAATTTCTGCACAATATAAAATCATTTCTATTTACAAGTAAAATTTTAAATGAGATCGGGCTTTAAATCGAATGGGCTCCCACTCCGTACTATTTATTTCCTTTGAAATTATATGGCGATTTGGGAATCGGTAAAACAGGTTCGTAAGCTAAAAAAAATTTAAATAAATTCAATTATTTTAATTTTGAAGTATATACATATGAATATTTATAATACTCTATAATGTACTACACATTACACGAAATACAGTTCAATTTTAGTTTATGAAGTCACTTGTTCTTAACTTGTATTATAATACCACAAAATTACACTATGTTAAAATTACTCTAAAATTAAATTTTACATAAAAATTCTTACCTTGATCATAAATTGTCGTCCGATATTCTTCGCAGTAATATGCAAATGCAATGCGATCCTGAGAGAGAAATATAAAACGAAACAGAATAATAATAATGAGATAGAGAGAAAACAAGAGATGTGTGCACACCAACGTGTTTTAGTACTCTCCTATTTGCTTTATCTTGTATTTATATATCTTGGGCATTCACAACATTTTTCGACTTGTTAATCTGAAATAATGAAGAGAAGATATCGTACTTTAACCCAGGAGACATAAAATTCTCTATGTGGTAGTTTGGTAATTTGGTTTCGTACCGAAAGGTTCGGTCTACTCTGCAGGTAGCTACGACCAAACTACAAAATACAATTCTCACTTCATACATTAAATATGAGGCAAGAACATACTGATCTAGCGAATTAAATTCATTAAATTAAAAACTCAAAGAAAACCCCTCTACTTCTGTGCTTTATGCCCCCACAAATAATAGAAAAAGAAGTTTGTCTGTTTATTAAAAGCAATAAGATTCATTCGGCTTTTTATAGACAAAATATATTATCAATAATGGTATTCGCGTTTATTATACTCAAAATTTGTCTATTTTGCACCAGAAAGAACAACAACAAAATTATTTTGTATTAAATTTGACATTTCACATTACCAAAAAATAAAAAAACTCTCGAGAAATATCGAACAAGTTCTAAAAGCCATATGTTTTATTCGAATTTTCGCAACTTTCACCTAGCGCAAATTTTATGCTTCACTACTCCTGTTTTCTACACCATTGTATGAGAATAAGTAGTTGTGAGTAGATAGAAGTACTTGTGAGTAGTTTGCTTTCCCCAATGGAAGACGCTTAATTCAAAATGTCAAATTTAATACAAAATTATTTTGTTGTTGATGTTACATAGTTTTAAGAAAAATGGATTTGAATATCAATGCGGTAAATTTCAATCAATGCTTTCCCTTCATTACAATTAATTTTATTTATCGCCTTTACTATACTAGCTATACAAAAGAAATAGAAAAGCTATGTTTTACTTGTGCCCTCCATTTTCTCGTTCCATTGAGTATCTACTCACAGGTACTTCCAAGTAGCAAATTTTTCCTATTGGAAGACGTCTTTTGTGTTTTGTATCATACATATTTTAAAAAAATTGGTGGGTAATTGTTTTAATTTTTAATTTATTTGAAGTTAATATCCGAAAATTGTAAAATAATTTAATCCAGTTTCAAACTGATGAGCTTATGATTACGAATAAATCAATCTTCTCAGCAGGCCACGGCGACTGGACTGATTGCATGAATTAAATAATTAATTCAAGTTAGAGTGGAGTAGAAAAAGAAAATTATTGGTAATGGTTTTAAACAAAGAAATATGTAAGAGTAATATATACTTGTCTCAAACACTTATATCGTATAAACTTAATTAATATAAATTTTGAAAAAGCATAAATTTAGATGTAGATTTCAATTAATCAGAAGAACATAAGCAACGGAGGACTAATAAACAACATTTGGTGAAGTACATTAATTAATTTGTTTATAATTGTTTTGTAGATGCCAAAAGGTTAGCATGTGTTTTATTTAAAATAGTCCGTTACCACAAGCCTAGCACATATTCGTTCACCATGTTTTTTCTTTGACATATTATGTTTTATATTCACATTTGCATTCTTGTCCAGCATTGTAGGTTCTTGGCCTTCATACAGCAATACAGTTTAGCATCTTCCATATGCATGACGTAATTCCTATAGATAATTGCTTGGTTCATTCCATCTATAACAACGCCTTCTATAAACGCTCAAAGAAAGAAAGAAATTGCCAATCTAATTCCTAATCCATAAACTCCAAGAGACCATTTAAGAACACTACCTCTATAGGTTTAAATATATCGGGAAATATAAAACTTGCTCCATTAATTATGTGCGGGTTTGACCATCGTTAATATTCGGCGAAACAAACATACACAATAAATTGAAACATTAAGCATCACGTTTTTATTGGAAATAAATTACAAGAAAACAAACGAATTAATGTAATAAACCTGCCATAAAAATATGTTTTTTTAACAATATGGCCGCGGTAAGATCTTTACAAAACAAAAACTAAAATAAATAAGGCGATTAATGATTTATATTCGATTAAAATTTTTAACATTCAATTCTTTGGTTTATATGAAGACACATATGTACATCTACATTCTATACAATAGAACGATATAAATTTTATTTTGGGTTCTTACCAACCGAACCGTATGGTGCATTCAAAAGATACAAACAAAAAAAACTTTGATGATTTATGATTTTGAATTTTTTTGTTTTTTTTGTTTAAAGGTCTCCTTATACGTTTTATATGCTTTCTCGTTCTTTTTCTTTTTGTCTTTTCTTAAGACAGAAAAAGTTTTGAATACTACATTTATGATGGCTAATCTGGTTTTTTGGTTCTTTTGCATTTTTTGTTGGTGCACGAGTTTATGTAGAGAAAATAGGCGTGGTTTTTAATTTTATTTCTGTATCATCATATTGTATAGGTGAGATTTTTAATGTCTTGTATACTTATGACTATGAGTGTAACTTAATTATAAGATGAATATGACAACATAATATTTGAGTTATGATTTTGGTATTTTAAAAAATGAAACGATAGCGGCAATAATTTTTGTTTAGATCTGATTTTAGATATTCGTATTTTCGACTTACAACTTTATTAAGTTTGATTTTAAAACTATAAATTGTGGCCTACATTGTAAATGATTTCCTCTCCATAGTCTATGGTTTATAATTTATTGAACTAATTAATTCAACAATTTTTTTAGCGAAAATATTCGTATATAACAGTACCGTTTAGTGAACCAGATCATTTAGTATACCACTTATTTACTGTTTGACAAGAAAATGCCAAACATCTTAGTGTACTATTTAGATACTATTTCAACTCTATAATAACCGAAGGAGAGTGAAATCAGTTTTTTAATTGACGTTTGCACTTAGAAATGTAAATTAAATTTAAATTACTTATACATTTTTTTTACATAAGTGTTATACTATACGAAAATCGTTTAGGTATCTAATTTTGTGTACCAAGTGTAATAATTTTATATATGTATTTTGGTACACTAATAGGCACTAGACGGTACCCACCAGTTTTAATAAAAATCTGTTTTTAAAGCAGTTATCATAAACAAACGAAAGTAGGAATAAAACAATTTTAAAAATAAGAAATCCAGTGGTCCACCCCGTACTTAATCACTTCCCTTTTGCATCCCGCAAATATCGGAATTCGAACCCGGTACCACTCAATCCAAACGCCGTAGCTTTAACCATTACGCCTATTGGTCGGTGATTTAATATGTTGTTCAAATTAAATATCCTGTTTGATCTGACGTTTTTTTTCTTCGGGTTATTTTTTCATATGTGGAAACACAGTTTTAAAAATTGTTGCAGTTGTGATCAACACTTCCAATTTTAGTGGTCCATGATTCCGTCATTGGGTCTACTATTTGCTTAAGTTTAACTCGATAGTCATGGCCAAACGTTACAAAAATACTTTTACTATTGATTAATTGGAGTGTTCCGCCGTGTTGTTACACACAACATAAAGAGGATTTGGGTAAGTTTAGTTAGTAATGATACAAATTGACCCGGTTACAGACACCTAAGTATAGGCAATAGTTAGTAACCCAATGACAACATGCACTCTGAAATAACATTTATTAGTTTGCTAAATCAGATTCCTGAGCACTTCTGAAAATCGTATTCATAATTAATTTAAAATTGACTTAACGCTAATAAATATAATAGATATCAGCTAATTATAGTCACAAGATTTTCGCCACACTGGTCTCTGTTGCAACTTAGAACTACAATTTAGTTCAAACTAATATAATAGATTTACAATTTCAGCGAAACATGCCTCTAATATTATAGAAGTTTGATTTGTAATTGGAAAAAATTCCATTCGAATAATAGATGTTTCATCAGCCACCTCGATTTGTACCGCCTTTTATTCCATTTAACATGAGCGATTTCTGTACTGAACAGAACTATTTTTTTTTATTTACTGCAGAGCCGGATGCAATTTTATCATTGATCATTGGAGGAACGTGGGTACAACGTAGCGGAAAATTTTGGAACTGAACGAGATATCCCAATTTGACTTTTAAGATATTATGAAATGTCATTTAATGATAGCTTCCTTAATTTTTAATTTTCTGGTAGGTCGGCGCTTTTCGAACATTTACAATAGTCAAATTATCTATGATATAACTTGCATAAAACTGAACTACGTAATACGGTAATTGAAAATTTTTCGAAAAAGTTGTGTTCGATTTGAATTTTCAACAGTTGAAAAATGTATTCCAAAAGACCCTGTTAAAGTTAGTCGAAAGTTTACAGCCGAAAGTAAAAAGACGATAATGCAGATTACGTTATTAACATTTCAGCCCAAAATATAAAAATTTGTGGTTATCAGCCGAAAGTAAATAGGATACATGGATTGTAATAAAAAATTTTATAAATACTCTTACGTGAAAAACTTTGTTTAACGAACCTAATAGAGGAAAATATCGGGAAATCAGAAGAATTCACAAAATTCGAATAAAATCAACTTCTAGAGTGTATATCTGAAGTTGAATGGTTTTTATTGGATTTGCCAATAGCTATCGCAGCAAAAAAAATTCAGTTCAAGTTCTCGTGGGAAATCTCGGAAAATTCGATTTTCTAAAAATTATTAGAAAATTTGTATACAGTCAGCCTCTAGAGTGTTATGTCTATAGAGATGTATTTTACTGATGTGACTTGTCCAAAGCGCAGGAAAAAAATTCAGTACAAATTTCCCGTGGGAAATCTCGTAAAATTCGATTTTCCAAAAATCATTTGAAAATTTGTATACAATCAGCCTCTAGAGCGTTATGTCTGAAGATGAATTACCTTGATGTGACCTGTCACTAGATATCGCAGGAAAACAAATTAGTTCACGTTTACCGTGGGAAATCTCGAAAAATTCGATTTTCCCAAAGTCATTAGAAAATTTGTATAAAATCTGCCTCTAGAGTGTTATGTCTGGAGATGTATTTTATTGATGTGACTTGTCAATAGCTATCGCAGGAAAATAATTTGGTTCAAATTTCCCGTGGGAAATGTCGGAAAATTCGATTTTCCAAAGTCATTAGAAAATTTGTATAAAATCAGCATCTAGAGTGTTATGTCTAGAGATGTGTTTTATTGATGTGACCTGTCAATAGCTTTAGCAGGGAAAAAAATCAGTTCCAGTTTCCCTTGGAAAATCTCGGAAAATTTGTAAAACGTTCCAGCCGAAAGTAAAAATTAAAGGTCAGCCTCTATAGTGTTATGTCTGGAAATGGATTACATTAATGTGCCTTGTCAATAGCTATCGCAGGAAAGAAATTCAGTTTAGGTTTCCCGTGAGAAATTTAGGAAAATTCGATTTTCCAAAATTCATTAGAAAATTTGTATAAAATCAGCCTCTAGAGTGTTTTGTTTGGAGATGTATTTTATTAATGTGATTTGTCAATAACCATAATTTTTTTTTAGTTAAATTAACGCATGGGTTAGTTAGCTTTCCTGCGATTGCTATTGACAAGTCACAACAATAAAATACAACTCCTTATGGCACTTATTTTGCACAAATTTTCTAATAATTTTTAGAAAATCGAATTTCCGGAGATTTCTTTTCTCACTTTTTTCCCGCGATAGCTATTGACCAGTCACACCAATAAAATACATCTTCAGACATAACACTCTAGAGGCTCATTTTATACAAATTTTCAAGTGAATTTTGGAAAACCGAATTTTTCGAGATTTCCAACGGGAAATTTGTACTGAATTTTTTTCCTGAAATATAGAATTATTTACAAGTCACATTGATGGTGCTGATTTTATTCAAATTTTCTAATGATTTTTGGAAAATCGAATTTTCCGAGATTTCATACGGGAAACTTGTACTGATTTTTTTTCCTGCGATAGCTATCTTTACAAGTCACATCAATGTAATCCTTCTCCAGAAATAACACTCTAGAGGCTGATTTAATACAAATTAAAATATTTTTTTGAGTTTCGCGAGTTTTCCACAATTTTCCACGAGGCACTGGAGCCGGGTTTTGTCATATAAGAATAATAACAAAGGTCTTCAATGATATTCATTGAAAAATTACTAAGTTTCTATTAAGGGGAAGTTCTCATGAAACTCGATCCGAAAATTCGATTTCTTTTATTTCATTTTTTGATAGCCTAGTATGTGTAGAATATAAGTATTCCCTAAACCGTTTGACTGAAATAAATTTCATAGAAAATTTATGGCATATAGTAATTCGACCCACTTTTCTACTTTTTAACTCAAAAACATCGTTAATAAAATATTTAAATGCATTTCCTGAAAAGCGATGTTTTTTATATCTGTCTGCACGATAACTCAAAAACTACTGAATGGATCACAATTTTTTTGTTTTTATTTTGAAGTTCATTTAATTTATTGGAGGACAAACCTTAATGCAGATAATATTCGACGTGTGTTTTTATATTTTATAGCACTTTAAAAGCGAAAAAGATGTGAAAAGACGGTACAGAAAAATTGCACGTCCGCCATTTTTTTAATTTTCGATATTGATATTATTGATACAACCTCCAGCAAATAAATAAGTGTCCAAAATCATTAAGTTGTTTATTTACTTCCTTCTATGAAAAAAAAAATCGAGAAAATCACCTTATTTTTCGGTAGCTTGATGAGAACCTTCCCCTTATGACAATCTATTTATTTTTTTTTTTGATTTTTATTTTTTTAATTTTATTGGAAACATTTTGTATTTATTATGATAGTTTTTCTGTAAACCTTATACGTTTTGAGATATGTATTTGCAAAATAAAATTTCTGGCTCCAGGCAGTGGCCACTTCAAAATTCATTGAGACCTCCCAATTTTTAAAAAAAAAGCTTAAATATAAAGTATTAGTTCCGCATTGGTTAAACATCTGGGCTCCAGAGAGTACACAGACAGACATACTGCTACATGCACACATTTCGAAACACTTTTTTTTAACTAAGGGGTTGAGGTCCCCAGATTAATTTCCAAAAATTGTAAGGTCTATTATTATTGTTGTTGTGTCATGTGGGCGTTTAGCCATCTCGCACTGCAACCTAAAAGATCTTTTGTGCTTGGACCGAGTTTATATGTCCGTCCAGTCAATATTGAGGCTCTTAATGAACCTGATAATACTGCCGGCCAATACGCGATAATACTATCTGGGCTCATTGCGCTCCCCCCTAGCCAGTCAATCTTCGGCATATGCTGTATCACCTTAGAGGGTTTTTGTCAATGTTTTCTCCTTTAGCGCCATAGTTTAACCTGTGCCAAAATGCCACTTTCTGCCTAGTGGTGTCATTATTTTATCAGTGGTTGCCACCACTGGTGGTGAATGTGATCAGGTTACCCGCTACACAATTGTACATCAATCAATCATATGGATGACTTATTACAATCGACGTTTTATTTTCTGCTTCTCTATAATCGCATGATCTGAATCACACTCCAAGTAAGTGTGACCCACTTCCAAGAACTTATAATCAACTGTATGGATGTTTTGTGTAGACTGCATATATACCAAAAACATTGATGCTATATGAAGCTGTTTTTATTTTGCCCCGGGCACGAGTCACTATGAAAGGTTAATGAGGTTAGTGATGGTGGTAATGCGTTTATATAAGTATATAAGCATGAAGCCACTTCGTTTCCACCTCTATTTGCAATACCTTCGTGCCACATATGATTGACGACACTATTTGACCCGCAATCATGCACCGTCAGATTAAAGGTCCACAGGCTTCGTTTATAGAATGATATGAACGTATTTAAATTTGTAGTGGGCAAACATTTTTGTAAGTCAAAGGTGTAGATTCCCTTTGATTTATCCAAATCGGCTGCAAGTTAGTTTATCATTCCGCTTTTCCTCATAAGCAAAATCAGCAAGTTGTTGATGAATCCGTTGCTCTTCTAGTAAGCTTACTTGTTCTGAACCTCCAGCAGCTTTAATTTTGCAGTTAAGAGTATCACATTTATTGCAAACATCGATACCAGGTTTTTTTAAATTTCAGATTCATGGTCTTAAAAATTCGTCTATACGTCCAGATTGACACTGACTCCGCTCTATTTTCAGTGTATAATTTGTATATTTGAGACAAATTTAAATCGGCGTGAAGGTATATTTTGTCCGTGTCACGACGCGAATAGTACGATTGATAGGCCGGAAAGGAGTTTATGTGGTCTTCAATGGATTTAACTATATTCGGCGGGATTATTTTTCTTGTGCTGCAATGTTTTCCTCTTTGGTTGGTGGAAACCAATTCTGGTTGATTAAACTTTTTGGTTGAAATCGTTAACAAAAATTTTACTGTTTCAGCTAAAGTATTCATGAAGCATTCTTTGCATGTTTCAATTTTATTACCATTAAGTAATAAAAAATATTTGCACGAAAATTGTCGTTTTTTTTAGCGGAACATCAGACACTTTTGTTGTTTTTTTATTTTGTACTTCTATTAAAGAGCTAACGTATGATGCTCGAAGATCATAGCTTCCTAATGACCAATATTTTGTTCCTCCCAAGAAATTCGTGTATTGCATTTTTTTCGGCAATTAACTAGCGGTTTGCTTTGTCTTTCTAAAATGTTTACCCCGTTTGATGTAACACACGCTTTCCCAAGATTCCTCTTAATTTGTTTAGTCTTTTGGTTTTCAACATTAGTTTCTTGTCATTGTGGCCATTCGTTCTATTGACATAGCGCCTTCATCATCCGAAGAAATTTCATTAGTACCTTATGGCTCATAAATTGGATCCGCATCATTGTCATCAAAAACTGAATAATCAGATGGTGATTTATCCGGGTGCTCTAGAACTCCTGTGTTTATTCGACTACATCCGGGTGAGAGATGAAATTCTTCGGTTTTATTCAGTGGTCGATTTTTATCGAAATACGTTGGTAAAATATTGCCGCCTGCCGAACATAATATAGATTTAGAAGCAGTGTCCAAGAAGTTATCTAATCCCACTATATGTGATTCAATAATCGACGTATTACATAACTGTAGAACTTAAATCCTGTTCAACCAAAAGCTCGAAAAGCGTTGACTCAGACACTAATGATGGAATCAACGTATCTTCTAAAAAATTTAAGTAACTAACAATAAACAATTACATAAGAACAGTACTTACTCGGTTCTGTAGATACTTTAATTTTCTCACCTGAATTACAAATAGTTTACGACGCTGCATTTTGAACATTAGGTTTTGTTCCTACCTACCTATTGTATTTAAATTAGAAAAACCTAAAAAATTGAGTTTTCTGTTTTTGCAAAAATTTTGTATGTTTGTGTTTTATTCAGTGTGGACCTAATGTACCTAATAGTAAATTTTTTTTGTAGTTTCGTATATGATGAACACATCGTTATCGTTTATGCAATAGGCGATTGAAACTTTTCGATTATAAGACACGAGGCCTGAAATGTTTTTTATAGAATATAGCTCAACAACTTCTATGTGCAGTCGTACTTCTTCTGTGCATATATTTCAATGGATTGAATTGCATTTCATTTTTAAATTTGGCGAATGCTCCAGTTAGACACGTTCAGAACTTTTACCAATTTTTCTAATGTTTCCTTCGAATCCCCGAATTATACGAAGAGTTCCTAATTTCTGCGGAAAAAATATTACGATATTTAAAGTTTCGATATCGTTTATAAAGCCAAAACCGATAATATACAGCACGGAGGCCTTAACTCAAAGATTTATTAGGTTTGCAGTTAACAAAATAAATTAATTAAATGTATGAAATCATTTTTCGCAGGGATATGAGGAAACACTAAAAATAATTTATTTATTTTTAACTAAAGAAGATAAGAAACTATATGCATTAGGTTATCTGTAGTACTAATTTTTAATACAAAAAGAAAAATTAGTTGAAAAAAGAAAATAGCGTATTATATTCAATTGCTCTCCGGCGCCCTCTGTGTGGGGTTAGAAAGCTCTTCAAGTAAAAGTTGTAGGTGGTAAAATTATAAACATTTTGGTAGTTTCTAAAAACAAAAATTGTACGATCAAAATGGTGAGATTTGTGAATTTTTGGTGTTACTATTTTCTACACTTGTGATAAAAAATTTGCAGGACAACCAAATGTGCAAGGATGACATATTAAAGGAGCTCATAGCGGGCCAGTATTTCTTAATCGTTAAAACGTTGGAACCCGTTAAAGTCTCAATTCAAGATTTTAAAAATATTCGAAAAAAATAAAAATTGGATTGCAAGGGCTTTGTTGATAACTCCTTCAGATTTATATATAAAGTAAGTATATTTAAAATAAGTATTTTTACATTTTTAACATCATCCCGGAAGCGGCTAGACAAAAATTGGCCCTACATTTTTTTTGTGCTCTATTTGAGGGGTCAAGAAGATGTGTGCTAAGTTTCAAAAACGTACCATTTTTGCGTTTTTTCAAAACCTCACTTTTACTGAACACTAATACTAAAAACAAAGGGTTTACAAATGCTCCGATCACGTCATTGATAGAAAATAGGTTTCGGGAGCTGTTTTGTGGTGTCAACTTGCATTTGAATTGCTCGATTTTTCCAAACATTTCATGAAAAATTCGATTTTATTGAAAATCAACTGTGAGAAAGCCCACAAATTTTCGTGTCAAACGTCGGTTGAGACTGTAGAGGCACTGCGAATTTACCGATACTTAATTGTAAAACACTTATTTATTTATTTTATTTAATCTTTTAATTCCCCGCCTTTACTTATAGCGAGTTATATCAAATCTGACAGTCTATATACATTTTTTACCCTAAACTAAAATGGCGGAAAATAATTCTCCCAATCAACCAAAAATGGTTAGTACCCTCTTTGGGTAGTTGTAATGAAGTCGCCACACTACTCCCGTACTACTTTGGGCGATTCCTGCAGGCTCTGTAGTGGTTCGGGACCCTGTGGTGATCCTTGCGGACTTTGTAGCAGCTCTGGATTTGGTAGTGATGGTTGAACTAGCTGATCGTCCTTCAAAATATGCGCTAGCTTCAGTCGATCCACTGAAACTTTGGTTTATCGACCCTTTGCTTCCAGTACGAAGTATTTGTCATGTCGTTCCTTGACGAGGTATGGGCCATCGTATGCGGGCGGCAAAGGTGGTCGGACCGCGTCATTTCGTACAAAAACGAACTCAGTTTGGCGAAGCGTTGGGTGCTCGAAGACGTCCTGCGATGTGATGTGATTCGCTGTGGATGTAGGCTGCAACGCGCTAATATTTTGTTTAAGGATTTTGATAAATTCGTGCTGATTGGTTGATGAGCTTTCCGCGAAAATATCTCCGGGCAATCGAAGATTTGTTCCGTATAACATTTCAGCTGGACTGGCACCGATATACTCTTTGTGTATTGTGCAACCAAGGAGAACGATTGGCAGTTGAGATACCCAGTTTTGATTTCGCCGGCGTTTTTATCGTCCTACGAAATCGCTCTATGATCCCGTTTGATTGAGGATGTCTTGGTGTAGACCGCAAATGCTTCGTGCCACAGAGTCGGTTTAATTCTGTAAAGATTTGCGACTCGAACTGGCGTCCTTGGTCTGATGTTATGCGTAGAGGCGTCCCAAAGCGAGCAATCCATCCGGAAATCAACGTACTGGCGCCGCACTCAGCGGTGATGTCTTCCATCGGGATGGCTTCGGGCCACCGAGAAAATCTGTTGTTTATTGTCAATAGATATCGATATCCCTGCGATGGAGGCAATGGTCCAACAATATCGATATTGATATGCTCGAAACGTTGAGTCGGCGGTGTTGTTGTCGAAAACGGAGATTTCGAAAACGGGCGGATGGAATCACCTCGGGAATCGCAGATAAGGGGTCCCGAGACACCCGGAAAATGCATTGACTTTAACTGGAGAGACGTTGTATTCCAGCTAAGCAATGTCGGTATCTCTGGATCGGTAGTTTGATCAATCGAAATATCGTCGTAACTCCATTCCTGTGCGATTGTTTCAATCCGCGATAACAAGTCTGCTGTGGGATTAATTATCCCTTCCTATTATGTGCCGTATATCCGTGGTGAACTGGCTAATAGAGACCAGATGGCGAATTCTACGCGGAGTAGCCTTGTTCGATTTCTGCATGAAAGCATACACCAACGGCTTGTGATCAGTGTATATGATGGCATTGCTACCTTCGAGCATATATTTGAAGTGGCGAACGCCCTGATATATGGCCAGTAATTCCCGGTCATAGACGGCATAACGCTGTTCGGTGTCGGTCAATTTCTTTGAATAATATCCCAATGGTTGATCTTGTCCATCGATGGTCTGATGTAGCACCGCGCCGATCGCATAGTCGGAGGCATCAACGTTTAGTGACAATTTAGCGTTAGGCATGAGATATGCGAGCAGGTTGCTTTTGCTAAATCTTCTTTACATTTGAAAAATTCTTCTTCCGCTCCCGCTGTCCATTCAAGTTTACTCTGGTCGTTCTTTACGTGCCCTTGATCAGGTTTTGTAAGGTAATCTGGTGTTTGACAGCATGAGGGATAAGCTTTCTGTAAAAGTTTACCATTGCTAGAAAACTTTTTAGCTGCTTGGCGATAGTTGGTTTTGGAAACTCTTTTACGATTTCGACTTTGCTTGGTAGTGGTTTCAGACCTTTGGGTGTGACCACATGACCCAAAAAATCTATCTCATCTTTGAAAAATTCGCATTTCGCGATGTTTATTCGAAGTCCGAAATCCCGAAGTCGTTGAAAAAACGTTCGAAAATGTTTACGATATTGTTGCTCGTTTTCCGAAGCGATGAAAAAATCGTCGATGTATCTAAATACGTATTGTAGATTTCTTGTAGCATGATCAACATACCGCTGGAATGTCTAGGCAGCGTTGCACAAGCCGAAGGTCATGTATACGAACCAAACAGCCCAAGTGGTGTTATTATGGCTGTTTTGTGTATGTCTGCCGGCTCTATAGGTATGGAATGCCTTGTGCAAATCAACTTTCGAAAATATTTTTTTATTTCGCACTGCGTTAGCACAGTTAGTATATACGGCAAAGGATATTTATCCGGAACTGTTATTGCATTCAGCGCTCTAAAATCGCCGCAAGGGCGCCAGGAACCATCTGCTTTCTTCACCATGTGAAGTGGGCTTGCGTAATGGATTTTTGAGGTTCTGCATATGCCGTGCTTTAACAGGAACTCGAACTCGTCTTTTGAAGCTTGCAACTTGTCTGGTGATAGACGACGTGCCTTAGCGAAGACTGCGTTACCCTTGGTGACGATGTGGTATGTCACACCATCGATCGGGCGTAGTGATGACGTTAGTTGGGAAACATCGATTGGATCGTTTATACTGAACGTTTTGAGCTGTAGTGAAGCACTTGTTAACCGGCATCCCGTTATTATTCTTTACGTCGACAAGGAGATCGTAATGGGTCAGGAAATCGGATCCGACTATTGGTTGACTCACATCGGCTATCACGAACGTCCAGTGAAAATCTCTCCGCAGGCCAAGGCTTACTTTTAAGTGCATTCGCCGTAGGTGTCAATCGGAGTACCATTGGCTGCGAAAAGTTTGACGGCTTTTGGGTTTAGTTTTGACTTCAACTGCTGTGCTGGCGGCAAGAATGAGACATCAGCGCCGGTTTCGATTAAAAATATCTCCCTTGACGCCGAATCTTTAATGAATATCCGATTTAGTTCGAAGCCGTCGTTGCTGGGGGCTAGCAGGTTATCCGCAGTTTTTTTTGTTGTGAAGGGATATGGAAATTACAGAGGTCTCTACATTTGCGAGCATCCATTCCACACTTCCGATGGTATACACAAGTGGTTGGCTTTGTTCGACTTGGGCTACGATGACCTTCACGACATTCGCGTGCATCGTCTGCGTAACTCGCGCGTGAACTTCGTTTTTGTCAGTAACTTGAGATACTTCGGCAACATGTGTATTCCTGCTGTCCAACGCTTCAATAATGGCGTCAGCGAGCGTTGCCTCGTCGTCGAGAGACACGAGAGAGTTTTCAGGATGCACGGCATTCGCTTTGTTTCGCACTATAACTGCACAAACTTCTGTTGGCATTTGCTCAAGCCAAAAATGCTTTATTAAACTGAGCTGCTCTGCGCTTGGATTTCTAAATATATTCCACATAATGTTGAGCAAGGCTGTGGATTTGTTCGTCCCTCGTGGAGTTCCGGCTAGTAACTTAGGAAGTCGTTGGGTTTCACTGTCTGCGAAATTGGCTATTATGGCATTTTTTAGCGGTGCATACTTGTTGCCATGAATTGCACTTCTTAACACGCCAACTACTTGAGTCAGCAGATTGGTATCTAGGGCTGCAACCAGTGTGCCGTATTTTGCTGCATCGTCATTTGCGATATTGCGACGATTGAACCGTGTTTCGAGCTGGAAGAACCATATTTCAACGTTATCTCGACTAAAAGTAGGTATTGGGAGTCGATCGTAATAATGTCGATTGAGCGTTGGCTGTTCTGACATATGCGTCTATTGTATGGGCTGCTGTACCGTTTGTGGTTGCATCTGTGGCTGGTGCATCGTCTGCTGTTGCGCATGTGGCTGATGTACCGGTTGTTGTTCGAGCAGGCGTTGCATTAACCCTGTTAAGTGCGCAACCTGTTGCTTTAATTGCGTGTTTTGAGTTTGCAATTCTAACGTTAACGGTCGAACAGAAATGCCTGTTGCAACATCCCCGGATTGGTTTCTATCGCCGTAAATTACAACTGTAGCGTGGTGGGTTGTGACGTACTTCCGCTGCCTGTGTTGCTGCTACATTAAATGTGTCTGGTTGTTGTGTTTGAGCAACAGTATTTAACTCTGTGGTCGTTGAAGTTGACACTATTTTTTGATACTGTTAAAGTTAGCCGAAAGTTGGCAGCCGAAAGTGAAAAATCGATAATGCAGATTGTACTATTCCAGCCGAAAGTTTCCAGCCGAAAGTAAAAAACGGTAATGCAGATTGCGTTATCCCAGCCGAAAGTAAAAAATAATCGGTATTGCAGATTGTGTTATACCAGCCGAAAATAAAAAATTAAGTTAATATCGATCGGTAATGTTTAGCCTAAAACCTACTAAGGAATGTAAGGATGTGTGATTATCATTGAATACCTTTGTTATTATTCTTATATAGCAAAACCTGGCTGCAGTTCCTCGTGGAAAATTATGGAAAATTCGAGAAACCCAAAAAAATATTTTAATTGGAATAAAAACCGCCTCTAGAAAGTTACGTCTGGAGATGTATTTTATTGATGTAACTTGTCAATAGCTATCGCAGGAAAAAAATTCAGTTCAACTTTCCCGTGTAAATTTCGAAAAATTTGAAAAACGTTCCAGCCGAAAGTAAAAAATAAATGTCAGCCTCTAGAATGTTATGTCTGGAGATGTATTTCATTGATGTGACTAGTCAATAGCTATAGCAGGGAAAAAATTCAGTTCAAGTTTCCCGTCAGAAATCGCGGAAAACTCGATTTTCCAAAAATCATTAGAAAATG